>WEZZ01022420.1:0-97416 GCA_013400585.1 Chloropsis cyanopogon | reverse complement strand
GATCCCTTCACAGAGCAGGCTCTGGTGAGATGCTTCAATTACATTATTGAAGTATTGCTTGGTAAAAAAGTAAAAATCAGCTATTATGGCTACTAACTTGGTCGTGAAGTGGAAGTCCTGCAGAAAATCTAGTTTTAACATCTGAATATTTGGAAACAAACAGGTTTTTTTAACTGCTGAAGAGAAGAAATACAACTTGTCTCATAGAAAAATTATATAGAATAGGCTGTGGTTCCCAGCAGGAGGAAAAAAGCTTTAAAAATAGAATCCCAAGCCTCATCCACAATTTACTTACGATGCTGGAGAAATGCCATTGTGAACCAAGTCTGCTGCATATTAATTTCAGTAATGTTGATATCTCACTTCAGAACTTTGTAGCAAATAGTTTCCTGTCTTTGTAAACACACACAGAATGCTGTGTGTGTTCTGTTTTCATTTAATTTGAAAACCCCGATATAAATGGTTTGATAATACTTTTTTTGGCATTCATTTCAAATAGTTTTGTGAGTGAAAATTAGATAGTGAAGCTTTGTAAGTGTAATCTCTTAGGAGATAGGGGTCTGCTGAAGTGTAGAGAGACTTTGTGAGTCAAGCCAAATGCTTTAGCATCCCTTTGCAGGTAAAAAGATATGGGACAGGAAAAGATCATCAGTGATGGAATGAAATACTGAAGTTTTGAGTTAGAGCTTAGTCTGGGCAACTGGTAGATTCAAGAAATCCCCTTTATATAGGCATGTCTGAAGGGCTATGCATACTTCTGAGTCCTGAAAAGCATACTTTTTCCCCCTTTTCTCCACACAAATAGATGATTTGGTTAAGCTGTGATGTGAAGGTTCACGTCATCTTGAAGTGGCTCCCGTTTCTGAACACTTATCTTAGTCAAGTGAGGTTGTTTCAGTTCCTCCCTGTGAGCTGAGGGACGTTTCACAATTCATTTGCTGAAATAAGCTTGTTTGCAAATAAGCAGGGAGAGTCCTTGCCCAGCCCAGCAGCCTCTGGAAGGAAATAGGGTGAAAGGAGAAGCAGCTCACATGCATCTCTTTTTCTCCAATGTACCATCTTTCTGCAAGCCTTGCACTTAGGTCTTCCAGTCTTCTTGTAGGTGGAGCAGAATACAGGCATTTCAGCTCTTTCTCAGGGGGTGAGAGGTTTGTGGTTTGCTGCAGGTCTTCATTGAATTTCCATTGGTCACTTGCGCACATGAACTGGAAATGCTCTTCTTTTTTGGCCATTCTGTGGGTTTTGGTGGGGTTTTTTGCCTTTTTTCTTACTGCTTTGCTGAATTACATATTTTTCTACATTCACAGTCTGGCCCTGGTTCCTGACATACCTGTTTTCAGAAAGAAGTCTTGAGCAGTTGTAGCTGTGAAAGATGCTTAGGAGCAATGCTTTTGTTTACTCAGAGATTTTGTGGGGACACCTTGGTATATTTTGCAGCACTCAACACAGCTGAAGCTGCCTTACATTACATAGCTACGCAGGTTTGGGCTAGACATTGTTTTGGTTGTAGAAGAGGAGCCTGACTGACAGCTGTTTTTCTGACCACATGCCTACATTTTTTTTCCAAGATATATATAGAAGTCTGATTTGCTGAGCAGAGCAAAATGGCTTCGTGCAATTAATGTGACATGCTTAATAATGCTTGGAAGGATGCAGGCAACTGCGTTTATAAACCTGCCATGGCTAAAAAAAAAAAAAAAAAGAAAAATCTGATAAGCAACCCCAGTGCAAACACATTTTTCTAAAAACGGGACCATGTAGTGCCTAGTTGTAATGTTGCTTTTGAGACAAAGCACTCTATTTTTCCAAGAGAACTTCTGTCATGCCAGAAACTCACTTTATCCTTGGGTTATCCTACACAGTGAAAAATTCCATTTATGACTTTTTTTTTCTTCTTTGGAATTTTAATGGCATTATTACTTTCCTGTTTAAACAGCTCATTCATTGAATATAGAGTATGGTTTGGTTATTAGCACTGCAGTGGCACCTTGGTGAAATCAGGTTCAACCAGCTCTCCATATTTTTTCCAGTCAATAAATGATTTTTAAAAGGTCATCATGACATAATTGAAAAGCCGAAGGCTCAGGTAATTAGCATCAATATTCAGCTTTCTCCACCCAGTATTTTATAAGCTGCTTTACTATTACTGTTGTCTGGAGAGGTTTTAATTTGAAAAGGGCATTAATGAGGGGTGTCTGCATGCAGATGAAACCTTAATGAGCTTGAGAAGAAATAGCATCAGCCACAGCTCCAACATCTCTTGTCTTAGGTGCAAGAGGATGTTAGAAGAGAAGCCCATCTCCCCTCCTTTCTTCAGCAGCAGTACTCATTTTACTGTAGATGTTGCCACTGCAGATCACATCAGCTACAGCTACACACCAAGTACAACCTCCTGTAGCTATAAGGGCCTGCCCTGCAGTATGACCTTACTCTAAACGTAGAATGTACAACTCTCAGCATTTCTTCATCAGTGTATAAATACCAGATGCTTGGCTGGCTGCCCCTTTCAGGAAAACAAGAGGGATGGGGAAGAAGATGGAGAGCTGAAGCTGCTTCGTGTGTCTTGTCACAGTGAATTGCCTGGGTTTAATATCAGGTGGAAGTTTAATTCCTGTATTTTGTGTCTTGCTCCCTGTCTTACTTCCAAGGAACATCAGAGGAGGAGGAAGAAGGACACGGGTCTAGGAAGCATTGATCATTGAAGAATGTAGCTGGAGAGAAGAGGATGAAAATGTTAGTTCATTATCAAAGAGGGTATGAACTGTGTTTGAACCCAGAGGTTAAAAGTAGTACAGTTTGTTTGTGTTCTGAGATAACCACTATCCCCAGTGCTGAACTCTCCACAGAAGTGTAGGATTGAGAGACACCATACAGATAAAGTTTTATGCTTGGGGTCCCGCTAGAGTGTGTTGGAGGCTGAATCTGACCCATGTGGACATGTCATGTGACCCTGTCACACCTCTTAACCCCAGAACTGGAACTTACTCTAGACTGGTAATACCCATATTGCAGAAGAGATCACCCAGGCTATTTTGTACCCAGCAAAAGCATTCAATAAGTGTTTGATCCGGCAGAGCATTGAACATCTATCCCATTCATATTGATCCACCAACTGCCCTAACATAGATCTGTGGTAAGGGGTCTTGTCTGCATTTGTTCTTTTGCTTTCTTAATTTTGCATTTTTTAAGATCAGAAAATAAAACTTTCTGTCTGGCATGCTAAAGAAATACAACGATTTTCACTGAGAAAGTGAAATCCAACATGGCGGAGGAAAATCCACTTGAAATATGCTTGAGTTTTTCCCCGAATAAGTGCTGAAATGTTTGGCCCATGGGATGAACATAGACCTTGGAGTTTTACCAAGGTGCTTCAGAGATCCCTGCTCCCACTGCTCCCAGACTGGAGTTGTCTGGATGCAGGACTCATTCGAACTAAAAATAAATATCTTTTAAAACAGGATCCTCATTCTCTGGTCTTTCAGAAAGTCTGCTATGGTATGATACAGTTTTTGGTGCTGATTTTCTAGGCTATTTTTTAATCTGTGTAAACTGTGAAATGCTGATTTTGTTTTGTTTACATGGAAAAGGCCAAGCTTGTGAGTAAATTATTGTGTTGCTAAAGATCTGATAAGTTTTTAGTACTGGTTCTTTCCTAACCTTCAGTACTCATTTATTGCAAGTACTTAAAAAAAAAAAACAACCAGCTACTTCACTTTGTTTGGAGACATTGAAGAAGAAATACAGAGCTCTTTGTGCACATGGGAATCAGATTCAAACAGTCACAATGTTGATTGTGACTTCTTGTCATGTTTTCCTTTGTCAGCCTAAAAGTTCCTTGACAGCCTTGCAATTGTGGAAAGAAATGTTTTTAAAAGCCACAGAGCAGATGAGATTCTGTGCCCTGAAAGGCTGAAGTGACACCACTTTTGCAGAAGGAAGCAATGGGGGAGTGCTTCTATGATTCTTCACAAGGTTCTTCTGATTTAAGAAGTATCCCTCACCATTCCAGAGAGCATATTGAAAATGAATATAATCTCATGTTTCTAAATGGATCAAAATTGATGTCATTGCAGACATAAAGGCATTGTAAAGCTGGATGAGCACTCACAAGGCAAGGTAGGGTAAGACCCTTAAACAATGTAGGTTCTGTAACAGTGGACACCACAGCATGGTCTGCTGGGTTGCAGTTTCTTTCATTTGCTGTATGAACAAGACTGGGTGCTTGTCTGTTATTTAAGGCTTCTTACCTGTACTAACTATAAAGGAGGTGAAAATGAAAAGTTCATTTTCAACTGATGTGCTGTTGGACCCAAAGTACTAAGAATTGCATCTTTGAAACTCAGTCACAAATTCCTGTGTTGGAATGGAAAATTTTCCTTCAAAGCACAGATTACCCTCTCCAGCTTGGGGTGAACAGCTGAAAATTGCTGAAGAATCTGTCCCTTGGAATGAATGGAAATGTGGCAAAATGCATTGTGTAGGATGGGAAGGTTTTTTTTTATTAAAATACCCACACTGAACTGATTTTACTAAGACTTGCTTGCATGTTACATTCCAGAAGGAATATCCTTCAGTTTCCAATTTTGGTTAATTCCATGCTTACAAATACTGTTATGCTCTTCACTCTTTAAAACAATGAGCCCCTAAATGTAGGAAGTAACACCCCACTACCTTTTTTTTTTTTCTCCTTATCCATAAAAATACTCCTACTGAGCTCAAAAGCAAAATTTGCGCGAGAAAATATTTTCCCTGAGAGTAGATACTGTGGCTTGATTTCCCTGTCAAAGCTGCAGATTTTTCAAAAGCTTGTTTGTAGGGTCCTCAGCTAAGAGTTATATAGCTTGCAATAATTTTTGAACTGGAATTAAAGTTGTAGAGTTATTTCTGATACTATAAGGCTTGTAATGCTGGAAATAGTATTTGCATACAGCATGTCATATGTTTATTATATTATTATGCTTATTATATTATGCTTCTATCTTTATAAGCATATCTTACTAATATCTTACTATATCTTATTAATAAGCTATAACTAGCTATCATGTCTAAGTCATCTTTCTTGGTTTTTCCTTTTTTGTTGTCTTTCAGAAAAATTATGCCAAATCTGTGAACTAAAAATACATGAAAATCATATCAAAATTGGTGTCAAAACACTCAGGGTTAGATATGAGCTCTGAAGTTTAACACTGTGTAAAGTTCTGATCCTCAATTTTACAGTGACTATGTGGACATATGGGATACATAAGGAACAATGGCTTTCTTCATGTTGAACTTTCCTTATGTTCTGGTTTTGTCTGGGGTAGAGTTAGTTTTCTTCACAGTGGCTGATATGTGGCTACGTGTTCAATTTGTGCTAAACACAGAGTTGATAATGTAGAGATGTTTTTGGTAATTGGTGAGCAGGGCTTACACAGAACCTTTTCTGCTTTTCCTACTGCCAGGCTGGTGTGAAGACTGGGAGTCTTCGCATGGGAAATTCAGGAAAGACATAGTTGTGACAGATGACCCAAACTGACCAAAGGCATATTCCACACCATACAACATCCTTCCCTGTATTTAAAATGAAGGGAAGAAGGAGGAATGGAAAGGCATTTGGATTGATGGCATATGTCTTCCCAAGTCACCATTATGCATGATGGACCCCTGCTGTCCGGGAGATGGCTGAACACCTGCCTGCCTGTGGGAAGCAGTGAACTAATTTCTCCTTTTGTTTTGCTTCCATGCATGGCTTTTGCTTTCCCTATTAAACTGTCTTTATCTCAGTCTGTGTGGTTTCTGTCTTTTACACTTCTGATTCTCTCCCCAGTCCTGCTGGTGGGGGAGTGAGCAAGTAGCTGCGTTGGGTTTAGCTGTGGCTGGGGTTAAACCCCAACACCTTTCCTACAAGAAGGAAAGACCTGTCATGCTGTCCCACAGAGGACATCATGAGATGTCATCAGAGACACAGAGGGCATGTGTGCCCTATCTTCCCTGCACAGGCACATGTTTATGGTGAATGAGAACTGGAGAGGCCACCTCACAGACTGACACCCATTAACAATTCCTTTGTGCTCATATTTCAGTTTCCACTCCCTTAAATTATAAATAAATAAATATAAATCTACCACAGGAGATGACCGCTTTTCGTAGTGTTTATGCTACAGACTGCATGTAAGTCATGTGAATGATGAAATATTTGAACTTAAAGGTCTTTTATATTACATTTACATTAAACAAAGTCTTTCTTGCCCTACTTGAGCAAATAATTTTCTTGTGTACAGAGACCATGACTTGTCTAATTTTCAAATGTCTTTTGTTAGCAGTGGTTGGTCTAGAAAGTATTTTGTCTTCCCTAGCTTTTCTGTTTGTATTTATGTGTGTGTGTGGGGACATTGATGCAGGAAAAAAGAAGGAAAATGTATGATAAAGGCTAACATTTGAAAAGGTTGCCTTGGAGTATTAGAACATACCTGTATTGGGATATCATACATCTATGAAAAAGAAATTTTTGATTTTTATTCTGATGCTTATTTTTATTTTTTTAAACAAAGGGTCTGAATGAATCCATATACTGTTAAAGTGAAATGGGGATAACTGGAATAAATTGCTAATTGTTTATATAGAGATATTGTCAATCTAAATGAGTATTAATAAGGAATGACCTGACTAATAAGACCCTTATATCATGTAGATTCTACATCAATGGTTATCACTGTCTAGTCTGCTGTTTTACAATTTCTTCTTTTTTTTTTTACCATTTGGGGATGACTTGGTCTTTGAAAAGATGTGTGATATTGTTAGCTTTGTGGCTGTGAAAATGTTTTGAGTCAAGGCAGCATAGATAAAAGGGCAGCAGAGAAAGCATCAGGGAGGGATGTCTTTGCTCCGCAGGTGCTGACAGAAGCTGATTATTGAAAGAGAGTTGTTCCCTGGACGTTTGTGCCAAGTTCTGATAGCTGAAAATAGTGGTGATTGCTGTAGGGCTGTCTGTGAAGAACTAAATTTTACCTGCAGATAAAGCAATTATAAAGATACTGTATGTACTGCTATCACAATACTATTTTTTACCCACTAGGGAAAATAATGTGAGAGGCTTTGGAGCGCCTCTGTTGATCTGTAAGCATCAGGGTCCTCAAGCTGATGAATTACTAGGCTGAAAATGCCTTGTACTGGATTTGGACTAGAGAACTGAATTTGGAAGCCAGTGGAGTTTGTGCAGCATTGGAGTTGTGTGGCCCCAGGGGACAAACCTGGGTGTGCAGCTGCCTGAGATCTGAGTTAAGCACAGAGTAACAGCACTTGGGGAATTGTAGCAAAGTCCACACCTCCAAGATGGGCTTCTAATACCTCAGCCAACTGGACAGGAAGAAACATCCCTGACTACTGCT
Source organism: Chloropsis cyanopogon (assembly GCA_013400585.1). NCBI lineage: Eukaryota > Metazoa > Chordata > Aves > Passeriformes > Irenidae > Chloropsis > Chloropsis cyanopogon. The sequence goes on along the minus strand of WEZZ01022420.1, from coordinate 90,049 downwards.
GCTAGTAATTATATCTCAACAATGTGAGATCCAAGGAGGTGATTTTACATTTGGGGGTCAGATTCCTGAGGCAGTGCAAAATGGCCCCCTCACATTTTCTGTACTGGGTAACAGATGAGTCATCCTCTCTGCAGAGTTATGCACTGACTAGGCATGGAATTTTTCAGTCTTGACCTAATAAGTTTCTCATTGGTGTTATGCAGAACAGAAGTGGGCCAAAGCTAACCTTTTAGTGCAGCTATTTAAGTAAATGGTGCAAGTAACACCTCATGTGTGAAACTTGCAGGAAGTCCCAGGGTGTCTAGGTGGATGTCTGAGACACGCTGAGGGGGTGTCACAGAAAAGGAGTTTCCTTCTCAGCTCTCCTGGCTTTTGTTCTCAAAGATTTTTTGACAAAGACAAGTTTTGTCAGCACAAACCAAGTATCTTTTCCCGACTGCATCCTGTAGGTCTGTGGTGCCCAAACTGAATGGCCTTTAACATTAGTCTTTAAATCTTTTAATGTAGTGATTAAACATGACAGGGATTAAGTCCCTGCCCAATAGCAGCTCACCTGGGTGTGTTGTTGGTTAGATGCAAAGCACAAAGCCAAATGCTCTTAAGCACCCAAGCATACGGCAGTTTGGAAATGCAGCAAGACCCATCATGTCTTGAGATTAGGAAGCATTTCTTCTTTATTGAAGATAGAGTGGAACAAAAAGGTGGCAAAAAGAAAGCCTTTCAGAGCAAAAGAAATAGATTGTGATCAAAGGTTGAAACAAAAATGGAAAGGTTTTAGCCTAAGTGTTTTTAAAATATATGTATATAGTACGGTTTAGATATATTTATGAGGTACCTACTCTAATGGAAAAAGAACTTAAAATTTCATAATTTCCTCAAGTGTCCAGGCAAGAGACTACATTACTAATATAAAGCAAACCAAATAGAGTTTGACACACAACCATTAACCAATAAAAACATTCTTCTGTTTGCCAAGTCACTTAAAAATCTCTCAGGAAATGTCAGAAAGGATGTATATGTTTGAGCCATAGAGCCTTTAATTATGCCAATGCGTGTTATATTTATTCTTGCAGGCTTTTGCCTCAGTGTGTTTTCTCTTCTCCTCATTGTTTTATGTGGATTTTATGGTTAACACACAGTTCATCCATGATTTAAACCTTGTTCTGGAGACAAAGTCCTTTATTTCCGTTTTGGCATTTTCCTATGATGCTAATTACTATAGCAACTGAGTGCTTCCCATGGATTTAATTTCATAATATCTCAAAATGTAGAGAGGGTAGCATTACGGTGCTTTACAGATTAACAACAGAAAATTTGAGGTAAAAAAAAATGAAGTAAGTTTATTCATTTATAGAGGGAAAGTGCCATTTCAAGAAAATTAAATTGTCCATTGATGAGTTGTGGTTTTAGCTAGAATCCACTCCGGAAAGTGTGATTGTGTCACTGGAAGTGTGATGATGTTTTTTTTTTCCTCCAGAAGAATAAAATCAAAATATTTTCCTTCCATGTGCTTGAATTTCACAGGAACACATTTGTGTTGCACTGGCTCCAAATATTTAATTTGAAATATCTTCTCCTAAAATGAAGTAAACTCGGACAGTGGAGCAGAGTCCTTGGCAGATTATGTCTCCTAATGCATAGTCTCTGTACAGGGGTTACATGATGCTATGTGCTGCAGCAGGTGGAAACAGGATTGTAAGCCTGGGTTTCTAAAAGCAAAGAAAACATGTGGATTGATCATACTATTGATTTGTGTGGACATGCTAACAGCCAGGACAAAAATGTCAATTTCCCTGCAGAACAATTTCCCTGTGGTAGGTATGCCATGAAGAAGGTGGTAGACAGCAGCTGCCAGCTGCCCTTTGTGGGTTGCCTGGGGGCTTTTGGGAGATCTGGGATGCTTTGGTAGAAACTTTCATAGGCATTTCTGGACAGAAAATTAAAAAAAGGAGACCCAGAGCTCCCAAAGCTTTTTCTTTAATCTTTCTTCTTTTTCTTTGCATGCTGCTTTTCACCTCTTGCTCTCTTCTGGTACCACATGCTTGCCTTTCTCTGCATCCCTGGTTCTCCCCGGCCTTCTGTGCTTTTTGTACCATGTTTTATTTATGCATCACTCTTCCTACTGCCTTGCTGAACACCAGCTCCTGCTTTGCCCTTTCATGCTTTCACTACTCAGCCAGTCCCAGTTTTCCAGTTCCACTCCTCCGAAAGTTGTTTTCCGAATGTTGACAGTGCCCAAACCTGTGTTCCCCATTTTGTCCTCCCGATCATCTTTGCTTTTTCCTGGTCCAGTTGCTGGTCCTCATCTGGCCCCTGCCTCCCCCAAACCCTGCAGACTGATGATCCCCATCCACTCCAGGTCTGAATTCAGGTGTCTTTTACATGGTGCTTGGATGGAATATTGCTATTCAGTTTCAGCCAGTGCTCAGTCTGAAGTGTCCCAGAGTCATGGAAGTGCAGCTCCAGGCGCAAGGGAGCGGATCGAGCATGTGACAATGCTACCGGTCACTTTGAGGAGACCTTTCTGAGGCCAGAGGGGCTGTGGATATTGGAAAGGCTGCTCATGGGCAAGCAAGATGTGCAAAACAGGATCCTTTGGCAGGTCTGGAGAGGATGTGGGGGCGGAGGGGAGTGGGGATGGGGCATGGGTGGTGGGCAGCAGCCTGAGGTGGAGACTGCCCCATTCCTCCAAGGTGGCCTTTTGGACAGCCTTGTTATTGCCAGCTCCTCTCCAGGATTTGCTTTTCGCATGCACTCTGAGGCAGCACGAGTTAACCTAAAGGGAGGCAGCTGAACATGGCTGAAGCCCTTGACAGGCCTGCCTGATCCGTCTCTGCCTCCTTCACTCTGTCTGACCAGCACCCTCCACACACAGGGCTGCCTCCTCTCTCAGGCAGGAGGGCAGTTTGTGAGGTGGGTGCTCTTTTGACCTTGCTCTTTTTTTTTTTGATGCACAGTGGCATGATCCAGGTAGGAGTTTGTGAGGAAGAGCAAAGGATACTCTGGCCCTTCACAAAATCCTGTTGCATGAACTGCTGCTAGAGGGAAGCTGCCCTCACAATGGGGAGAGACTTTTCAACGGAGGAGATTATTTGCAGCAAGGTATGCAGGGGTTGTCAGAGCAGTCTTCCAGTTTAGCTGCTGCCTAACCCTAATTTTGAGACTGTTCAAGGAGGGCTGGAGAAATGGGGAAATGATGCATAAACTGAACACTGAAACTGAAAAATTACACAAGGCAAGACATCAACCACATGGCAAAGAATCCACAGATTCCACAGAATCCACAGTGGTCTGTACTTACTGCTGGACTTATCTGTACCTTACTTCTGAAAACTGTTCATCTGTATGGGTGGCACAGCTGAGTTAAGTTTAAGGAAACAAAGACTTTGCCCAAAGATATTCTCCGTCCCAGCAAATGAACTGAAAATATAAAACATATGGGGCAATCTGATTTTTAACAGTGCTTAAAAAAAAAAGGGAAATCACTTTCACTGCATATTTTAGAATTTCAAGGGCAGCAAAAAATCCCTGGCATGATTTAGCTGTATCTGGAGAGCTGATGCAGTCCTTATCAGCGGGGAGTTATTTAACAAATCTGGGCAGAATTCCTGCTGGTGGCGTCTGTCGGACATCTTTGCAGTGTAATAGGAAATATGTGGATGTTTTAGGGTCCCTGCTCTAGGTTCCTCCATTAGACCCTGCCAGTTCTGCTTGCTGACAGACTTTGGAGCTGGGCTGTCCTATCAAAGAAACACAGACATTTGATCCAATGTGCCTTGAACCCCCAGAAAAAACAGGTAGAAATGATAGAGGCCTTTCTGACAGCTTAAATTGGGGTATATTGCTGTCATTTTTATTTCTTTTGAGCTGAGAGGCTCACAAAAGAGGATTTAGGTACCATTGCATTGAGTTTCACAGGCAAAATAATCGTGAGCGTTGACAATAGAAGTGCCTGTGTTATACTCCTTGTGGAGAGAAGCAGGAGGTGAAGACAGCAAGTGCATTGAACATTGCCACACTGATGGTCAGTGTGGTAAGCAGAGGTCCCAGGAAGCCTGTTTCAGCTAAATAAACCACTGCAGATCCCCTCTCACAGCAGACCAGTGATTTACGCATTTTACACTCAGTTTAAGATCCTCCCAAAGCTCTTGCAGCCTCTTCTGAACTACTGCACGCACATAATCCCCAGCTCCTGCTAAGTGTTCAGGCAGCCCAAAAATAATTTATATCTGTATGCTTTCAAATATCATTGTTGCTAAGGGGAAATCCCTGCTGTTTCCTCCACATCTGTCTCTTGGCTTCTCTCCCCCTTGCGAGGGAGGATTAGGCTTGATTGCAGCTGACTTTGCTGTCTCATTTCCTGCAATGGGGTGCCAATCGTTCCACAGTGATACAGCAGTTTTTCCTCTGGAGCAGTTCCCTCCATTTCCCCTGGCTGCCCCACTCATTCAAAGCCACAGAACTGATGATTTTGCCTGGTTCAGGCATGTGATAAGGCTCTGAACTTTCGCTGTGGGCTGGCTTGCTACAGTGGGTCTGAAACGTGCAGCGAGGTGAAGGAGCAAGTGAGGGGCCACAGGATTTTCATGATTTTCACTTTACCAGGAATGAACCAAATCAGAGTTTACTAATATTTTGCATTGGTAAAACAACACAACCAATTTTTTTTTTTTTTTTTTTTTTTTTTTTTTTTTTTTGTGGAAGGAAGGAAACCATTATGAAAAAGTTGTAAGTTGTATATCCATGCATGCGTGTGTGCACATGAGCTTGTTTGGATTCAGAAGTGGAATTGATAGCAACTAACACTGAAAAAAATGCAAGTACTTTTTTTATTTATTTCTGTCACACTTTTTCATGAGCCTAAAGCATTCTCACAGGACTTGACTGGTCGCTGATTTTCAAAAATTTAATGAATTTTTGATCTCAGTGAAATTTCTATGAGTTTTAGTAAGTACAAGTTATTAAGACAGTGAATAAAACTTAAAAGACCTAGTTTTTATCTTGATTTTGAAATATGGTGATTTATTATTATTGTTATTCTTGCTGCCAGTCTGAGCTGTAGAGGTTAAATTTCAATATTTTTGAAGATACTCCTGAAAAACCAAAGAGAAAGAATTCTGCATTAGCATGGATGGCTCACATTCTGCTCTACTTGATACATGATAATTTTCCCTCTTCTTATTTTCTTTGAGTGTCAAAAGCAGTTTTTAATTTCTCCAAATCACTCTGTAAATTTACATTCTGGCTTAGCTGGTCTATTTTTCTATTTTAGAAAAGTCAAATTGTGTTGGCTTGGCAAAGTAAATACTTTCCTCCAGATGAGAGGGGTTTCACTCAAGTGTTGGTTCACAGGATGCACAGTTCCCTAACTGCCAAGCTGCATTAATTGACGCAGATGCAAAGTTGTCCAGCTGAAGTTGTTGCTACTTGTAAAGGCTTGAGTAGGAAGGAAAGTTGTTCCCTTTCCTCCCTGCCCCCACTCCCTGTCCTGTGTTACCTGTACATCCAAGGCCAGGTCCAAGTCTTTGGGTGCGGTGCCTGCAGGGCAAGCATAAGGATGAGCAGCAGCAGAAGGGATCTTTCCTCTGCTTTTTATTTCAGGTTTCATACACATGCTCCTTCTCTGCCGCAATCACTTTGGTCTTCATTGGATGAAGTTTTTAGCTCAAGCTGCCTGAGGACGCGAGTGGACTTCAGGAAACCTAGGAAAGCGCATTATCAGTTTACAGGGAGAGGGATGCAGAACCAGGCAATATGAGAGCACCTGATGCCAGTGAAGAGGCTGAAAATATCAGACTTACTAAGTTTTTTGGTTTTCTATTTATACTTTACCCTGCTGTTGTCTTCAAAAGAGTTTGAGCTGTAGATAATTGTGTAGACAAGGTTGTCTTTTCTGTTTCATTGGTGTTCATCATCTGTTCAAAAAGTTTTATACATTCTAAGCTGTTTAAAGTCTTTTGGCTTTACTTTTTTTTTTTCCTCCCCACTGAAATCCTTGTACCCATCTCTGACTTGAGAAGCCTTATGCAGACTGAGAACCTGATTGTGAAAGGTCGGTGAATAAATATTTCTACTTAATATTCTGGCCTGATGGTTAATATTCTGGCCTGATGCTGGAGAGCAAAATATCTCTGTCTGTATTAAAATGCTAACCATTCTAAGCACTGGTTCAAAGCTTATATTGATTATGGCAAAACCTCATAATCTTTCTGATCATTATCTATGTACTGGAACAGTCCCTCTATACAAAAATTAAAAATCAAAGAGCAGATCAGATTGATGGTGTTCTCAGTCATATTTCTTTCTGTCAGTGTGTGTCGAGGGACTGAAGGAAAGAGGTGTCTGAATTTTCCCAGGCTGCACTTGGCTGTTTTTCCCTGCTGCTCTGCCTGGCTCTTCCTCTGGCTGAGAGCGGAGGATGAACTCTCATGCAGAAATGGGGAAAATCTCACAGCGAGTGCATGGCCCTCAAAAAAAGCAGCTTGTCCTTTATAGAAGAAAGAACTTCTAGCAAGTAATGTTTTATTCCCTTCTTTAAGGGAAAGGAGTGCTACTGGCAAATAACTGATTTTATCTGTCATGAAATTTCAAGTCACTAAGCAAAAAGAAACACATATAATGCATGGGTAGAGGTATCAAGGGAATCTTTCATCTGGACTTTTGGAAAATGCTACCCATTAGTTGTGTAAAAGCCTATCTTATGTTCACCTCTTCAAGCAGGGCGGCTGCATAATTAACTATGCTAACTGGGGAGGATGCTGCATTAGAAGATCATATGAGAGAAGTGAAGTTAAAATAGCACAACAATAAAAACCATGGAGCAGAACTGATGCTTGAAACAGCCATCCACACACACAAAGGAGTAGCAGCTGCATTTCAGAACCTCTGCTGCTTGTGAAGAGACAGATCTCTGAAAATATGCTGAAACAAGGAAGAGGGTGGCACATTTCTGAAATACTGAGTATTTTGTGTGTGTGTGTGTTACACCATCTCTTTCTGTTCACAAGTCTTTGTTTGGAGGCTAGGTGTTTGGCCCACTCTGAGTTCCTGAACAGGCAGCAGAGACAGAGGGACTCCTGGCTGGAATCTCCAAAAGTGGTGCTGTCAATTAATTGAGTATGAGTTAGTATGTGTGAGTGCCAGGGGTGAAAGTGAGACTAGTTAGCAAAGCACAAGATATCTTTGTTCCTCTCTAGAGCAAAGACACCACCTCCAGTCTTCACTTTGACACAGTGGCTTGTGTCAGTTGGTTAATCTCTCCTTGTCCTAGGGTGACTTTCTGATGCTTGTATCCCCAGTGGTCTGTTCTGTTTATGCTGGATATTAAGTTTTGCACCTTTAAGACTGGTTCTGAAAGTGAAGGGGGGAGAAGAAGCGCGCAGTTTGTTTGCAGAAGCTGCACTTGCTCCCCAAATTCCTTCTCACAGACTGTGGTGTCGGCAGCACAGACAGTGGGAGAGAGCTCTCCTTTGCTCTTAGTTAGGTTTTCTTTAGTTAGCTGAGGCCAGAAGTTTTTTGGAGCTATTCAGCTATTGTTCAGTCCGGGAACACCAGGACTGTCGTCCAGGGGCCCTCGAAGCTGCACTGCGGCTGGGACACCGGACCCAAACCCTGGAAAGAAAGGCCTGAGCCCTGGAAAAACTGTGTGAGCCGAGCTACATCCCACAGAACAGACTGTCTCTCTGAATTTACCATCTCTTCAGAACAACAAAAAGTTCCATTGTTTAATATTTTTTTTTCATGTTTGTGAGTACTTTGCTTGTTAAATAAACAGTTTTTCCCACTTCTCTCAAAAAAAAGTTTATATCTCCCAAACCAATGAAGAAAAGGGCCACTTAAATTTGCTTTCTAGAGGGACCCCATTTGGAAGTTTCCTCCCAGATTTGCCCTAAACCAAGACTCCTGAAGACCATTTTGCCCAGAGCTAGTCTCTGTTTTTTCCTGTTGGTTTCCAAGTGGGAGCATTATTCTCTCAAAGTCTGGATGTTTGGGAACTGAGCTGAACTGCGTGTCTGGTTTTAATTTTTGCACTCCTGCAAACTCTGTCTCTTTTTGTCTCCCTGTGGCCACATTTAGTCTCTTCCAGATTTTTCCTGTTTGCTGGTACAGTAGAACAGGACCTGTTGCTCCATAGCCAGCCACTCCTGCATCTGCTCCAGCATCCCCTCTGGGACAGTGGAAAGTGCCAGCTTTGGCAGTGAAAGGTCTGAGAAATTCTAGAGCATGATAGTTAAATAGAATTTCCTTGGAGAGGAAAAAGTTTGCTCTTGCCTATGGTCAAAGATCATTTTATGTCCTGCAGCCTACACTGGAAGAGAGCCTCCATTACAATCAAATCACATCTCTACTTTTAGCACTTGACATATTCTCCTTTTTTTTTCCATGAAAATTTCCATTCCTTTTTAATTTGCAAAAATTAACTCCTGGTATCAGTTGTCTCTGGTGGAAAGGAATAGTGTCAGACAGTTGCTGTGAGAAAGGATTGTTCTTCATCCTTTGTCTTTCATTTTCAGCAGATGCCCTTCTGCTCCTTTATGATGGGAAATGATAAGCAGAACCCACTTTCTTTGGTGCCATTCATTAATTTTGAACTCCTTTATCTTTTTCCTTCTCTGAAGTGAACAGGTTTGATTTTATTACTCATCTAGAATCTTTTCATGCCTCTGATTGTTTTCACTGTCATTTCTAAACTCATTTGGTGTCTGTTTTGTCCTTCTCAAGGTGTCCAGAACTGATCATGATGTGCTCTGTTTGGGTAATGAAGAGTATTTTCAGTATTGCTTCTCTGTTCCATTCTTTTCCCTTCCTAACTGTTCCTCTTTTTAGCACTACGAGACATCTCTGACAAAATGCCAGTGACACCCAAGTGTTTTTCTTAGTCTTCACAGTTAAATTTAGAAGCCAGAAGTTGTAGTTTATATTCTTGCTCTCAAAAAGCACCATCTTCTGTTTGAAAATGCTGCATTCATCTGTGATGGCATCTTGCTTTACTGATATCTCACCCAAGTTCCTCTCTTGATTTACTTAATTTTTTTTTGCCTTCCACCATCTTTACTCTCCAATTTCTTTGCTGATTTTCAAACTTCCTCAGCAAAAAATCTTTTGCAGTTGTCTGTCCAAGAGTGTTTTGTATCCATATTTTAATCCTCTCTATTCCCAGAGCCTGAATTTATAACAAGGTAACTTGAGTAATCTTCTACATGTAGTATTGTACCTCTATATTAATATTATTATTAATATTTATGTTAAATGTTAGAGAATATTTAAAATGCTTTTAATCCAGGTCAGATCAAGGCATTACCATGGTTTATTAGTGCGTCTAAAAAAGCTTGGCTTGTCTATTTTGTACTTATGGCAAAACCACTTCATCAACTAGGATAAATCACTAAAGTTCACTCAGAAGCACAGGTGCCCATCAGCTCATCAGTCAAACAGGCTGAAAAAGGCTATGGGGCAGCAAACAGTAATAATTAATGGCAAATTTGTGGGCTTTTTGTTTTTCTCCCTGAGACATACTGACCTACAAACAAGGAGAACAGTGTAGCTGGGTATTTCATGATTACATCAGCCACCAGAGAGGCATATTGGCGGGTCAGAAAAAGAAGGTGACAAACTTTATTTTTAAATAAAAATGCTTACTCAGGAATTGATAAATATTATCTCATTAGTGTGAAATAGTATCGGTTCAAAAAATGTCATTAGGTATTTTAAAAAAGAATCTAAATAACCTCCCTGCAAACGCCTGTTTCTTCTTTCTCAATTGCCATTTTCTGATTTGGGGACTGTTTCCAGGGCAACATAACAAACACTGAAGGAAGTACACGAGAGAATTCCCTCTTCTATTTTAGGTGAAGAGTTATGTCCCTCCATTATTACTAAGGAAATGAGGTGTATTTTGCATTGAAAAGTTCTTACCGTGCATCCCTGCCTGAAGTACGCAGAGCCGGTGCAGTCAGTTTTATGCCTGATGTTTGCCAAGAGATGGAGCTGCAGAGTAAGGCACCTCCCAGGCCTGACCCTGTAAATCAGGAGAGATATAACAAAACCCTTGGCAGCAAAAACCTGTAGCCTCTCATACTGATGCCTGTTATTTTTCCCCAAGTGGTAAAGAGGCTTGTGTTGGGCACTTAGCCAACTCTGTTCAATCTATTCCGATTTATTTCATTAAGCCGTGCCTCAGAAAAGCCAAGAAACAAGCTATATTAATCTTGCTGGATATCCTGGCCCCTGCTCAGATAATGTTATAGAAAATGCTCAGCAGCCCCACAGTTGAGCAGTAACAGGATGAAAACAGCTGCTCTTTTGGACTTGCCTTAAAACCTCGGTTCCCTACAAACACTCCAGTGAAATGTTGGTTGTGCTGTATTGCTCTTACTCAGACGATGATTTTCTGGGGCTACCTTCACAATTTAGGCATTATGCAAAACACTTTTCACTTTCTAGGCACCTGCAGTGTTAGACAGAAAATAGCAAAAGGATTCCCAAACTGCCAGAGACCTGAGTTTGTCAATCTACGAAGTGTCCCTCCCCATATGGATTTACAGGCTTAGCTCTGGAAAGCTGTAAACCTGTGTTAGTACTGAGCAAAGCCAAGTATTTTTGGAGCAGAGCTCGGGTTCAGCGCTGGGTTAATGCAGTGATCTGGCATGACTGAAGCAGCTGCCATCCACGCCATGCTCCTGTCCTTCCTGTCCCAGCACTCTGGCAGGTAGAACAAGTCCAGATTTGTTTGTACCCGCCTGTAATATCCCAGGATTGCCTGGAGCTACTTCAGGATTAGTACAGCATGGAGAGCCTACTGAACTGCCTGGGCTACCACCCCTCTCCAAGCCCCAGGGGATTCTCAGAGTAGACATTCCTGCAAACCAAGTCACTCCAGTTTCTGGGTCTCCCCAGCATCTGCCACATCAGTTCTCATGGAAAAAAAAAGGAGCCGTGAAAGGGCAAGGATTGACTTACCCAAGTACCCTCTTGCACCCTTGAGCAGTCAGGGCATTTCTTTGTTTTCAAATCTGTGTTCCGCTTCATTTGCTTAATTCAAAATCCTTGTGCCTACTGATTCTTTTGGTGAAAACCAGCAGATTAACGTGGGATAAATTCTGCCTCAGTTGTGCTCCCAGGTGAGGGAGGAGGGGAGAGGGGAAGTGTGGCAGTGTGTTTCATTTCCACAGGGAAGGTGAGCGAAGAGAGGTCAGTCTACCTCTGCCTTTGGACTGCAGTGCAAACCCTGGGGCTGTGCCAACCAGTTTTGAGCCCTTCTTCTAATGAAGATTTCATAGATTTCATTCTTTGTGTTATGTAAATAAAACAGAGACTCAAAACTAAATCAATTAGAAGAAAAGGCACCTGTATATGTGCTAAACAGGGTTGAGAACAGTCGTTTTTCCTCCCTGTTTTTTCATGGGAAAAGGCTGACCTGGGTTATATGCAATACCCCAGCAGGAAAATCGTGGCTGGGAATACTGATCTGGCTGAGGGGTTCAATGCGTTTTGGGATAAGGATTTGGCAGCCTGTGTCTAGTTGGTATTGCCCTTTGGGTGTCCAAGGCAGCTCTTTGCTTGCTGATTTCTGTTCTTTTCCCTAATTCTGGGCTATGGTTGGCCCCAGCTGTCAGATACTCAGAAAATTTTGCATGGTAGCCCCAAGGTTGCTTTGGAGTTTTAAACTGCACAGAATTGGTGAAATATTTTCTAATCTGATTTCCCAGGGAAAAGTCTGTTTGTCAATCAGTCTGTTGTTTTATAGTAGGGCAGGGAAGAAAATCCAAAAATAGTACAGGAGAGAAATGGACTATTATTCATACTTTTAAGCGAGGAGTGTCTGGTCAAAATGCATGTACGTTTCAGGCATGTGTAGATCCCAAATAGCATAAGACACACTGTGCCTTGTTGCAGTGTCAAAAGAGAGAAGATTTTGAGTTGTGGGAAAAAAAAAAATCTACCTGACTTCAGATGATAACTTTTCCAAATACCTGGGGAGTTTTAATGTGGAAAATAAATTATGGAGGTTTTTAAAATCAAAAGAATCCCTTTAGACTTAAGGTCTTCTGATAAAATGACTTCCAGGTCCACACACTCCACTGGAACAGTGACTCCCAGTTTTCACAGCCATATCTCTAAGCCCAACAAGTCCCTGTGGAGCACACACTGGACTGGTGGCAGAGCTAGCTTGGGCACTGGGCTATGGTTCAGGTAAAATATGTTTGTTCCTCACCTGTGAACACTCACCACATCACTCGTTAGAAACTGTAGCTGTAGGTGAGCCCTGGTAACTCACTGAACCTCTGTGCCTCAGCCTCTCTGCATTGGTATGTAGAAACATCAGTAATGGATAAGTTTAATATGTTTTGTCATAGCTTAAAGATATTCTGCTTTTTACAGGTGAGCAACACTTTCCTACTGTCTCCCACTGTCTCTGGTTTAGAGATGTGGTTACTGGCAGAGGAGTGGGAAAGCAATTCCACATGGAACTCAACAAATTCACCAGGAAGCTCTTAAGAGGTTTCACTAAGTGTTGGAGAGATGCCAGTATATTTATGTACATATATCAGCTGATTACAATACAGCTGGTTGGGAGCTTTTGCTCTGTGAAAGACCTGAGGCAATTTGGTCCTGTCTCCTGTGCATATTTATCTCGGTTTTCAGGGAGTAGTTTCATGCATTGGAGAGCAGACAAACCACATGCATGGAGCTGAGCTGTGTTTTAAAAAACCAATTGAGAGCAATATCTTTGCACTGCACAGGTACTTGATATTTTAAATGATGTAATTGCATGCACATGCTTTGTTTATTAAAGATAAAACATATCTTTTAAAGTGCTATAATTAAATAACCACCTCTTGTTGGAGCAGCTCTATTTTCTACGCTGTAAAATCACATTCCTCCAGCACAAAATTTGTGCCAGTATTCAGCTGCCCTCTCAGGCCATGAGGACATTGTTCTGCTCCACCTTAGCCAGGAGCTGTTGTGTCTGGTGCTCAAAACCTGCCAGCTTTCAACAGAAGATGTAGGCTTTGGTGGTTACTTCTGGAGTTAACTCTTGAGAACAGACAAAATCTTTAAATACTATCTAAACAACAGATTTTCCGTCTCTAGCTGAAGTTCTATACTATACTGATGCTAGATACTTTAAGGGTGTGTCAGGTAAAGCAGACATCTATTGGACATTCCAGTTTTTCTCTTCTGGTGAGCCATGGTGTAGTAGTGACTTGGACTATAGGACTTCTAAAAGTCATGGGTTCTTCCTGTGCTTACTTGTTTGTAGAACAATGATTCGGTGTCAGCTAAAATGGGATCATAATGAGATGGAAATACGCCACATTATTTTAAAAGTAATATGTGTGTTGTTGGTTGATATAATACATAAGATTGAAGAGTGGGAAAAGAAAAACATCACATTTGGGCTTTTTAGATGTAAATACTAATGGAGGAGCTTGGAGTAACTGGACAACAGATGACATTGGTCCTTGTGCTTCCCTTTAGTGTGTATTTCCCTTTAGTGTGTCTATATGTGTTTGGTTTGGCTTTTTGGGCATTCCTTTGGGACAACATTAATAACATTTTCTAGGGTGATGTATTTAAGAGTAGTTTGGCCTTTGAGAGGCTTGAGATGGATGTAACAGTTTTTGGAAAATTTGTGTCCAGCTTCCTTATTCTCACATGTTGGAATGAGCAGCTTCAAAGACCAGCAGGGATTGCTTTTTTCTCAGACCTTTTTCTCTGACTTTTCTTAACCTTACTGGTATTAAGTTCCAGACTTATCCTAGTATATGGGTCCCACAGAGTTCTCTTTATTTGTGAGGGTGGGTGGGCTGTGCAACATATCTCCCAGTGTTGCCAGTGCCAGGTAGTGGAAAAGAGAGGTAAAGCCCTTTCACTTTTGGAGCTCTCAGTCCTGGTGCTTTTCACAAGCAGCACATTCAACCTTTCTTCTCTGCTGGTGGCTTGAGCTGTTCCCTCTGAGCCTCCTGCACTGCACTGATACAGCAACAGGCTGACAGATTTTACATCAAGAGCAGTATCACAGCACTTTGTCCTAAAGATTTAAGGTGGTCACTTCAGGATATCTGGAAAACTTTCTGTGCTGCTTCCCTTAGCTCTCTGGACCTTCAAATCCAAATCTATTTTTCTTCCCACAGAGATGTCAGATTATTTCCTTTCCTGTTGTTCTGGAGCACTCTCTCCATTGGAACATACAGTTCTGTGGAGAGGTATAGGCAATGCCTGGCTATTTTTGATATGCACTTCAGCAATGCCAAGTGCTTGCAATTCCTGGACCATTAGACTGCTGGAAAGCTTAGTTCCAGAGGAAATCTGCTTAGTTTCCCACCAGCTCACAAGCTCAGACTTCTGGTCAGTAGTCCAGAGGCAGCCCTACCTTTCTGACAGCTTTTGATTTGTATACCCTTATAAAGTCAAAAAGTGTGTCTGAGGCTCCCTGGCAGGAATTGGATCAGAGGACACTGCAGGCTGTGACCATTAACTGGGCATCTGAGCTACATCTGTGGTTCATAAGGGTTGGTGCATGTGTTTGAATACTGCTCTGTGGTTTCCCACGCTGCCTGGCTGGGTTATCCTGGCTGCTGCCATGGGCTTTTTTTAGTACTGATTGCCAGCTGCAAATACTGGGCACCGTGAGGAGAGCAGCATATGCCAAGGACCCTTCCTGCCAAGCACTCTGAACATGGTGACCCTAATTTTGGGAGGAGTTTGCCACACAGAGGGGAGAGCTGAGTTCTGCCTTTTGTCCTCAGTGTCAGGGCACAGCCCATTTTACTAGTCCAGACAAACCAGTAGGTGACTGCTGACAGATTAATTGTGCCCTGTTGTGCCCTGGCTGCTCCAGGGCAGGATGCTCCCACAGCAGCATGAAGGGCTGTATAAAATAGTCCTGTTCAGATGGCTTGAGGCTGGCTGCCTCTAGGACAGGCTGGAGCCAGCCCATGGCACAGCTTGCATCATGTGCTGCCCTCTGCACTGTGGCTGTTGCTTCTGCTATTACTGTCCTTGATATGGTGATGACAATGATGAAGTGTGACTTTCTGGGCTTCCTACCTTCAAAACTGTTTGGAGGCTCTTCTCTAACCTACCACAGCAACACCTTAATGTCAGAAAATTGCAGATGCAAGGTTCATGCCTTGAGCTGGGGCATGAAAGCCTGCAGGAGCACATGAAGGTAAAGAATGGGCTGGGGTCATGCTGGATGGTGGTGATGGGCAGACAAATGCAAAGCTGGTGTCACCACTTTGACACTGCCCAGTGGGACCTCCTCCTGGAGCCTGTTGTCACCCAAAGCTGAGGGCAAAAAACCACTTATCCAGAGCAGAAGATCATCAAAGCCAGGGCTTAACAAGGAACTTTGTGTTATTTGAGAACAGACATACCATAATAGTTTGAACTAGTAATTATGAAGCCCCAGCTGTGCAACTTCTTATGGGCTGCCACCCAGGGGCGTATCACTGTGCCAGGACTTGTCCCAGGTGTGCTGGAGACTTCCCCAAAGACTGACAGCTGCCCTGACCTGCCTTTCAGTGGCTCCTCAGGAGTGATGGGGCTGTGAGTATCAGTAGACAGGGACAGCAGCAAGCAGATGTTTCCCAGTTTCCTACCCTAGACTGAGGGGTGTTTTGTGTCCGAGTATTTTCTCTTCCTGCAGGATGTCACAAATGGCATTTGTGAAAGCTCACAGTGAGTCCTTCTAATTCACTATGCAGGAAATGTGTGAAAATTCCTTTTCCACAAAAGAACATCACAGTTTTCAAATAATTTGACAGTATAAAGAAATTATTTATTTTACTTTAAGGGAAGAAGAAACAAAGTTTGGGAATATAGCACAGTCATCTGGGTTCAGTGAATCAAAACTTCAGAGATGCTATTTTAGGATGACTAGTTTTACAGGTCTCGTGGAATTTCTACTTTTAATTAAAACCAAGGAGTTCTCAGAACATGTTACATGCATCTTGAATAAGAACTATTCTGGAAGCTTGCAAAACTAAATCTGAAGTAGTTCTCCTTAAGCCTCAATAACTGATCCATTCAAAAGAGGGATAAACCTTTCCACTGTGGATCTTAAGTGCAACATCCTTGCTAATCTTCTTTTAATTGATGACAAAGACAGTTCTTGTGTTTTACACATCAGTACTTTCCAGTTGGTGCCATGCTGAATGATTAGGCCTTAAGGTGAAAAAGGAATTCTGGCCTGAAAATGCTGCACTGCTTCCTAGGATATTGTTATCACTCTGATATAATTATAATTTAGAACAAAAAAGCATGGGTAGAACACATGTGTCTTCCATGCCATTGTGATCCCACATACATCCTCTGTTTTATAGCTGTGCTAGCACATCATCTGAGCATAGAAGGAGCTAGGAACATGTACTTTTATGAGTCACACCCCTGATGTTTCCACTTGAGCCAAACCCATGAACTATTTCATGGCTAGCTTCATTTCCACATTTGAAGAACTGGAGCTAATGGGAGCCAATTATGAATGACCTTGCTGAATGTCCTAGTATTCCTTGCTGCTTAATTGTTACACTTGTTCTTCTGGATTGTCTAAAAAAGGATAAAAATGTGTTTTTAAAACATGTTGAATATGTTAGCTAAGAAGTTTTCATGTTTAGACCGGGCAGGAATACCTGAACCTAGTGTCAGGTGAATTAGTTGGCTTGGAGTCTGGTGTTAAAAATACTTCTTCAAGAAAAGACCAGGCTCTAAGTATTGTAATGCCAATATATTTTTGAAAGATCTTAAAAGTTTTTCTTGGTTTTTAAAGAAACAATAACTTATTTTGTGATTCATAAAAGTAATATTTCTTGAAAGACACAGTATAACCACCCACAGTGTCATTAAAAGAGACGTATTAATTGCATTAGTTGCAAAACTGATGAGAAGTCATGGAACTTGTAACGAGATATATCCAAACAGGAATAGGCATATCAAGGTAACTCTTGTTACAGAAATCCAGGGTGAAAAAGGGAATGACAGGTGACGTATTTTTTTGTTATATTTTCCTCAAATATGAGCTTTATTTTTCTACTGTCAGTGCATGGTTAGCAGTTTTAAAAAGGGTTTATCCCAGAATCAGCAGTAGTCAAAGAAACAGGAATTGCTTTACTGAAGGTGAGTAGTTGGCTCAACTACCAAAAAGCATGATGTAATGAATAGACTGAATTTTCCATCTCTGTCCCGTTGAAAGTGCACTTGAAATGTAATCTTCCTGCATTTTGATTTTTCAGGTTTTGTTTAGAAGTAATCACTGACTGCTAAAAAGTGGCAAGCTTTTACCGTGGATATTTCAAGTTACTGTGAGTTTATATTTCATTACTTGAGTGTGAAAAGAATAACAATGTTCTTAAGGAATGTTTGCCGGTTGTTTCTCACTCCTTCCCCAGCTGTGGTAAGGATATGTGTTAATTATATCCAGGTATGATACCTCCAGAGGTGGAAAGCCATGAGAACACCCAGACACAGCATATATGGCTGTGCCTGGACACCTGAGTGGGAGAGGAGAACGAGAGAGGATAGCACCCCATGTTGTTTCATTGCACACAGATAGCCACAACTCACACTTACACATATGCTCTTGCCTTTAGCTTGGTAGTCGATTTCCCCGTGCAGCTCCGTGCCACGCTGCATCACCAGCATGAAAACTGTTGGGAAGTGTACAGGCTGTTACAACAGGAACGTTTCTCCACCTCAGTGCCATCTGCTCACGAGTGCTGGAAGCTGAACCCACCAGTTGAACTGATTGGAGGCAGCTGAAACACGATGCAGAAACATGATCAAAGAGGACTGCTTGATGCTTTTGCTCCTTTCTGGTCCTCTGGTGAAACCATGCCATCCTGCTGGCCTAAGGAAAACAGGAGTCAGTCTTTTTTGGTTGTTTTTATAAAAAAATGTTTGGTCTTCTTAGAAGTTGCTATAGTTTAAGGGGAATAAAAGCATCTTAGGTGACAAAAGCAGAAGAACTTCTCTTTGAAGAAGAGAAGAAAGCTGTCCCAGTCAGACCATTCCCTTATGAAGGGAGGAGAGGGAGAAAATGAACTTGTTAGTGCAAAAGCCAGGCTTGACTTCATGCCTTACCATTACCTTGTTTCACTTTTTCAGTCTCTCAGGCAGGCTTAACATTCCTAACACTGTAAGAGTTCATCTCATTTTCTAACCTCTCCTTGTGGGAAGGATTACATGCCTGTATTTAAACAGACTGCAATGCCAAGTCCAGTACACCGAGAGGCAATGCTGAGGTAGATTGCAGAAGCATCATGCCTATGCTCTGTCTGTGATAGCTGGGTTTACTGGGAAGCTTTTTTTTTGCTATTTTCAAGGCTTTTTTTGCATTATTTATTTTGGCAATCTGGGAGAATGCAATGCCTTGGGAACAACGAAGGTGTCATGGCAGGACTCACATTTAAGCCACTATTAGGGACAGTACTCAAGGGGCAAGATATTCTTAGTGTCGTGAACTGTGATAAGGAGACTTGGAGTCAATGCAGATAGTGCTCACAAATTTAAAATAAGCTTTGAGCCTCACTTCAACCAGGCAGTCTCCTGAGTGCATGTTAACAGTAGGGTAGCTCTGAAATTTTGAGTAGAGAGCAAGCCTGTTACAACCCCAGCACATTTACTTCTAGTCCTAGTTTCTGGACTTCAAACATACTGAAGCAGTACTGGAAGTTAGATATAATTGGGATTCTGCAGATAGCACAGCTGCCTCACATAAATCCTTAGAGGTTTTTTCTTTCACAACATAGCTTGGAAAGGCTGGCCAGGGTGTCCTCAGCAGGAGCTGCTAATTAAGACAAAAGAATGGAGAGACATTTAATCCCTGTTTCACACCATGTTTCAGAGGTGCAGCATTTTACCCTTCAACTTCACTTTCCTCATGATGTTGCTTTGGGTTTTCCTCTTGTCCCTGATAAGAGGAGGATGTTTATTGCTTTTGTGTCTCTCTGGCCCTTTGCTGAAGTTACTTGTGCATTAAGAAGGAGTAAAGGCCTGCCATTTCTTACTCTCTGGTCACCAGCCTACAGTTCTCAGTCTTTGTAAAGCTGATTGAATCAAAGGAAACAGCAGAACATCTCTTTGTTTCACTGTAAGAGAGTTCACCCTGTCTAGCTTGATGGGAAAAGCTTGGAAATAAGAAGAAGGTATAAACTGTATTGTCACAAAGAGAAGAAAGACTCCTCAGCCAATTTTTTGAACCTCATTCTTTTGGTGCTGATTTCAAGATTTTGACTGCTTTGCAGGACTGCTGTTGCCAGTGTGCTAAATTTGAATGCACACCCAAACACATGCATATATGTGCAGCTCTTTGGGGCTCAGTCACTCAGCCTCCTTCTTGGTGCAAGTTTGTTTAGCAATCATTCTGCCTGCTTTAAACACCAGTTTCTGCCTAGCAGATGCATGTTGATTGCTTCACAGCAAGAGAAGATAGTCCTGCCTATGCAGAAACATATATTCTCTGATGCTGTCTTAAGTGCTTTGTTCAGTTGTCTTTTGCTTGTGGGTTCCCATCAGATCTGCCCCTGTATCAGTGCATGAGTCTGAGAGGGCTTCCTGACACTCGCTGTGTCATCTCCAGCTCTCTGGTCTAAATCAAGCAAGGCTGTGGCTCTGGCTGTCCCAGCTTTCCTTCTCAGTGCTGTGAGCTGAGTTTTGACTCTTCTCAGTAAACTGGTGATTCATATGAAAATGTTCAGCTATGTGGGAAGAGTCACAGAGCAGTAATATGAAAATGAAGGTTTCTTTTTCCAAAGAGTCTTTTGCAAGATTTTACTTTTGAAAATCTTTTTTTCCACTTCTTCAGATCACAAACAGAAAGTCAGATGTGTTTATTATTTTTTTCCCTAGCTTAAAAATCATAGTTTAATGTGTAATTTCAGGTGAAAACCCCCCTGCCATGTTAAGAAAATAGAAAAGGAGCTTTTGGCTCCTGTTTCAGTATTTCTTTCCTTCACAGTCTCTCTTCCACAATGTCTCTCCCCTTCATCTCTCTGCCTCTTCCAAAGTTAGGGAGAGAGTCTCCCAAATTCTCCCCTAGTTTCTCATCTGTTTCTTCCTGGCTCTGAACATTTCACCCCACCTTGTGGTGTTTGCCTCACTGCAGATGTTTCTCAGTAGCTTCTCAGAGGATATTTCTCACCTTTCTTGAGAGATCTCTGTGTCCTTCTGTAGGTCAGGTTTTGATAAACAAAGCAAGAAAGTAGGTTATGTGATGATATCTTCAAGTCAGAAGGCATTTGGGCTGCAGTGTCATTCAGGGCTTCCTTCCTTAGGAAACTCCTTTTTAAAATCTGTGCTTTGCCTGTGTCCTCCACAAGGCCAGAGCCTCACAAGCAACACCCTATGGCAAGCAGCATGGGAAGGAGCTGGGCACCAGCATGGAGACAGAGCATCGCTCTGGATGGGCTTGTAGCCACACACCTCTCTCCTTGGGCACTTTGGAAATTAAAGGGCTCTTGCAATATCACCTAACCACCATCATACAATCAGAGGGCTGCTGACCCCAATGAAGGCCCTATATGGGGTCTGAATCCTGCTTTTATGCATTTTACTGTGTTGATGTTTTTGGGAAGTGTATTTCTAATGCCTCAAAGAAGCTGAGAAAGTGCACAGCTTGCTGCATAGCAGGCCCAGTGCTTCACTCAGAGTGGCAGACTGTATTTCTCCTAATGTAAAGATATATATATATATTTTTATTTTTTTTTTTATGGGAGGCAAAGTGAAATATTGTGTCATTTATACAGGACATCAGAGATGTGCTGAAGACACCCCAATGCCTGGAGTAACTCAGTCCTCTCTGTCAGTTTTTGCTGGCAACTCTGCCATGGAATTTCACTTTTAGGTAAGTCCTGATGTAAATATAATATAATAAAAGGGGAGTGAGGAGTCAGAGTAGCACAGGTGGGAGAGACATGTGGATAGAAGCTCTTGCCACTCAGCCACTGTGTGCCATGACCCCATGCCCCACACACACATGCAACCTCCAGTACTTGAAAAAGCAATAAGAAAATAGATTCAATTCTAGCAGTTTTATCAACTGCTCCTTAATATGGTCGGACAGGTAATTGTTGTATGGGCTTAATTGTTCCTGTCTGGAATGAATGGTGTGCAGGTAATGAGCCCTGTGGGCAGTGGAAAAGCCCTGTGGACAGTGGAAAAGCCCCATCTGCCCCTGCTGGCAGAGGGAAGGAGGGGAGGGAGGGATGCAGGAGGTACAGGGGATGGAGGACGCCCCGAGAACACAGTCCACCTCCCGGGGATTTTTCCCAGCAGATGTCACTGTTCACCCACCAAATAAAAACACTCCCAGGCAGTAAAGGGCCTTTGGAAAAAGCCACCGCAGGCTATTACTTAAAAATGAAATAGCTGCCTCAGAGGAACATTTCCACTCGGGGATGAGAGTGAGAGCAGTTTATTCTTATAAGGATGGCATGGGATGGAAATTCGCTGTAGACCTGGAGGAGAGCGTTACTGGGAGAGCTGTGCCTGCAGCAGCCCCCTGGCCCGGCACTGCCATAGCTGGCACACAGCTTTAAGGTGGGCAATGTGGGGTGCATGGGAGCCTCTGAGGGTGGAGGAGGAAAGCTTTAGCTGGTCTCACTAATGTTCCTGCACTGCAGGGTTTAGTAGGATTTAATCATGACTAACAATTTAGTGATTTAATCATGACATAATTTTGTGGTATTAAATCATGACTAGCCCTACCCACACTTTATTTATTCAATATGTAGGTCCTTATGATGTTATATAGACATAAAATTCATATTCAATATTGGAAGAGCTGAACTATCTTTCCCTCAGTACATAAATTAGCCATGAACAATTTGAAACCAGGCAATTTACACTAGAAGCCACTTACATTCTTATTCTCTTTTAAAGATTTTTAGGGATACTCTTCAGGAGAAAGGCTATAGAAGGGTTTTGTTTTCCATGCAGTATGACAGAGCTG
The DNA here is from genome assembly GCA_013400585.1 of Chloropsis cyanopogon. NCBI lineage: Eukaryota > Metazoa > Chordata > Aves > Passeriformes > Irenidae > Chloropsis > Chloropsis cyanopogon. The sequence goes on along the minus strand of WEZZ01022420.1, from coordinate 68,097 downwards.
TTCCTGGCATGCAGGCAAAGTATCACTGCAGAGATATGCAGATACAACGATAAAGAAGCTCAGACACCCAAGTGACAGATGAGCAGAAATGCTGCACTGCACACAGGAGACAAGGGAAGCCAGGATCTTGCTGGCCTAATGATGGGGCTGGAAATAGGATAATGGGCACGTTCATCCTGGGACATCAGAAATGTCCACAATGGTATAGTTGCAAATCTCATCATTGGTGATTTTGCATTTTAAAAGAGGAGAGAAGGCGTGCATCAAGAGAAAAGCAATCATCTTACTGCTGGGACATCATTAGCCTGGAGCATGCTGACACTGATAGGGGCATGCAGCACAGAGCAGCAAAGGGCAAAACTGTGTGCTACACACTGCTTATCTCAGGGCCCCTGTGTGCAGAGCACTCCTGATACTACAAAATCCCTGGAAGAAGCACTTCTCCACCTGAAAACGTGTTCATTTTTTTCTGCTTCAAAATCCTATATTTTCCTGCCAGCCTAAGCTCCCTTGTCTGCTCACCCCACTGACACAGTTGTGCTTTCATAAGCACAGCAGGCTCCAGTCAGGAAGAAATTTAGACTCTTTTCCCCATTGTCCTACAAAAAAATCTGATGCTGGATCCCTCCTCTCATCTGAATTTCCAAACTGAATTATTCATAATCATTTAAACTTGTGCCAGCATTGTCTTTTGAGGTGAGGAGCTCCTCTGCCCCCCAGCAGGCATTTCTAGGAAAGCAATTGCATCCTCTCAGTCTCTTCTCCTCCACAGGATAAACAGCCCGGGCTCTCAGGGTCTCTGCTTGTTGGACTGGCTGCACAGTACTGGCCCTCCTAGCAGGCCCACATGGGGTCTGGGCATTTAATGTTCCTCCTTGTGAGGAGGGCGAGCAGGAGTGAACTGCTGTGCTGTGCGAGCCCCACTTGCGCCCTGTACATTTATTTTATCAGGCATTTTTGATTTCTTTAAAGAGCTCATGATGGAAAAGTTTGAGCTGTCAATGATGTCTGAAAGCAAGTGTCTGTATTCAGACTGAAAGCTATTGCTACGACACTCCCTAAGATTGCTCCAAACATGATTTCCTTGAGGAACCTCACCAGTGATTTCCTGTTAGCTCAAGAACTCTCCATAGGGGGCTGCTTCAGTCTCATCTCCAAATAGTTTTTCATCTACTTGGCATGTCCTGACAGTAAACTGGATTTCCAGCATTGCAAAACAGCATGAAGGTGACTCTATGTGGAAGATGACAGATGTAAAACATGCCATGGGTGGGCTCGACCATTGCTGTTGTTTTTGTTGTTCGTGAAGCCTCAATAGAAAAACAATTGGTTTAAGCAAAAGAGTCATTGAGTACCCAAACCCTGTAATGACTGTGTTCACTCATGGGGCTGGGTTCCTGACATGGTCTCTGACCTTCCCTCTAACTCTTGAGGGGTTTCCATCAGTTTTGGCAGGATTGGCAAGAGTTTGTTACAGCAAATGCTGGAGGCGGATCATTTTGGGGTCAGGGAGGAGATGCCTGTGAGATACTGACAAAAAGGAAGAAGGCAAAGCAGAGCAGGAGACCAGAGCTGGGTCTCTGCAATGTGACAGAAGGAGGAGCAGCTTATGGCTCAGTTGCTTTTGGGGCCCAGGGTGACTCCCCTCCTGCATGTGCCTGTCTGGATTGTGGGACCAGCCGTGTCCGGGGGCGAGGAGCCCAAGCCAGCTGCCTGGGTGAACCATGTCAGAACTCTTTTGTCAGACAGTGGGTGAGTATTTTGCTAAGGCTGTAGAGTGATAGGGCACTCGCTCATCACCTGAGTCTTACCCTGCCTGAAATCAGATTGCCTCACTTGCCGGCTCTCGGCTCAGCCAAGAACCATTATGAATTGGCCCTCATGAAATGCAAAATGCTTGTCTGGCAGAGTTAGAGAAGACATATTCCATTCCTTGGGTTTTGCTGTGACTGAATAACACTGCAGTGAATGGATAAGACCCGGAGAGCACCTTGTTTGGGAGAGGAATTTATCAGTGTCAGAGGTGTAAATTAAATGCAGTGCAGACCTGGAGTCAGTGAAGAGGGGGAGCTCGGTGTCTGCACATCATGCTGGTGCAGTGTGTGCTCCTCTGACAGCACCAGGAAGAGTTTGGCTCACCCAAAACAGAGCATTGCAAACATGGGCATGAGCAGATTGGGTCTAAATAGCATCAGACTACAGACATAGTATGGGCCTCAGTTCTAGAGCTCAGCAATTTGTAGTTAGATGTGTGCATGTGGACTCCCAGCCATAAACCAGCTATCCAAGCCTTCTGCTCAGTCCAAGGGCTTGATTCAGGCATCTCAACACAGGTAGTGGAACCAGTGGGAAACCCAGGTCTTTCTGGAGTGGCAGCTGAAAACATCTCAAGTGGCCCTGGCTGGTGGTGGCACTACCCCCTAACTCATATTTAGGCACCTGGGTAAAAGAATCTCACTCATAGTGTAATCAAAATACAATACAAAAAAGGCCACTGCTGCATCTTTAAAAACCCACTTTGTAGGTACCAAGTCAATTACAGCAAGTGGTGGTGGGCTGACTTGCTGCAGGCTCTGTTGGTGGGTTAAGCTGGAAACAGTCTGTCAGCACATGCCTGGGGCTCCTGTGCATCCTGAGAATGACCCCAGGGAAAGGTTTTGGGACTAGCAAACTGTGTAAAAAATGTATATAAGCTGTTCTTGATGGAAAGTTTGTGCTTTGCTAAATTATACTATTTCATGAAAAATGCCACCTCCTCACAGTGAGATGCAGATTTTTGTTGTCAAAAGGTAGGTTATAGAAAATGAGCACAGAGCCAGGGTACAAGGATTTCTTCATGTGGGATGCTGGGTTGTCTTGTGGGATGGATCATCTTAGCTAGCTGCTCACACCATAGCAGCAGGAAAATGAGGCTCCTGAATCAGTGCTGTTGTGAAACACAGCAATACTCACAGCCAAACTTTCAGAGGAAACTCATATTTTGTCTGAAAGTTGGTAATTTCCATGGAAATATCCATAAAATCTCTTCACTTATTTACATTTTGGTTGCAAAAATAGTTTGCTTACTGACCAGCCCTAGGGAGGAACATCCTGGGAGAGGCAAGGACTCCAGCTCAGAGGTGTTCAGCAAGGCAGAAGGCAAAAACAGCATTGTGTTTCAGATGGCAGCAGTCATCAACATCCAACCTGGAGTTACAGGAGGGGTTTATGAACACCAGGCAGAAGGGGAAGCCCAGAGATTGCCCTCACAGGGCAGGCAAGATAGCATCTTTTAATAGGTGGCTCTAAGCAGAGCTAAAACATACTAATGGTAGGAGAAATGCCTTTGAGAGAGGGATTTTGAAAAAGGAATTGCAGGGTTCACAAAGAAACTTTCTTCCAGAATACACACATTTTTTCAAAAGCTAGAGATGTGAAGGAGACTGAGAAAAGTCAAGGCAAAGCTACCAGGTGAAACAAAAACCAGCTGTACTCCTCCTGCCATTCCTCTGTAGGCTCATTAATTGGACTTCTCTCCTGTTTTTTACCACCCTTCTTGATGAAATATCTATGAACCACAGCACAGACTGCTACTGCCTTGGTCCAGAGGAAATTGGCCTAAGTGTTCAGAAGCTGCTAAGAAAAAAAAGGACACACAGGAAAACCCTCTGATCACATTAGGCTTGTTTCCTTCAGTGCACAGGCTAATAGCAAACCTCTAATGTACACATGAATTGATGGCCCTGCTGAGCCTCCCACTGGACTTGGATGGACTACAACTTGTGTGGTCAATGCTAAGATGGTAAGGTCACAGCTTCTCAAGGTGATAGTTTAAAAAAAAAGGTCTCTCTTACAAAAAATGTGGAGAGGCAGAGAAATGTAATGCATTGTTCAGGAGCAGATTGAGGGAGTTAGTCTCTCTTGTTCTCCTGCTGTGAACATGACACCACAGCACAAGAGGTATTTTTGGTGTGTGATATACAGTTTCACAAATATGCGAATCCATAATTGGACCAAAATAATCAGAAACAGAAGTTTACCTAAAATACTTCAAAATGCACAGGGTTGTTACTAAAAATTTGCTTTTTAAAAATTTCAAAGTGACACAAAAGTCTTGCCCAGCTCTTAACACCTGCAGATAGTAACAGCTGCATAATCTCAGTAATTATGCAAACAACATTCTTGAAGCTCAATGTAACTTCCCCCATCCTTTCCCTCAGCTAGAAACTTGGTGCTAATAAAAATGCCTATCTGTGTTTATTTAAAAGAAAAGGAGATGTTGGCAACATCATTTCAACCAAATGAAGAAAACAGAACTGAAGACAGATCTCTATTGCTTTCTATTCTTCCTTGATGCCGTTAAAGGACTGTGCAGTAAAAATCTGGGTTGATTTACTGAAAATGTGGGATTCATTAGTTTTCCTATCCAGGGGAATCCACACTCATATACAGTTCTTCACCACTCCATGTGAAGAATTTGATTTTGAAACACAAAAGCTGTTAAATTCAATGCATGGCAGTGGAAAAAGTGGAAGTATGACCCTTTCACAAGTGCAACAAATTTTCCTGGAAGCCACCTTCTTCCACAGAGTGGGGAAAACCTTCCTTTTTCACTCTAGGCTCTGGAACATAATGTATGTATCAAGATGCACATATATCTCAGATAAGAATGTTTATGGCAGAAAACCTAGGCTTAGTCTAATGCTTATGGATTACTGAAGCAAAGGGCTAAGCTGTTCTAGGTAACTCCTCTCCCATAAGAGGCTTACTGATGGTCCTGCTTGTGAGAAACATCTTCCTTGATGTGGGAAGTACCAGACCTGAGAACAAAATTAAAATAGAAAAACTCAATTTTTCAAATTAGTTTCTTAACATCTTAAATAGTCCATATGGCAAAGATGTTCATGAAATTACTTCTGTAGCTTGGATAAACCCCAGCAGAACTCTGTGATGTGTAGGAAACTGTAAATATTGCACATGATCCAAAAAAGCTGCCCGGATCTCTTTAGAGAGCAGAAATTTCTGTCTTCTTTGTTAGGTTTTGACTGCACACTGACTGTGAGCACTCCTCCTGCAGTCCCATGTGCAGATGGAGGGATGGTATGAAAACGTGGTTTGTGTCTCCCTCTCCCAACAGTCCTGTGCCCTGGGAGGAGTTGTGTCAGGGAGGGCCTGCAGAGGGGAGTCTCTCCAGCATTTAACAGCAGCAACAGAAAGGAAAGGGAGGTTTGAGATGGGTGCCTTTGGGCACCTTGTCCCTGGGCTGCTACATCTCAGTTTGCAGCACGTGCAAAAAAGGCACAGCTCATCCTGAGAGTTGCGTATGTGGAGTGCCATCTGCGTTTTACTGGTAGGAGGGGAAGTTCCACATTAGGTAATTCTCACCCTGCATACCCAAAAATAATGTAGGCACTACTCAATGAGAGTGGCAAATTGTAGCTTCTTGTTATTCGTGTCCACAGCTTGAGCCCGGTGCTTTCCAGCCAGAATATCCCCAGCTTGGTTTTCATTGGCTTTTGGGTTATCTTTTGTCCACACAAGGGTAAGGGTTTTCTCCTTTGCTTAGGACAGACTCTAAGCTCTCTGAATGGGTCTGCCTGATCCCATCCCTCCAAACCACTTTGTGCTTTGTCCTCCAAACTCTTTTACAATTGAGCAGAGTGGATGTTGATACATACTGTGGGCAGATTTGGCCATTCTTCTCAGTTGGAGATGGTCATAATTCAAGTTTTGGTGACAGGGTGCTGCCTTAGAAATGCAGGATCATAATGTGGACTTCCAGTATTTGTTGTTTCCCATTTAGAGCTCTTACCAAAAAAAAAAACAAACCCAACAAACCAAACCACTCAGAGGTCCTTGTTGTCAAGCACTCTATAAATCTATGTGATGATATTTTCATTTACTTTTTATTTACTAGTTTAAAATGCCACCTTCTGTGATTTATGTCTTGCAGTGTTCACCAGCAGCCTTTAAATATATCATAGCAAAGATTTATCAACAATTTTCAACAATTCCCTATTGGAAGTGAGGTTTTGTGTGAAAAATTAGGAATTAACAGCACTCTCTCCCACATCAGGCAAAAGCTTTTGACTAATAAATTTTGCACCCAGACATTTACCACTTCTTTAGTTTGCAAATTATGATCATGATTCTTAATGGTGCAGTGTCAATAATAATTAGGAAAAAAAAAAGAAGATGGCTTTCCAGAATATGACTAAATAGGGCTTGGTGCTTTGTTCCAGTATTCAGGACTTTGTCAGCTGTTACCAGGCAGTGAATGAACATTTGTTCAGCTTTGAGAGGACCACAAAAGATACATGATTACGACAAATTTTAATTATTAGCTTCCAGTGTGCAAATGTTGTAGCAATGCAGTGTGCCCTCGGTGCAGTGCCCTCAATTTGAGCGACTGATTTGCCTCTGCCCATCCATGTGTAATTTCTTTGCTCCATACAGAGCCCAGTATTAGCCAAGTTCAAAGGAGAGTAGTGATAATTTATGACTCTTATGCTTTCACTTGTTAGTCATCAAGATGAAATTAGATCCAAGAGAAAAAAATGCTCATAGGATTGGCTCCAGCTCTGCATGCCATAAAATTGGATGCCGGAGTGAGACAGACTCCATGGGCAGCTCTGCTGCCCCGCTGGACAATTTCCATCACCGATGGGGAGTGACAGGCAAACCCAAAGGGAAATCAGCCGATGTGATGTTTGAGTGGCTTTCAGAAGTGCCTCTCTGGTGGCTGCAGTGGGACCTGGGCATGCTGTGTGCTCAGCATGATGGTGCTAAGTGAGGTGAAACCATGCCTTGCTCACCCTGTTCATCCTTTTTTTCCCTTGTTGTTGGTACTCCACCTGGCTTCAGCTAGACATTGCTATTTAGAAACTAGAGCCAGTCTTTGCTAAGTTTATAGTAAGACCAAACTTTCCAGTGCTTACTATATCTAAAATGAGATTTTCTTTTTCCCTCTTTCCACGGAAAGGTGCTGGATTTTGTCCCACCTACAGCTTCCCAGTACAAAATCAAGTCTGAGCATGCAGAGCAGAGTTAGTGTGCCTGAGGTCTCATTGAGATTATAGCCAATGCCCAGCATCCAATGGCCTTTAAAGCTCCTCCAGCTCTGCAGGGACTCATGGTTCCAGAGTGAAAAAGGAATCAGAGACAATCTTATAGGGTTTATGCCTTTTCATATCCTTTTTCCAATTGAACATCCTTTGCAAAATGAAAGATTTGTCATCTCATAATTCTTGTTGCATAAAGAAATTACATGAAAACAATCCACCTGTTTTTTGAATGTATTACATGAGCCTAGAAGAACCATCATCCCAGAGACAAATAAAAGATCTTCTTGACCTTCCATGTAATCATGACAGAGGATGTATAAATCCAAGTTATGGAGCTTGTTCTTCTTTGCTGCAAGTGAACTACTTGGTGCTGGAAGTGTAGCTACCTATGAAGTTGTATCAGTTGTAGAACCATAGCTGTCTATAGAAGAGGCGGGATTTGGCTTGTTTGGTTGTTTTGTTGGGTTGGATTTTTTCCCTTTTTCTTTCATAAGTTAGACATTTGGATTCTTTCAGGGTCTGGCTGGAATGCAGTTAGCTTTATTTATACCAGTCTCTTTGGTGCTGGGCTTTGCATTTGTGGCTAAAACAGTACTGAGAAGACACCAGTGCTCTGGCTACTGCTGAGCAGTGACTGCACAACATCAAGGCTGTCTTGCCAATCCTCTCCCCCCAAAAAAGACCAGGCTGGGAGTGGGCAGGAGGCTGGGAGAGAGAAGTGGACAAAGGAATATCCCATACTACATGACGTGGTACTCAGTGATAAGAGCAGAGATTAAGGGAAGAATGAGGAGACATCATGGTTGTGATGTTTGTATTCCCAAGCAATTGGTATATGTACTGAGGCCCTGCTTCCTAGGAAGTGCCTGCTGATGGGAAATAGGAAATAAATTTCTCTTTTTGTTTTGCTTCCCTGCACAGCTTTTGGTTTTCTTACTCAACCCATGAGCTTTTCCGTCTCATTTTCTCCCCCCATTCTGCTGAGGAGAGGGAGTGAGAGTGTCTGGGTGGGTGTCTGGCAGCCAGCCAAGGTGAACCCACCACATCCTGCCAGCTCAGTGTTCTGCCAACAACTTCATAAGCCTCCAGCCTTTGTGTGACTTCACAGTTGGATGTTTGAGATTTTAATTTCTGTATTGCCAGTGACAAATTGAAAGGTTAAGTTTTACTGTGAACTGTGTTGAGCCTTAAAGGGGACCATCATGACAGTTAAAGTAGTATAGGCCTTAAAAAGGGATAAGGCAGGGAAAGCAAAAACAAAGGCAAATGCTTTTTGTGATTAAAAACTACAGGGAACCAATTCAAAATGACTTTTTCTCCTTTTAATCAATGTTAGTTACTTTGCATACCTGTGCCAGACCCCCAGCTGAAGCTGCACAGCTTGAGGGCTCTTGGCTTGCCCAGCTGCCCATGCCAGAAGTTGGACAGCTGGTGGGTGCCACTGTGTCAGCACTATCCTCGACCAAAATACATACTCCTTACACAAAAACCAGAAATCAGAGGAGATCCTCCAGGAGGGGGCTGAGGAACAGAGCCTCAAGCTGGGGTTTTAATGACCGTCTATGAATAGCCTGAGAAACAAGATCATTAAACCTATTCTTGCAGGGATTTGCTGTTACTTTTTTTTTTTTCTTTTCTTAGTTTTCACAGAATCTCAGTGACTCACCTGAAAATTTTCCTCCTCCAACATCACTTGTGTCTGACATCAGAAAGCTGATTTTGCTTGTCCCTTTCCAGGACAAGACCAGAAGTAGCTGGAATCAGGTGGATGAACCTGTTTCTGTCAGGTTTTCCTGTTGGGCATTTCAGATGTTGGGACAAAGAACACTCAGTAATGCTTAGCATGATAATAGACACCATTCTTTTATGTTACTTGTACAGACAGCAAGCCATCCTTACTCATTGATCTGACTAATAATGTTGTTTAGGCATCTCAAGATACCCCCAGGTGCCTTTTGAGATTTATGAAAGTTCCTGAGTAGGATGAGATCATAGGTGCCCTACATCCATACCACTGCTTCAATGGGCTGCACTCCAGGAGTGGATCCTACAGGATCCAAGGGAGCCAGAGGAGCAGACAACCATCACTGCTTAGCTGAAAGCAGCACCTGGCTGGGAGGTGAGGCTGTTCAGAGCTGCAGGCAGAAGGCACACATCCAGGCACCTGGCTGTGCAGGTTGGAGGCCCTGCCCTTAGCATGGGGACCTGTGTTTTGCTGTGTCCTTATTTCAGTGTTGTAGGTTTGGGGGTTTGGGGTGTTGGGTTTGCCTGCCTCAAACACCCACAAGAAACCCAGTCTGGCTCCACAGCTTAGGGCAAGGGATTCAATGCAATGCAAGGCAAGGCACTTCTGCTCCCTTTATTTTAATGAACTTTATGCATTTCGAGCTTTTAAGCAATGAGTGTGTAAAAACACACATATGGTTCTGCAGCAGTGTCATGTAGGTAGAAGGTGTGGTTTACAGTAACTCAGTTACTCCCATAGTCATAATGATCATAGAACTGTAGAATGGTTTGTTTGGAAGGAACCTTAAAGATCATATTGTTGCAACCCCCTGCCATGGGGAGGGACACCTTCCACCAGACCAGGCTGCTCAGCCCACCATCCAGCCTGTATTTAACACTTTCAGGGATGGGACAACCACAAGTTCTCAGGGCAATCTGTGTCAGTGCCTCACCACCCTTGCAGTGAAGGATTTCTTTCTAATATCTAATCTAAATCTGACTCTTTCAGTTTCATTATGCACTGTCAGACTTAGTGGTAAGCTGGGCTTCTACAGCCTCTAAAGCCTAAATGCTCAGGTGCTTATCTGGATTGCTTAAGCTGGGAAAAAAGAATTCCTATGTTAACTGCAGTATCTTATTTCAACTGAGATTTTCATAATTTCTTTTGGACTCTGCAGTTTTACCCATCATTGTATCTGATAAATCTGACTCTGCTAAACTGCAGAGGTTATAAGCCTGTAAAACAGTGTGGCCTCAGCAAAAGCACAGTAGTGAAGTCTGGGAGAACTGGATGTTTCAGAAACAAAATGGAATTTTACTGTGTATGCTAAAAATAATGTAAGTGCATTGGCTGGGACAAGGACTCCCAGATAAGCTGAAGCAGCAAAGCAGAAATCCTTCATTTGCCGATCAGAGACATTGAAGGGTTTGCATGGAAACTTCTGGTGAGGGTAGTTGCTGGTAGTGATTTCTCTGGCCCCAAAGCTCCCTGAACTTTTCTGAAGTTTCACAGCCTTTAACTGAACTCCTCATAGGCAGGTCATCCCACAGGATGGCCTAAAGCCTTTACCTCTCTGTTTCTCAGCATCCTTCTCATCATAAACTCTTTCATTTTGTCCCCTTGGGTTCCCCAGCTTTCAACTGAGAGACCTTGGGATCAATTTGCCAGCGGTGCAAAACCAACGTGTGCCAGCCCAAGTCAGCGCTGATCCCCTCTGTGAGTGCAGGCTGCTTCTGTTCTCATTATACAGTACTTGGCCTTGGGTTTTCCTTCAGTCACTTGGGGCACTCCTGTGGCTGTGCTTATGTGGGTGTGTGTGAGTGTCCATCTTGCTTTTGCAGTTTCCAGGGAAGCAGAAGCCATGCTAAAGCCCACCAGAGTGATGCTTTGAGAGTGTGAAATCGGTGTCTGTGTTGCAGGCTTTGGGGAACAGCACAAGAGCTTGCAGGCACAAAGGCAGCTGGGGTAGTACCAGAGGGCTGTGTGTCCTGGAGAGAAACAGACCTGGGATTGCTTTGTCCTTTATATATTTTTTCAGCAAAATGTGGTGTGCAGTATTCCTATGAAGTCCCCATAGAGAGGATGTATGTTGGATTACCTGGCAGGCTTTTACAGATTCAGTCTCTGTGGCTCAGGGGTTTTCCTCAGTAAGTAGCTACAGACAGACCAACATTTTAATAGTCTTTGGTGGTGTTTCATGAACTGCTTTAATACCCTTTTGAAATTATCACCATTTCTTCACTTTGCATTATCCTGTGCCACTGAGTTCAGTGATACAATTATGTGCTGGGTGAAAAAGTTCTTCCTAATCTTTGTTTTAAACCTGCTACCAGACCATGTCACTCTTCCCAGAAAAGCAGCAAGTAAGGAACAACTTTCCCTATTTGTTTTAGCAACAGTGTGTTGACTTTGGAGCCTTGGGCTATGTACCCTTTCAATCATAGAGTTTCCAAAGTGAACTCCTAGTCTCTTTAATCATTGTTTCATTTGGAAGTCATACCACCCTGCAGCCCACCAGCACTGCTTCCAACTGTATTGTATTCCTTTCAAGTTGACACGACCAGAGTGATACTCAATACTCCATGAGTATATACTCTCATGGGATTTTCACAATGGCATGATAGTATTGTCTGTTTTTTTCTCTATTCTTTTGCTAGTAATTCCTTCAGTGCCTTTTAAACCACTGCTGAACATGGAGCTTCTCCCATAGAAGTAACACATGGTTTCAAGATTTCTTTTCTGATTGATTAAACCTTCAGACTCCGTCGGATATAGTTGAAGGTTTTGGGGTTTTTATTCCCGATGTGCATTTTTTTTGCAGTTACAGATACCGAAATTTGCCTGCCATTATCTCCATGTTGTGTAATCCCTCTGCAGCTCTGCAGCTTTGCAGCTCTGCAGCATCAACTCGTCTCCAGCTTTTCCCCACAGTTGGGCCTAGCTGCTCTGAATCACTCTGCATCCCCTGTGAACTTGTCACTTCACTTATTCCCTTTCTCCTTTCCAGGTCATGCACAGATATGCTATTTAATACAGGTCTCTCAAATCCTCACCAGATCCTGCTGTGAAATTCACTTCACTGTGAACTTGGACCATATCTGTGTCCATTGTGTTACATCTTCTCACTAGTCACTGATTCAGAAGAGTGTATTCTCACATGTATCCTGACAACTCAGATGCTTAACAGTCTTTGGCGAGGAGCTTGTTCAAAGCCTTTTGAAAATCAAACTGTGTACACCTCCAAGATACCATCCATTTGCTTGCATACTAATGACTCATTTCTTTGGTTTGAAGTGAGTATTTCTCATTTTATGTGAATGCTAAAATGATTTTCCTGCACGTCAGCATAGGGTTTGAGGGCTGTTACTTGTGTATAAATGCCAGAGAAGATCCCTGGCAAAGAGTAGCTGCAGCTACATGTCTGTTTACTGAATAAGTTTAAGTTAACCCACATCAGCTAGCTTTGAATTTAGTTGGTTATATCACTGCAGTTCGTTTGACTGAGAGGAGAGAGACTTCTTTCTTGTTTGATAATGTGTGTTTGATAAAGAGATCAGGTCAAGGATATTTCCAGCCCCTCCTGGTCATATTACCACTGAACAATTCACTTAGTGACAAAGACTGTACCCAGAGAAGTGGTACCTGGACCTTGAACTCTTCATCTGTCAAACCAGAAAAATAATCACCTCCAGTCCGTGCCAAAGATGTCATTATCAGCAGACAAGACACAGTCCTTTCTTTTTGCAAAAGGGCAGATTGCAGACTTTGGCAAACCTTGTAACAAAAGGCAATTGTATAAATATTTCAGTTTTGTCTTTGTCATGCATGCATAAAGTAATTTAGAGTCCATATTAAGGACTATATTTTCATCTCCTTGTCTTAGAATGATGTTTGCTTTGGAAATACCTCTGTGCCTTACCTATAAAGCACAATTAACCTTTGGTCTGCCAGGAGCCAGTCATGAAGGCAACTGTGGATGACTGCTATTATAAAGACTCACATAATATAGCTAGTTATGAATAGAGGAAGAAGAAAAAATTTTAATATTTATCACAATATCATGCGTAAGTTTTATCACTGTTTCCTCAAGATCTTGTAACAGACACACAGCCTGAAGCAAAAAATGTGAGATTTAACCTTGGCTGTTGAAAAGTTTGTAAAAACTACCTGTAGAAGAAAAGGAAAGGAAAAAAAAGTTACTTTTCCACCTCTTTACTGGACATGGAGCACCAACTGGTGTCTAGTGCCAGACACAGGCAACAAAAAAGGATGTTTTACAGGGAAGATGCAAGCAAGCTTTGAACATCTTGGCTGGGGCTGGCATGAAGGAATGATCTCCAGAGAGAGGGCAGGTGGATGATTGAGGAAAAGGTGCAAGAGGAATCAGAAATAATCTCACAAGAAAAAAGAACATTATTATTGTTTGACCTAGAACCAAAAAGAAGGTAGACACCAGCTGCTATGGAGGAGGATCTCTATTGTTAAACATGCCCTTGTTCTGGAAACTTATTTTATCTTTTATAATGTTCCATGACTGCCTATCAATTTAAAGTAAATGTTTTATTCTCAGATCCTGATTTGTGCTAAACCTGAATCTGAGTGACTTGGCTGGCAGCAGATGACTCCTCTGGAGGTCTAATGCAGGCAAACCCAGGGACCAGGAGCCCTAAATAAGCATCCAGATCTTTGTGCATTGCTCCAAAACAAGGGTTGTTCCTATTGCCATTGAAATAGAATGGGTCTGGGTAAAAAGATGAAATTGGTGAGCTGGAAAAGAAGGAATGTGTCTTACAAGGGCAAACTAGGAAGTTCTGTGCTAAGGAAGAAGATGCTTCAACCCTACGGGGAGTTAGTAATATACCAGCAGAATCTCATGGACTTCAAGATTGTGATCTGGTCAAAAGCCCTTTCTTTTATAATATTCAGAACATTTAAAAACAGAATACCCATGACAGACTTCTGTGTCTCAGGAACAAGAAAAAAAGAGAAGCTTTCTATGTCCGCAGTAAGAATATAAAAATAATGTAAACTACCAGCAAATCTCTCTTTCTCTGGGAATTTTAATAATGGAGAAACTTGTTGTTTATACTACTTCACTATTACATGTATTTGGGGGCCAACAAGAATTGCCTATATGAAGTAATTAATTGCCAGCTGAGTCTTAAAAATTTTAGTCTGGGGCAGTGTAGTGGGTTGACCCTTGGCTGAATTCCAGGCACTCACTGAAGCTGCTCTCTCATTCTCTCCATGACTGAACAGAGAAGAGAAAATATAATAAAAGGATCATGAGTTGAGATAAGGACCGTGAGAGATCACTCACCAAATCTTAAAAACATCTTCCTCCCACCCATCCCTCCTTCCTGGGCTCTACCTCCTCCCCCGCAGCAGTGCAGGGAGATGGCAAATGGGGGTTACAGACAGTTTATCACATGTTGCTTCTTCCACTGCTCAGGGAGAGGAATCTTTCTCCTGCTCCAGTGTGAGTTCCCTCCCACGGGAGACAGCTCTTCACGAACTTCTCCAATGTGAATCCATCCCACGGACAACAGTTCTCCCCGAACTGCTCCAGTGTGGCTCTGTTCCACCCAGTGCAGTCCTTCAAGAACAGCCTGCTCCAGCACAGATCCCCCACAGGGCTGGTCACAAGTCCTACTAGGAAACCTCCAGTGTGGGCTCCTCTCTTCACAGGTTTACAGGTCCCCGCCAGGACTCTGCACCAGCATGGGGTTCCTATGGGTTCACAGCCTTCTTTCAGACATCCTCCCGCTCCAGGGTGGGTCCCCTCCATGGGCTGCATGTGGATCTCTGCATTATCCATGGCCCTCTGTGGGCTGCAGGGGCACAGCTGCTTCACCATGGTCTCACCATGGCCTGAGGGGAATCTTGGCTCTGGCACCTGGAGCGCCTCCTGCCCCTCCTTCTCCACTGACCTTGGTGTCTGCAGAGCTGTTCCTCTCACGTGTTCTCACACTACTCTTTTCTGGTCCCAATTATATCTGCATAACATTTTTTTTTTTCTTTTTTAAATGCATTATCAAACAGGCATTACTATCATTCCTGATGGGCTCGGCCTTGGCCAGTGGTGGGTCCATCCTGGAGCTGGCTGGCATTGGCTCTGCTGGACATGGGGGAAGCTTTCAGCAGCTTCTGACAGAAGTCACCCCTGTAGACCCTCACAACAAAACCTGGCCATGCAAATCCAGTACAGTTCATGGTGGAATTTTGTACTTGCCAGCTGCAGAATGCACCACTCTTGTTGATAGAGTCAACCTCCACCTGTACTTGTTCCTGTGATTCTTACTGCTCTTCATGTTTAAAGATGTTTTTTATCATTGGGATATGTTTATTTCAAAGCATTTGAAGAGATTGGTTTAATGGAGATTAGCATCATTATTAGAATGGTGCTTATTTTACTAATCTCTATTATGCAACTGTTCATTCTTGATTATTAATAAGCATTTCCTTTTGATAGAAACACTTCCACAGCAACCAATTATAGTGCTTTGTGCAAACACAGGATTATGAATTCCAGTGGGGAATAAACAACAAGTGCAGTGGAATTTTAAAAACAAAGAGCTTGTTTTCATGCAAATGCCTCAGTGCGAAAAAATGGGGAAAATTATATGCTGGAGAAGCAGAAGTTCCTTCCAATTAGAATGTTTTTCAACAATTTCCACAAAATGCCTAAATTAAGAACTTATCACTTGCTGGAGCAGTACATCTCATCTGGTATTCTCTCTCCAGCAGCAGCCAATGTCAGCAATGTGTAATTACAACTCCTCCCCAGATCCATTTTCCCTGAAAAGACTCACTGGATGTCATAGCTGGTCCAGTCTGCCTAATTAGGCAGGACTGCAGCCATTTCCAAGCAGAGCTTTTTACTGAGCAGATCCATCTGAAAGAGGATGCCCTGACTTTGTGATTTGTTTCCTGGCTCTAATACTCCTATCTTGGGCAGTGCAGCTGGAGCAAATGGTGTCTCTGTTCTGCAAATACTTTTGTGTATGATTAATGCTGTACCCTTGATGAGAGTTTTTGTATCTAATGATAAGCAGAGGACAAGGAATTTGCAGAACCTGGTACACACTTACTCTTTGCTCTACAAAGGGTGGTCTATCTGTGAGAGGTGAGCTTTGCAGTTTCTTTTAAACAGCTGATAATACTTAGGCTTAAAACAGAATACTATATATTACATATGTCCAAGTACTAAGATTAGAATAAGATACATGCCAAAAATATTTTAAAACTGCTTATCTAATTTTGGTTTTATCAATCAGGAGATTTCCTCTGTATTCATGGCTTCAATTTACTGTTTATAGCTCCACAGTGTGATTTTTCCCTAGCAAATACAGCCTTGTACCCCTTATCTACAATAATGATTGCTTCAAATAAAATTTACTTTCTGCCTGTGAAAACAATTCCAAGGCTAAATAGCAATTTGCTAGTGTGTGCTTTAAATAAGCTTTATTTTGTTGATGTTGTATGTGATTATTTGGAAAAGAGATTTTATTCCCAAAGAATTGGCTTGTGCTGTGAGGGAACTTGATCACCTGACAAAAGCAGACATACAGCTACCTCATGGTAGAAAGAAAAAGAGTATAAATGTCTCATGGGCCCATTTCAAAGACACAGACAGCAAAATCAGAGAGCCTCCATCCTACAAAGGTCAGCCTTGCTCCTGGAGCCTGGAGAGTGAATAGACACTTCTCTCCTGAGATGAATTTCCCTCTCTTTCAAAAACACAGAGTGGTGAGGCAAAGCAAGGATGGCACAGCATATAATGAGTCCTTCTTTGAGCTGGATCTGTGCATGTCTAGTGTGGTGTAAAGCAAATGACTCAAAAAAAAAAAAAAAAAAGAAAGACCAAAAGCCCTGCTCTGGCAGGAATTGTGAGTTGTGGGCTCTATGGGGTGCAAGTACAAAGTACCAGGATGGATAAGTCATGAATCTCTCCACCAGTCCCACAGGGGCTATCTTACAGGAAAAGGTGGCCCTAAGGTGTAGTGGAGGTTGGCAGGGATGTGCCTGGGACCTGGGCAGTGTTGCAGGAGCCCTTTGCCAGGATATGACTCAGCCCAGTGCACTCCTGAATGAGCCTGGAAAGACAAGCCTGAGGGAATGCCTGGATGCTGCTGGGCCTCAAAGCACAGGTGTGGGATTGAAAGCAGTGCAGGAGTGTGTTCAAATGGGGAAGGTACCAAGGCTAAGAGACCCTGAGCTTTTAATGGTTCTGCAGTTGGGACTGGAGCAAAATTCTCATGGGTCCCATTTATCCCAAGTGCAACATGGCTGAAATCAGCGTGAGTGACCTCTTGGTTTGATTCTCCACAAATAGCAATGTCAGAGCTACCTCTTAACTGCCTGGAGTTTATTAACCTTGCCAGTTTTTCTCAGCCATCCAAAGGAATTCAGGGAGCTTAAAAACCAGAACAACCACTTTGGTTATAAAGTAACTGGGTCTTAACCTGCCAGCCCTGTCCTTACAGGGGAAGAGTTGGAATTTCGCAGCCACTCATGTCTCATTGAAGAATTCCAGTAGCAATAACAGAAATATAGGGATTTTCTCCCTGAAAAATTCCTTTACAAATTCTGTAATTATTCTATTTGATAAGCTCTGATTTTCTCTGTTAGGATGCCTCTGGTTTTCTCATAAGAGAGAACCTGATCCTGCTGTAGCTGAAATCAAGGGCATCTTCAGCACTCATTGCAATGGAGCAGATGCAGAGTTGCAGAGGATTCTGTTTGGGGACCCCAGAGTTCAGCAGGGCTTGCCTTGGCTGCTGTGGTGCTTTTGCCTTGGTGGAGTTGCTTTAGAGACACAAATGGTCCCTTCTATTTCTTTTAGAGCAGCAGTGTCAGTAAGGTCAGCTCTTGTTGTTCTGGGACATCGGGTGAGAAAACGCTGACGTAGGAGCAGGACTGGTTCCCAGGCACAGATGCTTTAGTGTGATTTGCAAGCCTGGCACACATCTGCAGGTTGTGCCTTAACAGAAAGCAGACAGTGTGGCACAAGTATAAAGCCAAGGTATTTATTTTAATTTTTTTTCTCTTTCGTTTCTTTCTTCTTCCCGTGAATCTTTTAAAACTGGCTACTGCTTTTAAGCCCAAAGTGGTTTGTGCTTCTTCACAGGAAGGCATTACACTGTGCATTTCTGTAACTAGTGGGCTGACCAAAACTTTTTCCACTTCTGCTTACTGTTCTGCAGTAGCCCTAGCAGTCCTGTGTCAGGCTCTTCATGAAACTCTTGCTTATCCTCAAAGTTGCAGTTTTAAAGTGTTGTCTTTTATTCACTCATTGGGATAAACCTTGACTGCCCTAAAGCTCTGCCACCTCTTGCTATTTCTGGAAGTTCCTGGCAGCTTGGTTGTGGTTCTTGGTTCTGGCTTGAAGAGTGTGCTCACAGGACTTAAAAGCCACGACATTTTCTTTTTCACACTAGTGTTCTGTGGGAGCAGGGAAATATCTCACGTGCCACATATGAATCAGGCTCTCAGAAAACCCATAACAGAATGAGAAGAGGATTCTGAGTACAGTTTGACCATCTTCAGCTACACACATAGAGTCTAGTGGACACTGTTGTCTAGTGATGAGTAAATTAGCCAGAACCAGCCACAAAGAGACTAAATATGTATCTTTACTCAGGGTTGTGGAACAGGGGAATATTGTACTGCAAATTTTTTATCAAGTAGCTGTTTGTGTTGTTTTTTAACACTCTTAAAAAATTTAATAATTATACTGCACTCTGAGCAGTGATAATTTGAACTTAAAGGTTCAACAGCATGAAAGGGATCCCACATTGGAGCTGGTCAGGAAAGCTGAAAATACAAACACAGAGCTTGATCTTTTCCCACTGCTGTAGCCTTTTTTTCCTGATTTTGCATAGCTCCTGCCCTTCCACCTCTCACCAGGGATAAACCTACTGACCTCATCAGCAGATGTATTTTTAGATGTATTGTTTCTAGCTAGAAGGTTGCAACAGAGAGGGCTGTTAACATGTGTTCCTTTGAGTTTGTGCTTTTTGTGTTTCAGAATACAAATAACTGCAGCCTTCAGCACCTTTGAAGGGGATGGCCTTGCTGCTCTTTCCTTGCTCATTTATGGACTCGCTTGGCAGATGAAAGTTCTCTCCATCAACAAAATAGTCTTGGGTTTGGCCACTTTTGATCTGTAATGTATTTGATATTGTTTATAACACTGCTAAATAAACAGAACTATTACCCTGGATTTGACTCCCTCTAAAACAGAAGGAAATAATGTGTAAGATGGAAATAGATGTTTAGTAATTAGTACTTAGTATGCAGCATCACAGAGACACTCATTGTCAGAGCACACACCGACACTGCTCACCTGCCTCATGGTTTACCTGTTCATTTTCTTACTTGAGTGATAATGTTACAATACAAGATGTGCCTGGAAAGCTGTGACACCGACTTCTTCATGGACCTCATTCTTCAAATCAAAATTAATTTTGAGTTACATTTGTACAGGAAAAATAAAGTGGAAAGAACTGAGAAGCTTTTATAGAGGGCCTGTTTTATTAATACTCTTCTGCAACCTGGTGGGACAGAGCTCTGATTGTCATCTGTATACCTCTCCCTCCCCTGTTCTGCTGGCTTTGTTGATCATAAAAGTGTGCTCCTCATTTCCTAATTTCAATAGTAAAATAGATCATTTTTGTGGAATAGGGACCAATTCAAAATAATGAGGGACAGCCCTCAAATATTTAAATTAAAGGACAAATGAAAAAATATGCTAACTAATGGTTATGTTGACACATGTGGCCAAACACCTCCCTCTCTTCTTCTTCAGAGCACAGTCCCCCTGTGCTGGGTGACCCCATCATCCGTGTTCCAGATGAGTAAAGCAATGAAAATACATGTGCTTTTGGGCTGTGCAGTTGGACATGCCTTTCCCAAGGTGTGCAAAGTTTAAAGGCAAGGTGGATGTCTCAGCAGCTGCAGTGCTACCTCCTGCTGGCCCAGCCCCAAGCCCTGGCTACACCTCTGTGGGAAAAAGCCCGCTCCTGGGGCACAGTGTGGGTGAAATTGTGTCTATATCAAGAAGGGAGGTTTGTCCTTCACATCTGGCCCAAGTACCAGAGCCAAGTGTTTAAAAGGGAAGGAGGAAGCTCTCTGGGCCACCTCTGCCATGACAAAGATGACCTGTGGTCTGGCCAGTGAGGACAATCATGGGAACACTGGGAAAAGCAGCATCATTTTCCATGCAACTTCACTTCCTTCTCGTTGCCTCTGTGGAAAGAATTCCATTGGCTGCTTTGTAGATGGTGTTATATATAGCCCAAACACTTACTGCCTCTACCTGTACGGGTACCTATTGTGGAGCAAAGAAAAACAGTGGAAGATAATTAATCCTGGAGGCCCACTCCTCTCACGAAAAATCAATAAAGAGTTTTCCTTGCTATGTTTTCAGGTAAGAGAAGAGAGGACAATTTTTATTACAACTGACAGTTCCCTTCCCTGGAGCAGAAAGGTTTTCCCTTACATCTAGCAGAGAGAATAGTGTTTTGCACCTGCCAGATGTCGTTGCCATGGCAATTGAACTTCACACTTACACTGGAGAAGCAAAGCCCCAGGAGTAGGTACAGAGCAAACACAGCAGAGAGGGTGCTCTACTGGGGGCTGCCCGGTAGCCCAGGACTTTGCCTCCCCATTTCCCCATTCAATAGATGGGTAATTTAACTTTTTAAATAATTTTGGAAGGAGTTTCAATTGAACAAATGATGCTGGCTGGGAATTTTCTTGCCAGCAGATTGTGTTTGGGCTGCTTGCCTGTGGCTCTGGATGAGCCAGTCTGCAGGAGCTGAGCATGCCTGCAGGGCTCTGCCAGCCCAGGCTGCCCTGACACCTTGTGCCCTACTGGGCCTGTTCCCTCCTGTGCCCAGACACATGGCTCATGGTTAGATAGCTGTAGGCTTTTCAAAGCACTCATTGTTTCCCTGAATTCCTTCCCCGGTGCCTAAATATTCACAAGGTCCCTTTCAGGTTGCCCAAATCCACTCCAAAGTGCGCAGGAGCCATGAGACCATCAGCAGGCAATTTATTCCCAGCACCTCATTTCCCAAATGTCCCAAGCAAATGCACATTTTGGCTGAGGACTTCCACACCAAACTTAATTCCTGAAGGAGTTTCCATTGTTCAAACACGATTACCAATTAAGTTAGGGAGTGTGTGGTGTAATGAGCACCCAGAGCTCCTTCTTGGCTCAGCTGCTGCTTTGTTTTGAGGGCACCACACACGAGGATATGACACATTGACCTTAATCATTGATGGGCGCCCCATCCTGCCAGGCATTGCATGCAGCAAGAGAGACTTGGCCTCGAGAGAAATCCCTGTTTATCAGTGTACTGCTGGCAACAAGAGAGGGTTATAAGGTGGTGAGAGGTGCAGCTGACAACTGCAGAGTGCTGTGCACTCACTGGAGGAAAGGAACTTCAGTTGCACAGTGCTATTCTTTTTAAAAGATAATTTTCTATGGAAAATAAGCCCCAAAGCTCAGAGAAATGTTATAGGTGAGACATTTCATTAGGAGAAATGACTGTCTGAATTAAATATTAATCAAGCAAGCTCTGAAGCAGCATGCTACAATTTTTAGCCTCTAGGACCTTGAAGAATTTGCTTTCTCACAATTTCTAATTTAAAAAAAAAAACCCAAAAAACAAAAACCAAAAAATGGATGATGGGAAAAGACTTCTGCTTTAAACTATGTACTCCTAACTCTGTTAACCTCTAGTTACCTTGGCTGAGAGTTGTGCCAGTCTCTACATCTCACTTAACACATTCATTTAAGATACTGCATGTTCATATTCAGGTTCCTTCTGCGGTTAGTGGAGAAACAGAGCCATTGCTCTCGAGGCAGACATCCAACCCCAATCTGATAAACCTGACAAGTGCCTGCTCCCCTCCCTGTTTCCCAGGTGCCACAAATGGGGATGGGCACCATCTGCACTGGGCATTTCTAAGCTTAGGTGACAGGTCTCACTGTCCAGGTCAGCAGAGAAGCAGCATTGCAGACAGGCAGAAAAGGCCAAAGTCCAGCCATGCTCACTGTGTTTCCTTGGAGGAAGTTGTGCTTGAATCTTTGTGGTAGTATAGCATGAGATAAACAAAAGAAGCAAGTGAGGACAGAGAATGCTGAGCTCTGACTACCCCAGCAAGCTATCCCAGCTCCCCCTTAACACAGGAGAAAATGTTTCTTTGTTCTTCTTCTGCTTGTTGGTCCTCTCTAATTACAGAGTACTTCATGGAACACTGTCTGTTTCTTTGGGTCTCCACAATAAAAATTCCTCTAGTCTCTCATGGAGACTATCTCAGAGCAAATAATAAACTGATCTGTCTAGGTAATTATAACAAAATCAATCACTTGAATGGCAGGAAGAAGGTAATGCGCAGGGGCTGAAGGAAGGGTCTTCCCTTCTCATCTTTAGCTCTGTGTTTCAATCAGTCAGGACACTCAGCTTTGAGTTATCTCCCAGAAAATGCCACAGGAGCAGGGCTGAAGCAGAGGTTAGTCTTAAAAAAACGATCAGTGAAGAGTTTGGGTGGGTTTTAGTGTGGCTGCCACTTGTGAACATTTGGTGCCCTGGCATCAGCACATGCAGCAGGTGAGGATGGACAGCTGGACTTTTTCACTAGGGCATATTGAAGGGGTCAGACAGGCCAGGGAGGGATGTGCAAGTGCATTGAGTAAGAGATGTGGCTTTTTGAGAAACATTTGACCCCCAAGTACCACCCCACGCCAATCTGAGGTAAGAGTGGCTTATGCTTCATTTCCCATCCATACACCAGTTTCCCTTGAAAATGAACATATTGTACTCTGCAGAGGCGGACAATTTGCTGAATTTAATTTCACTCCTTCAATCTGCTTAATGAATAACAATAAGCTTGAAGGTTTCACTGGATTCCAGCACTGAGCTGAAATTTTCATTAACAACAGGTTTTCAGACCTCACTTGAATTTGGTTCTGCCTGGATCACCTGCCTCTTGCCTGTCCTTGCATGGCTAAATTTTATGTTGCCAAACTAAACCAGTCACTCCATGTTCACCTAAAAGACAGAAAGAAATAGTCTAATAGGAAATTCTTGAAAGAGATTTGTAATGCCAAAAGTTACTGCATGGACAGATTTCACTCTTCTGGTAGTTAATATGACTCATTTTGAAATTGGATAATTGCTATATGATGGTGAGTTCATCACTTCAAAACAAAATGAGGTGTGGGTGTGTTTATGTGTGTGTGCAGGGCTTTAGCATTTACTAGCCATTAAAGAAAGTATATCTTCAGTCTACTAGTTCAAATGTTCTCCAAATTGTAGTGGCAACCCTGCGTTATATAAATAGTTAAAGCCCAGTCAAATGTTGGTGGTCTTCTGGATTTTGACCACCATTCATCCTGGGCAGGTGAGCTCTGTCCAGGAAAGGGTCAAGATCCTTGCAGGAAGGACCCAAATACACATGGCTGGATGCATGACTAAAGTGAAGGCACAGAGCTTGCAGTGGTACAGGCCAGGCTCTGGCAAGACTTGTTGTGGTCATCTAGGCTGAACCTGTAGTGAAGAGAGATGATCAGGGTAGAGGTGGAAAAGGATTCTAAAATAACCCTTTTGCCTTCATAAGCAATTGTTATGATTTATGGTTATATTTTAATTTAAATATGCTTAGATTATATGATAAGTAAAGCCATAGGTATTCATACACCTTTTCCCCCTAGAGATTCTAGCAAATATATCTTTAGAATCGAATTCTTGAGCAAGCCAGGAGCAGGTTGCTTCAGAACTTTTCAATGACATGGACTGGCTACAAGAGCAAATTAACTACTCCTAAGTGGAGACAGAATGGAAGAATTCCATCCCATGTATTTTTCCATTGGGTTAGGAAATGCAAATGTCTGAAGATTATGGGGATGTTGCTATGCCTTCACAGAAGACCCAGCTTCTCCTAATATTTAATCTAAGTCCTACAAATCACAAATGAATGCCCTGAACTTGAGTCCTTCAGAGATAAAATCTCATTTCTTAAGCCTTTCTCATATTCCAGAGAGACAATAGAATTGGAAATTTTCAAAAGTGATCTGGGAAAGACCTTGAACAAGATTTCAAAGTTAACCTTGTTTGGAGCATAAATTTTGACTAGATGACCTTCACAAGTCCCCTTCAAACTAAATTTCCCAGATAATCTATCTTTCTCTGCAGGGGGATTCTCCCCAGACAGTTTCCATCTTTCCTGAAACACAGTATACATACACAGACATTGAACTACATCTTGGCTTTGAACAAAAGTTATTTTAGATGCTTTATAATCCTGTTCATACACCTCAGTATTATCTTCACATAACAGTTCTGCCTTGTGTTCAGCCTACGATAGATGCATCACAACCCCTACATCCTTTCCTGCATAACTCTCATTGTGATTTTCCTAACCCAGTAGGTCCCTAGTTTAATATTTTTGTATACCTGAACCAACATGCATTTATCTTACTGATTTTTTTTGGGGTTTTTTTCAGCCTATATCTACTGCTTGTTGAGATAATTTCGAATTCCAACCCTATCTTTTGATGTAGTTTCACATCAAAGTCCCCTCAAAGCTTGGTGTTTACAGATTAACTAACCAGGAGGTTATTAAACACTTCCTGATCTCTCCCTCTGTTCCACCTACTTCTTACAAGTAAGCCACAGAGGAAACATGAAAGACCAAAGGAAGATATTATTTTGCTATTGGATACTACTTTTGAGCTACATTTTCACTGAAAAAAATAAATTCCTCTATTATGGTCACCCCTAAATAAAGGCAGCATCGTGACCCAGAGAATGAAACAGTAGAAATCCTACAGGGATGAAGGGTCATACCCTGGACGAAGCCAGCTAACACACTTAAGACACACATTCCCCTCCTGAAGGGCCAGGTGCAGAAGGAGCAGTGGGAATAGACCTGCCCCTTGCAGCACAGCGCTGACAAGTGTGCATTAATGTCTTCTGCTGAGCTGCTGCCTTCCTTCAGAGAGCTGTGCTGTTACCTCCCCCACTGCAGGGTCTCTCAGTAGTCTCTGTGTCTCAGGCCCATGGCTTATTGGCCAAATTCTTTTATTTCACCCATGCAGAAGAGCATCTGCACAGCTGTTTCATATTAACCAACGTGTGGTTCACAGTTGTAGGAGCCATCTGTGCTGAGTGCCATTTTGACTGCTGTCCTGATGCTTCTAAGAGTAGCCTTGCTCTCCATCTTCCTCAAATGTTATAGAGCCCCCAAGACTACACAGAACATTTATTAAGTGAACAGAATTTGTTCCACACTGATAGCACTCTCTGGGAACATAGCTCTGAAGCTAAATGCTTTTGCCACACACAGATGTCAAGCCCCATAAGGCTACCAAGAGGCAGATATGGAAATGTCAGCAGTCTGTTAAACAGGGGATGGAGGGAAGCTTTTATGATTATCTCCAATTAGCTGGAAATATGAGAAAAAATTCTTGCTAAAGAACTTTCAGACTTTTAATCACCACTTGTTAACGGCTACAGCTTTTCCCATCTAAACATAACGAGGGCACAAAGTCCTGAAAGCAGATATGTAACCTCGACTTTGCAAGGACCCAAAGGCTGGACTGTCTCTGCACAAAGCACTCCCTTGGAGTATGCAAATAAATCTGCCACAGGCTTGCATCACATCGGTGCTGTAGACAGCTTTTTTTTTTGTCTGTGCAGTCAGCTCATGACCATCAGGAGTGATGGGCCAGGAAGTAGCAGTTTGTGCCCAGGATGATACTGCTGGCCCTCAGCTGTTTCTCTCAGTGCTGGTCAGGGGGTTCTGCACCAAGCTCCCTGCTTTAGGATACATCCTTGTTGTTGCAGGCCCATGTAAGTTCATGAAATTATCTTTGGACAGGTGCAGCATAAAAATAAGAATACATTGCCAGACATGGGAGTGACTGTCGAGGGCAGCAGAATGGAAATTCCTTGGTGTTACCCCATAAGTGAGATAAGCTTACGACCTGAGATGTGGGAAATCTAGCAGTGCAAATAACATTTTGTAGTTAAACAATTAAATTAGAGAGAAAATTTTACAGTACTTTGGCCCCATTGCCAGGGTGCCTATCCTCCTGCCATTTCTTCCTGCAGGCTATGGAAGCAGTTTCCCCCAAAACACCCTATCTGCAGTGGTCAGAAAGGGCAGCTCACATAAGAGGAGGTCCTGGTATAGATACAGACACAACTTTTTCTCTGCAGTGATGGCCCTACTGCTTGTCTCAGTGTCCTGTCTTCCCTCTGATCCTCTGCCAGGTTCTAGCTTTTCCAGCTCCACTCTTCCACTAAGCCCATTCCACTGGGGAATACCAATTGGATCATTCCTGTTCTCACAAACTCTGTTGTATTACTAGTAATAGGCCAAATTTCAAATATCTATGCAACAAAAAGAGCTAGCACTCCTACTTCTGCATTAGCTCAGTTCAGTGTAGAAATCCAGTTTGTGTATCCAAGTTCAGACTTTGATGTTCAAATAGGAGGCCCCACAAAGCCCTAAGTAGAAACTGTGATCCATAAGCCTACATGACAAATGTCAGGTGCATTTTTTACTCAAAAATCGTGTTTTCTCTCAGAGATAAAAGCCCTTCCAATAATTGATAAGGTAGGTTTAAGACTCAGAGTTTAAATGCTGTCTGTCACAGCCTGTGTCCATGCCTTTACCCTTATTGACAACCCTTTTGGGGAGATTCAGCTCCTCTAACATATTCATAATTGTGGGTGTCTTCATCTGAGCTAATCACTCTGGACTCCCTTTTATAATCAATAGAGGGAAATAGGCAATTTCTTGCTGTGACTCATCTGACATATCTTAACATCTGTTTTAGGATAAAGTGAATCATGTTCTGGAGCTGTTCCTTTTCTTTCTTATTATTTTTTTCTCAAGGCAGCTAGGTTTACTAAATTGGGCAGCAATATCTACACACCTCTCTCCCCTTCTGCCCTAGAATCCATCCAGATCACAACATCTCCTCTTAGGCTCTGAATATATGATTTTTGCTTCAGTTTTTCACACATGCAGCTTGTGTTCTGGTCAGTGCTTTGCCATGGCTTACAATATGTTCACTGGTGAAGTCCTTTGGGTGTTATCCCTCAACTCTTTCTTCCTACATCTCCACATTATTCTGCAGCTGTTTCCTCACGTACTGCCAGGGAATGAGCAGGACATCATAACATCTCTGTGCCTTGTGAATGTCTGCAGCCTGAGTAAAATGTGTATTTTCCTAGGGCTGGCTGACTTCTACTTTGCTTCTGTCTCCATGTTTTCATGGTGTTCAGCTGAAACCCAGTTAGGTGGTAGTTGAACACCCTCTCATCCTCAAGTTAAAGAGAAAGAATACAACAAATGTAGTTTAGTGAGAAGGAGCCTTATTTCAAAGTCACATTCTGCATGAGACCAGTCTCAAGTGAGCTCTGCAGAATGTAGGAGGAGCATTCTTGTGGAGAGCTCTACTGGCACCTGCAAGAGAGCATGAGAGAGGTCTCTGTGTGCCATTAGTGTTCTCAGCACAAGCTGAGAATCCAATTTTCTTGAGCCTTGGTAGAATTTCAAATATACCTGCAATGCTGATTACCCATAGATGTATTAGTTCCACAGTACCATTGCCAAATTCCCCTAGCATGGCCTCAAATTGTATCTTGCATCACTACACCATTTACCTAGGTACCAGAGGCAAGCTGTGTTCCAGACAGCAGTAATCTCTTGGTTTTGCATTGATATAGTATAGGGGTGAGAGCTGCCTGGGGCAAGCTCATGATTGAGATCCATAGGAATTCATTCCCTCCTGCAGAAATTTCGGAGCCAGACCACGACTCTGTTGTGGTGTGTGAGTTTATTTGCTGCTGAAGAGCTGCTTTGCAGGTGGGGTAAAAAGGCAATCACAAGATGCATCACGCTGTGCAAAGATGCGATAATCTCTGCTCCTGGAGATCCCTGAGGATCCCTGCAAGTCCTAAAATGTTTCTTTACCCTTCAGTGGCAGCTGGGAAGCTGGGTTGTTTCACCCTGCTATGAGACGTCTGAGTGGTGCAGAAGGCTGTCAAACCACCATTCTAATGTGAGGCAACAATTTCCATCTTTCAGAGGTGCAGAGAGGAGAAGGCAGAATTCATTGCTGCTGTGCCAACTGAGCAAAGAGATCATTGCTCATGCCTAGAAAGGCTCTGCTTAAATATCCACTGCGGTAGCTCATTGGACTGCACAGCGATCCCACAAACTGAGCAATAAATTAACTCACTCTGGATGGAAAAGGGACGGTGATATAGGCTGACCCAGAGACATCCCGTGCTGACACCTTCTCTTCCTCAATTGTCAAAATTAGAAGACACAGTAAAGCATGGGGTGGGATGCCTCTTCCAAGGACACCCAAAGTCACAAGGCTCATTTACCTTGCAGGGCTTTTTTTCACTGTATTATCATGTATGAGCTTTTGACATGTGACCTATTTTTCTAACCCTCCAGTGATTTCCTCTACTTAGTACTTGTTGTGGTTTTGTATTGGGATCTCTCTCTTTTTTTCTTTTTTTTTTTAAATAGAAATAATAGAAGCTGCTGTGGTCTAAAAAACTTTTGGACAAAAAGGGGAAAAAATACAAGCAGAGGGATAGATTGCAACCTAGTTCTAGTTTCAGAAAAAACCCGAGCAATTCTATTACTGAAAAGGAATCTGTAGTGCAATATTAAAAGATAAATTTCTTTAAGAATGAAATTACTCTGCGAAGGATGAATATTCTATTGCGTATGTAAGGTTGGTGTTCATCCAGGAGAAAAAAGGACCTTTTATAAGGTCATATGAAACATTTGCAGCAGTAGAAAATGTTACTCGTTTACATTCCACAGTTTTTTTTTCTTCTTTTAAATATTTTCTAGCAAAGAAAATGGTTTCAGGCTAAGAGAACCCATTCACTAGATTTACTTTTCTCTTTGGTCAGCCCACTATGTATAGGCAAAAGTGTAGTTTTGCTATCTGCTAAATCTGAGCAGTATTTAACAACAAGAGCAGCCCAGCTGAAACAAATAGTCTCCTTTGTGGAGGAAGAGATAATTCAGTAAAAAAGTAGCAGACCTCCAACAAAAGGCTCAGTCCTGAGAGACTCTTAGTAGCCTGGCACTGATCCATCACGACCCCCAGTTTGAAAATTGCAGATCTAACTGTGTCTGTATTGTCAAACATTTCCTTAGGCACAATGCAAGAGCAAAACACCCCAAATCCTGCAGGACACAGACCCAAACAAGAAGAAGAAATAACCTGAGCACATCTTCTGGGTATAACAGAGGTCTATGAAATGCTGGGACAGCTGATGAGGTAAAAAACGTTGACCCGAAGAAGCACCTGATTTATGTACAGCTGTTGTGTGAGCCAGTTTTTTTAATAGATAATGACTGGTGAGGTAGCTCTATTACTACCAGCTGGTATCCTGTTCTTCATCTTTGGATACAGGCTGGAAGCAATTAAAGTTAATCCTATTACACATGCTACGTGGAAGATTTGAAAGCCAAAGAGATTTCTTGGCACTTGCTTTAATTTTTTTTTTGGGTGGGGGTGAATGGGGCAGGGAGGGCATGTGGAGAGAGTTGGTATATTCCTTATCTTCTTGTAAACATTAGCACCTCAAAATTTTCATTGTCTTGCACAATCTGGTGAGTTTTTTTTGTTTTTTTTTTTTTGTTCTACATTGGGGTATTAGACACTATGCCCCAAATTCCCTGCCAGATTTGAAAATTATGGTGTTTGAAAACCAATAGCTTATTTTTTCAAGGATACTTTTAAATTATATTTCTGGAGCTTTAAAGTTCTCTGATTTTTAAAAATGTTTTCTCACCACGATAAAATTGGAATGATAAATGGAAAAAAAAAATTGTAAAGCTATTCCATATTCACAGAGGTCTATCTGAATTTTTAAATTCTATTGTCCATTTAAGAAAACCATTTTAGTGACCACTGGCCACTTATTGCTTTATAAACATTAAAAAAATTAGTATTTTGGGTCAGAACTGCATGGATTGCAATTATTCCCCAACAGTGGTTAATCCTGCATGACATGGGAGGAGGACCAGGATATATTAGATATTTTATCTGATCTTTAGGCTTTCATAACTGTGAGGTTTCCTACAGAGATGCTTCCTAACATTGCTTCTTAGTCACCAGCTTTCTGAGGAGGACATGGCTCAGGACTGCCCTAGGCTGAAAATCCTCTAAAAAACTCGTACCTGAAGTTTTCTGGAGGACTCTTCCATCTAATTTATCTTTGAAAGGTAGCATCCTTTCCAAAATGAAGTCAAGACTCATTGCATGATGTGGGTCAGAACACTTCTTAATTTCTCTGGCGTAGTCGCACTGGAGAAAAATTGAGAGGATTAAACTGGGGGTTTGTTTCTTGCTACACATCTGCCTGTCAGCCACTGAGTCATGAGCTGGTCAAAAGCTGATGGGATGTGGTGGCTGCAGCTGCTTTTGAGATGCTCTTCTCCCATGCTCAGGATTGACAAAAGCAGCTAATGACTGTCTCTGTGCTGAGCTGTGTACAGGGAGTCCTGCACCCCTTTCCCCCCGGAGCCAGGGTGATAGCTCCTGGCCAGCTCCATTCCTGGTGCTGCATGTACAATGGGATCTGTTGGCTGCTGAAGCTTTGCCTTCCTCCTGAACATTGTCAGGCTCTTGGGGGAAGGCTGGGCCCACATGGAAATATCCCATGTTTGTGGGCTGCCAGCTGGACCACTATGAATAGAGGCTGATATTGCCCCACGAGCACAGACAGAAAGAGGCCATCCTTCCTTCTGTGGAAAACAGCAGAATGATAATTCTCTTGTTTCCTAATAAGGAGATTTCACAGAGAATTTTAGTTTAGCCAATTTTTGTCACACATTGCTGGTTAATTGTTTTTGTCTCTTAATTGAGTTCATCTGCCAGGATTTACCCAGAGAACTGTAGCTAAGAGCTCTTTTGCTGACTGCAAATGTCTGTGGAACATTGCTTCCTAAATTATTTGGTTTGCTGTGTTTGTTGATCAGAGTTGTCAAAAGTTTAGGACAGGACTTTTGGCTCATTTAAGGAGGTTTCAAAATATGTGATTGGCAAAGTTTACGTTTTGATAATGATATTAGAAGTTCCCACATATCCCTCCCTCTCCAAAACCCAAAGAGCACAACAACAACAGATCAGAGGTGGATATAGATTTGCTGAACTTCATAATAGCTACCTTAGAGAACCTGAACCCAATTCCCATAACTTGAGATGATTCATCGTCTCGCAACAGAGTCATCCAAAACCTGGCATTGTGTGGCTGCAAGGGAAAATTCCACAGCTTTGACATATCTCTGATATTGTTGTGCTTGCACAGTTAATTTTTAAAAGGCAAAACAGATGCCACTTTGAGAAATCTAGTAAAAAAATTAAAGGGAAAAAAAAAAAAAGGTGATTGCTGGCTGAACTAGAACAAAATGAATAGAAACAATTTTTTAAAAACTTTATACTCTGCAAATATGTAACTGCCAATATTGTGCTTATCAGAGGAAATATAGAAATAAGAATGATCCCTTATACCAGTAAATATTTTTTCCCCCTTTTAAGAATAATTTTGAGGTACCATATAGGTAAATTTAGTTTCAAGTGATTGTTCTTTCCTAGATTTTGGAAAGGAGTGTCTTCTATGTTAAAAAAAAACAACCCATGCTTGGCTCCAAATTGTAGTTAGTGTTTAAATATGTACTGTTGTGAGACACAGCACATGTCTTCCGGCCCCTGTATTTTAGTATTCATACTGATCACCTCTCATTTTCTTTTTCCTGGGTCAAGAAGAATTATCTGCACTTCTCTGGTTTCAGAAGAACTGCTGTCATTATTTATAAAATGTCTGCATCTTCCTTATATTTACCTCTACAAATTATTGGTAATGGAAACCGAATGTGATGGACAACAAGGCAATTGCTGCAATGCAGTTTCTCAGCCTGTGTCTGTTAGGACCTCCCTACTCCTGGAACACTGAGTCCATATTTCCATTTAATGCTTCCAACAAACACATAAATGGTTCCAGACATATGGGGTAGTGAAACATCCCTAATCCAGAACAACTGGGAGACAACTTCCCAGCAATCCTGAATAAATCTTCCCCAAATCACATGAAACAGTCCATCTCCCACTGCAGTCAGATTTGAAGAACCTAACCAGGAGACTGAAGCTGAAGCTCTCCAATGTTCACTTGAGCAAGAGGACAAAGGAGCAAGGCCAGGAAGATGCATCACTGCATGCATTTTCAGGCCATGTTGTGCTGGAGAATCTTCTTCACTCCCCCTGTGCATCTTCTTAGCCTTATAAATCCCATGGAAATAGTGCATATAAGGACTTTCTATCTATTTGTAAAGTGCTTGTTGAAATGAGAAGTAATTTTTGATGATAAATGTAGTGGGCAACAAAGTTGAGGGAAAATAAAAAAAAAAGAAGCTGCCAGGAGGTTGTGGGGGGATGCACTGCAGCAGGAGGTGATGCCTAAGGAAGAGTTTCATTCCTATCTGGACATTTCAAGCTAACCCATATAAAATGAAATGGTTTTTTAACATGCACATAAATTCCTAGCCAATCAGTCAAGAAGTGGTCTCATAAAGACAAAGCATGTAGTCCTGTAGTAAGCAGGCATGTTGGCACCAGGAAAAAAATAAAAAAAGAAAAAAGGAGATAAATATATTTATGCAGACTGAACTTGCTCTACAGAATAAAAGGGATTGCTACTCTGTGGCAAATGACACTGTCCTTGTACCTTAAGCAACCGCAGTCACAATAAGTCCTTGAAAAGAACTGCAGAAAATGAAAAAAACAAGTGTCAGACATGGTCTTTTAAGAAGATTATTTTTTCCAATCGATCTTTTATGTAGAGCTAAACTGATTTTGTCCCATCTCAATCTTTGAGTTTGTTACAAGATTTGCCATTTTTCTAGTCTTCAGTGAACAGAATAATAGTTTGCTTTTTTCCTTCACCTTGGAGCGAAACACTGAAACCTAGAATTATTGCCACAAAACAGATGGGGATATTTCTCATGAAGATGAAAAAGCAAAGACCTAATAAATGAAGAACATTTGAGAAAAGAAGGTTAAAGCAGGCTCTGCCGCACTGTGTTTGGCATTACTATTTTAGCAGTGTAGATGGTTTTTCAAACCAATGCTTTTTTATGTTTTAACTGCTGCAATGCGTCTGAAGGGAAGGGTGGATGGTGTTTGCTGTTCACTGCAAAGGTGGGTGCAGTCTGGTCACAAATCTGGCCATACTTCAGCATTTCAGATCTCTCATGGCTCTGTTCTGGCCAAAGGGGTGCAGTACTGCCAGGTTTTCTCCATGGCTTCAGCATCCCTCTTCCTTGGGGTTTTTTCCTTCTGGGACCAACCATTCTGACAACATGAGACAGGGACACAGCCAGGGCAGGGATCTGTTTTCTGGCTTGGTTTCCCCCTTCTCTCTGTACTCTCAGAGATGCTGGTGGATAATACCACCAGTGACCTTGTGTTTTTGGTCAAGGGCTGCAACTGATGCGACTGCGTGAAAATGAGGATACGAGTTAGAGAGCTGGGGTCCCAGGACAGGCTGTGCAGTGTAGCTGCACCCCAATACTCTGGATAATGCCCCGTGTGCCAGCCTAGCTCTCCCTACCCAGCTTCCTTGTTAGAGGTATCTTCTCTCCCAGAAAGAAATAGCCTGACTCTCTGTGGTAGCACAGTCTCTGCTACACAAATCAGCCATTTTTTATTCCTTATCTTTTTGACTGAGCAGAACTCTCAAGAGAGGAAACTGAATTACTGTTTTGTGTGTGGTGTTAGTTTTTAAAAAATTTTTTTATTCCTTTGATTTCTAGTCAGCTAAAAGTTTTCTGTCAAAATTAATATATGGACAATGTTAACCTCTGAGACTAAACATGAAGAATTTGAGGCCCATCAGGGAGTTTATCATAAAGTTAGCAGCCTGTGAAAACTAATGGTCCTAATAGAAATTTATAGATTTTTAAATCCAGAAAGGATGTTGGGAACACATAATATGACCTCTTGTATAACATAATTCATAGACTTTTACTTAAAAATTTTCACCCACCTTAACTAAACCAAATAATCTTGAAAAGATATATGGCCTCATTTCAACAATTCAAGATTAAAAGAAAATTTATAGATTTTTGTTGTTTTGTTTTGTTTTGTTTTGTTTGGTTTTGTTTTGAGTGGGTAATTGCTTTCATTGTCACAATATTTTGCCCACTTTTGTTGTAAGTTTATCATAACTGTAATACACATCTGTCTGCTCTGGAAAGAGACTCCTCACATGCAAGCTCTTCTCACAACTGATCGGCTCATATGCAGAAACAAATAATTTTCTCCCCATATCCTGCTGAATAATCAGAAAGAATTCCTTCATGTTTGGTGAAAGAGCTAAATTTTACATTCTTGTTGTCGTGTAGTGGGTTTTTTCCTTGGGATGGGTTGGTGGTTTGTTTTTTTTTTTTAGTATTTAGCTGGTGTGTCAGGATCTTCTCCACTTATAGAGAAAGTGTTCTTTCCTTTTAGTTCAAATGATGGAAAAGCAAGTAGGGCATGTTTTGTGGGCCAATCCATCCTTGAGATTACTGATGTTGGATAGCACATCTGCTTCTTTACACCAAGGCCTTTTCTATTTTTGCCTGTATAGAAGCAAGTCGTTCAATCAGTGATAATTTGGAGTGGATAAATAATAAAGACATGCAGGGCCTCATGCAAGAAAGAGGCCTTTCCTTTATGGTCACTAGTGCTACTAATAACCCCTATGGGTTATACAGATTTGCAGTACAGTATTGAAAGCTTTACAGAAATCCAGAAAGATGACATCAGCTGGCTTCCCTTGATCAACTAGATGGGTTACCTTGTCATAAAAAGAAATTAAGTTTGACATGAACTCATGCTGGCTGTGACTGATGACTGAAGTGTCCTTCAGGTGTTTTTCAGTAACTCCCAGAACAATCTTGTCCATAATTTTACCAGGCACTGAAATGAGACTGAGAGGCCTGTCGTTTCCAGGGTCATCTGTTTTGCTCTTCTTGAAAACTGGGATAATGTTAGCCAGCTTCCAGTCAACTGGGACCTCTCCAGATTCCCAGGATCCCAATTCCCAAGACTGAAAAATCACTGAGAGAGGCCTCATGATGATATCAGCCTCCTACTTGCTCCTGGCAAAGCAGTATTTAGCATGAATGAGGACCCTTTGATCTCCAGCATCTCACCCTTGGTAAAACAGCAATGTCACCAAAGATAGCAGGATGAGGGTTTGAACTTTTTTTGGAGTGTTAAGCAGGCCATTGTTTCACATTTCCTACTTGGATCCTTAAAAAATTCCATTTGATCTAGCTCCGCTGCTAGTAGTCCAGAAATAAAGCAATTCCTTGGGGCATGAATGCTATTCAGACAAAATAATGCCAAATTTTGTCTGCTTTCCCTTGCTGATATCCAGCATCTTTGCCAGCTCATTTTTCCTTAAAGAGGAAATAACCCACTTCTGGAATTTAGATTTTCCTGACTTCTTGGAAAAAGGGAGTATCAAGTGTTCTGAATAATGTTCCCCTTTGAAAGCTTCTCAAAATAGCTTTGAAAATATCTACCGCTTTGAAAGTTTTAAGTTCCCTGGGGGTGTAATTCTGCTGACATTGATGGCATCCGCCAGCAGAAACTCTGTTTCTGCAGTTTCTTCTGTGAGCTGCATTGCCTTTTGCTTGATAAGGAAAGCTGCACAAAGTAGGTCCAAACCCAGCCATGAGTGTCTTTTGCTGTGCTTTTCTCAGGCTGTGCTCAGCACTCAGGCAGATCTGATGCTGGTCTGACAGGGGCTGAACTGCTCTGTTTAGTGGGGTCACCACTCACAGCTGAGGGAGAGGGCACTTCTCCCTCAAAAATATTTCAAATACATAAGTATTTGATCATTTTCCTAGGGAACAAATCCTCCCAAGATAACGAATATAAGTCAAAAAGCAAAGATCTCTCACATTACCAGAACAGAAGTAAGAGTTTCATAAGTCTTACTGAACAAATCACATGCAAGTGAGTCATTCATAATTGCTTTATAAAAATAGTGAATAAATGCTGTCTTATTCTATACTTGATTAAGCACCTGTATAACTTTAGTCAAAAGAACCTGTCTTGTGAGCATAAAGTTGTGGGAATAAGACTCAGTAAGAACAGCACCTTGTGGAAAATATGAATCCTACAGCCAAAAATGTCTTTGGGAGATGCAGTTCACTTTTAAAGCATCCTCTCCTACAGGAAGATTCACTTCTGTGCAAAGGAAGAGATTGTGCTTGTCTTTCTCTAGGTAAATGAAACTGTGTCCCAAGTTAGCATGGTACAGGCAAGGATTTCATCTATCTAAAAATTCATTCCCTCATAAATCTATTGTCTATCTACCTAGATAATTGATAGGAAAGATAGTCCAAAGAAAGTTCAATTGTGTTTTCTCTTTGCTTAGCTGCATCTTTGTTCACAGTACTTTTTTTTCTTCCTGGAGTGAAGATACAGGCTGAATTCTGGATACAAATTAAAACCAAGCCAAACCCTTGGATTCAACACATCGGAAGGAGAAAAGCTGTGCCATGCTGAAGTTAGGCAATCTCATTCTTTTAATTTAAATACTATCAGTTTCGGCCAGGGCACTTTACCATCTCTAAAGCCAAATTCAGTCCATGTAAAAGTCAACATGAAGATTTGATTTTGGCTTGAAGAATAGTTTGTTTGACAAGTATTGCCTCAGAGTGCCGAGCAGTCTTCAGTCCACCCACCTACAGCTCTCCTACTGACAGGTGAGCAAATTCAGCACTCCCCCAATCAATGTTTTGAGAGGTTGCATGTGAGAAGAAAGTCTCAGAAAGCTCTTGCAAAATGAAGCACAGGCTCTTAACATGGAGGTTTAACAAGTCCACTGGCACTTCCATCCAGATGGAAGCTGCCTTTCAGACCTGCCTTGGAGAGGCTGAGCAGTTCTGTATCACTTATGTCTCATCCACTTGATGGGTTTGCCCTCTTGGACCCCTGCAGTTAAAATGTCTGATGAATTTATGCACTTCATCCCCACTGGCTGTTGGGGAAAGGTATTGAAAAGTATTGGTCCTGAAATGGAGAATTCTGTGACAGACTCTATAGAAAGTTTTACTAAAATACAAGAAGTTTACATCAACTGGCTTCCCTTGATCAATTAGGTAACCTTGTCATAAAAGGAAATTGAGTTTGTTAATCAGGAGTTTTCCCTCATGAACCTGTGCTGGCTGTTCACAAGGGGAAAGTCCTGATTAACAAACTTAATTTTTGGCAATAGAATTCTCCTCAAGGCAGTCTGAGGACTGTCCAGGACACCCTAAAAGAGATGCCTCCATCTGGGCAGTGCACCTGCTCTTCCAATGTATATGAAAACCCCTAAATTTAGGTGTCTTTATCTGTGAGGTAAGCAGCTGTAGTGGAAATGGTATAGGGCAAGTTGCAGCCATCACTCCTGCTCTCAGTACACCTGGGACACCAGGACTGTTCCTTCACACAAGAACTGATGCAGGATCCTTTTTCCCCTGAAGGAAGAAACTTTTTGAGCAGACCATCCTCCTGAGCTGCTGGTGTCCTCCACTTTAAAATGCCTCTGAGTACTTTTCCAGCATAATTATGGTGATACTCAAAGATATTTGAAGCAGAACGATGCAGCTGCCTTGTCGTTGCTCTTAGGATGTGAAACAAAGGATAAGCAAATGCAATATTCAAAATACTAAGGGTTCATACATTTAAGGGTATTAAATGCATTTTCTTGTCAATCCTTTGCTCAAAAACTTTAGACCCAGAGCTATTTCACCAGGCCCTTGGTAATATCCCAAATGAGTAAGCCTACTAGGCCAGATCTGGTAAAACAAACTGCCCTTCCAGGCCTCTCAAGTGTTTTTAGGGCCATGACAGTTCCGG
Source organism: Chloropsis cyanopogon (assembly GCA_013400585.1). Lineage (NCBI taxonomy): Eukaryota > Metazoa > Chordata > Aves > Passeriformes > Irenidae > Chloropsis > Chloropsis cyanopogon. The sequence continues at coordinate 30,368 of WEZZ01022420.1, read as the reverse complement.
TCAGAGAGACAGCTCAGAGAGACTATCAAGTTCCTGGCCAGTGCTGTCTTAACATGGTCTTCCTGGTCTTCTCTGTGTCCCTTGGCCATGTCCTAAAATGATTTGGCCACAAAGGATTTGTATACTCCAAAGCTCAAAGACAATTCCAGCTGCTCTGACAGCTCCTCTTGGGGTGGAAGACTTGTGAGGACTAATTGGAGGAGTAATTAATGGTGTTTGCTGCCAAGGGAAGCATGGACAGCAGCCCCTGGAAGAGCTGTGCTGTGCTTGTAGACTGGGATGGCAGCCCTCTCCTGAGTGGCTTCTGATGACCAGACAAAGCTGAGATCCGGGCCTTCTCCTGACACTGGGTACAATGGCAGCTCTGATTAATGCTCTTGTCGTCTCATGCATTGATCCTTCCAGCTCATCTCCTCCATTTCACCTGCTTGGCCTCCTTCAGGAATCAGCTGCTCTGCAATCAAGCCTCCACCGCTCTCATATGAGAAACGAGTCCTGCCCAGCCATGCTCACTCTGTGGTAGCTGGAGTCTCATGAAGTGTTTTGCCACATTTTTCACCCCACAGCCCCTAGGGGCTTGTTTAGTGCTCTGCTGGGCACCACGGGTGTCAGTGCTCACCTCCACAAACGCTGCTGACTGCTTCCTGAAGATGGGTATTTGCTTAATTACTGTGGTCTCAGTAGTAGAGCCTCCATGCCCTTTCAGCACAGGGCACAAGAGGGTACCCTGCCTTCCCAGAGCAGGGCTGTGCTGCTCTGAGAAGCAGCACAAGAGAGGTGTGGGGTGTGAAAAGGCTGAGGAGAGGGCGGTCACCACACCTCCCCCCTGCCAGAAGCAGTGAAGGTCCAACTCTACCTTTTGCCATGGAGGTTACTAAATGGGGATGCAATGGTATTATAACTATTGGGAAACTGTATGGATTTGCATGTTGTTAAATGGTCCAAAACTGATTCCTGACATTGCCTGCTGTTGTAGCAAGGTTGTGAGTGTGGTCAGACAGATAATGGCCTAAGGCAGAGGTGATGCAGGCCCAGCATGTGTCCTCCTTCTTCCTGTCTGGGGAGAAGACCTTTCCATACCTGATACATTCTCTGTCCTGGGGCCTGTGGCACACATGGTGACAGGACTATGGCAGCCCAGGGCTTGGCCTGCTCACACAAGGGTTGTAAAAACACGGCACACAAGCGTCCTAAGCTGTGCCGTGTAACAAGAGAAAACAAACCCAAGTAATCAACAAGGGTCTGCTTACATCCCCACCAGTTTTACCAGTGTATGTGTACTGCCCTGTAAAATTGTTATCTCAATTGTTTTGTTCTTCCAGGAACAAAAGAAAAAGTTTTTACAGTTCCCCAGACATATTCATTTTATTAAAGGTAGAATATGTTTTTAGTAGAAACTGTGACCTTAAAAAAACAATTTTTCACCACTGGATGGCAGAATTTTCCTCTGGTCTAACAACCTAATAGCAGAGCAATTTGCTAAAATTAAAGACAAATTGGATCTGTCATAATCAATCCGGTGTCTGATCAAAGTGGCAGGATCTACTGGAAATGTAATTCCAGAAGCAGAAGTTATATATTTTAGAAACTCCTTTCTGACTATAACACCTGACCTTTCAATATCTGTCCTGTTCACATGAATTACTGGGCACTTGTTCCTCTGAAGATTTGTCAGTGTCCCACAACATTAGTCACCTTGTCAACATGGTGTTTATATCTACACTGAATATTTTTTCTCTTCAACTCCATATTGTGCCACAATTAAATGTCTGAATTAGGGAAATCACTACATACTTGGGAGATGTGTTTAGGAAGATGCTGCAGCTGTTAATGTTATAGCCTCTGAAAACCACAAACAATAAGTACAGGTGCTAAAGTTCAATTAATATAGTGATTGGACTATTAATAGAAATATTATAAAAGAAATAAAAATATATGTACAATATCTATAGGAAGGATGTGGTAATTTGAAATCTTGGAACTTTTCAGCAGTTACTTTTAAATAGGGAAAAAATAAATGTATTTATTTACAATTGCTTCTTTTACTTATAGTATACACTGAGCAGTTTCATTAGAGCATGCCTGAGAAAAAGGAGGATATTGAAATGAATTAAGACTTCACCATTGCCAAGTGGGAAGACAAACTTAATCTTTAACCTCAGGGGGCTTGGAATTAGTTTCTATCAAGCAGAGACTATTAGTTTCTATTAGCAGAGACCATTAAGCAATTTTGAGTATTGTCAAGAATCTAAAGCTTTGATTCTTTTCTGAGTTCTACTTCCATGGGCATTTCCCTGTGAAAGTTTTCACAGAGATTTGAATAACCTTCAAAATAAATCTCACAACACTTGGCAATCTTTTGAGAGAACTTTAAAAAATGTTCAAATGAAACGATTTCCCCAAATGGTTAGCCTTTATAAAGAAAACAAAAAGTATGTGGATAGATAAGAAAGGAGAAAAACCAAGGTGTATCATAAACTAAGTTGTTTCAGTGCATGAAGCACCCACTTTGTGTCTGACTTCTGCAGCATTCTGTGGCAATGACTTCAATAGCATCATTATATACTTTGTACAGAGTGTGTCTTTAGAAGTCTTTGTTCATGGCATTTTTGCCCTTTTCTTTACAGGTCATTTATGAATTCTAAGCTTTTTGTTGAAGGAATTTTAGCTTTAAAGACGCAAATTAGCATTTAGACTGATAGTAACTGAAATATGCATTTGAGTCACTTTCTCAGCAACAAAAAACATGTGATATCAGAGAAAAAGTAAAAGAGAAAGCAAGCAGGAAAGTATGAGTGCAAATAAAAGAGAAGTCATGTTGACATCTCTGGAGGGCTGGGGGTGCCACTTGCATTTCCGTGAGCCACGGATCTCCCTGTGGATCGGCAGGTGCGGTGCTGGAGCAGCATTTCAGGAGACAGCAGTAGCTCATGTGGCAAACCCCAGTGAGGGGCTGAGAAATTGTTTGTTCTCCCCCTTCTGGTCGCTACCTTTGGCTCAGGATTACAGCTTACCTTGATTAAAGTGACCCCCCAGGATGACCTAAAATCCACCCTACCCTTCCTCTGTGTGGAGCAGCTCTCCTAGTGTGTTCTCCAAAGAGCATCTTAACCCTGAAAACTGCAGAACGGCATTTCCTTTGTGAAGCACCTGTCAAGTTGTGCTGGAGGGTAAGAGGGCCTTGAAAACATCTGGATTATAATTAAACAGGAATTTCCAGTAACTAGACCTAAGTGGCTTGAACAACAAATTTACTGCTGATAAAGTGAGATGAATTTACCAGTGTAATCCTCTGTGTTTTCTTCTGTCCTGAATAAAATGTATCTTTGTAATTTATAGTGAGGGAACACTGGGAGAGGTTCATTTTCACTTGAGGGCTAATTGCAGGCCAAATAAAAGACTTTATCAATGGTAATACCCAGCAGCATTACAGTTCACCCGTGTGCTGGGCTCATCAGAGAAATGTAGAATTTGAGCTGCTGATTAAGAAGTGCAAAATGAGATTCAAGGCAAATAAACCATCACTCATGATCTTTTAAACTATCCTATTAAAGCTACAGTGAAAGTATAGAAAAAGTTTGCATCATGGCCTGTAGTTTATTTTTCTAAGGACCTCCTCATTCAGCAGAGGCATGTCAGGATAAATTCCCGATAGTCAGACTCAACACAGCAAGTCACTGATATGCAAAATGTGATATTCATAACAGGGTAAAACACTGATGTTGCACCTGAATTAAACATACCTGGGGCTGCTTTCTGGCATTGGGCCAGCAGGTTTAATCCAGCCTCCACATGTTTTTCAGTCTCTTCCTTTTGGAAGAGGGGATGAGAGGTGCAGCTAAATCGTGCACTCAGAGTGGCTGCTGGAAGTGGCTTTCCCTGACCAGATGGACATGTAAGGGTCTCTGCAGCTCTCCCTGTGAGACCCTGCAAAGGGCAGGCCATGCCTCTTCTTATGTTGGGTTTCTTACAAAAAACACTGTCTACTTAGTCCTTTGCCTTTTATTTTTCTCTCAGCTACCATAGAGATGATACAGAACATCATCTACACAGGTGGAAATTCCTTGAGGTCTCCTCCTAGGATTCACATCTATAGTAATATTAATGCTGACACCTTACACTTGCCGTATCTCTGCTGTGCTACAGTTAAATGTCGTTTTTGATGAACAGTGGGCAAGTTTTTTCTCCCTTAATGCATGGGGAACTGCTAAAGAGGGGGTTTCCAATACACTGCTAAGAGAATAAGAGGCTCTGAGTGGCTGATTTTTAGCACAGCTCTTGTCTGACATGACACAGCCCTTAGCTGTTGTGCCCTCATCCACTGCATCGCAGACTCTCTTCGGAAGGAGCCAATGGACTAACTCAGCACGTCAAAGCTAATGTTGCGAAATCCTTGGGTATATCAACGTGTCCAAGCACAGCCATAAATGTCAGCAACTTCAGCGACGGAATGAATTACAGCGAAATTATGGTTTAACCTGTCATGAAGAGTAGGCTCTGAAATATTGGCAATCTTGCCTGTGTTTTGCAATGTATGTCTTCAGCTGGGGTCACATTGAGAAGTCACTGATGAATGTTTAACAGAATAAATGATACACAGCCTGGTGCTTCAAAACTATTCCTTAATTTTTGCTTGTGCTTTGAACATTTATTTATTTTTTCTGTTTCTTTTTTGCAAGGCTATCCCTGCTGTATGAATGTCCCTATAAAATGCTGTTGTCTTTCAGCATTAATGTCACAGATACAGGGCTTTGTCTCACTGTGACTGATCCTGTATGTAAAACAACCCAGCTAACCTTGGAAGACCACGAAAAAGCTGTTGGTCCTCCCCTTATCAGTGTCACCCAATCCATTAATGACATGCTAATTGAAAGGTCTTCACTTATGGTCTAACTCTGCTCAGTAAGGTCAGGATTAAATGTAAGTGCTTCCTTAACTGAACTCCTCAGTATTCATTCCTTTCCTCTGGCAAAAGGTCTTGTGAGATGGGATTCAAGATTGATATCTTGGATGTGAGGAAGAAGTCCCAGCACTTATTTCTGACAGCTTGTTCTTCCAACAGTTTGAGTCCTTCTTAAGGCCTTCCCAAAGGCTTAAGGGGCCCCTTTGTTCTTGTGCCAGCTCCGTGTGGATGCAAACCATCACCTCAGGACACTAAATTGTCTGGTCTGCCAAGGTGGAAATCTGCTTCAGAAAATGGGGTCTGATTTGTGAGGGCATTTGGGAAAGAATGGGAGGTGCTATCTTTGTGACTCACTCTCTCAGGCAAAATGCAAAGTAGGGTAAAGACTGTATAGCAGCAACAGGGAATAAATAGGTTTCTGTTTTGCATAGCTGTTATCCAGGGAGACAGAGCTAGAGCAAACATATTCAGTGATAAGGCTCCTTTTTTTGTCTCATCGCTGGGTGTAAAAATCACTGCTCTAAGAGTGAGCAGGAAGAATTTGATGTGAAGTGGCCAGAATAAATGAAGGTACATGAACACAGACCAGGGTGGGCTTGTGCTGAAAGGAGCACCTGCAGTTCTCGTGAAGAGAAACACAGGGAAGTCTCTGCAAATCAAGGTACTTTATTTTTTATTGTAAGAAAATAGAAAACCTGCATCACAGCGAAATGAAACTCCCCATGTCTCCCTAGAAATGGTGGTTCACACTCCTCCAGGGGTTCTTATTCCCTCGATGGTCTTTGAAGGGTAATGAGGTGATCAGTGGAGGACTCCTTCAGCTATTAGTCTTCCCTGGACTGAGTGATACTGCAGAGAATTAGAGCTCCCAGAAGACAACAGCCATTCCCACGATCTCAATACATTTTATTTCTGTAAGTGGAAGAAAGGCTATGACAGAATTATTCACCCTTCCCCCACTGCCCATAACTTCCCTTATTGCTGCTGTATAAATTAAAGCTTGCAAGGGTTTTTCTCCTGAGCAGACTCTTAGGGCAGGTGCAAAACTCATTAAATGAAAACAAAATGTTCAACCCTTCCCTGTTATTTCCCTCTCCATCTGGCCTGTTAAAAAAAAATCCTAAAACTGAAATAGAAAAAGGTAGGAGTTTCCTGTTTTGCTCACTAAAGGGAAAGGCCAAGCTGAGCCCTGGTGCAAACAGTGAGACCATCCACCCAGCCTTCAACTGGGACTGACCAAGAAAGGAGAAGCAGTCTCTGAAGCGGGTGCAGGGATGCTGAGCCCTGCGATAATCTGGTGCACAATAGGAATGAGGCATGTATCTCCTCTTCAAAGCACAGCCCCATGCCACCTCTGGGTGCAGACCTATGTGCAGGCAGTGTGTCCCCCAGCAGCTTGAGTTGGCCATTTAGTGACAGCAGATGCACTCAGATTGGCACCAGCCATGGTGTGATGGAGTGAAATGCCACAGAGATACACTGGCTTCATGGAAACATGCAGTAAGTTTGCCTCTGCAGTGATTAAATGGAGTTGTAAACAGTGGAACTGCAGAAGGGGTAAAATGGCCATGCAATGCCAAACAGAGCCATTTACCATTTCAAGTTATGAAAACCCAGTACCAATGAAAAATACAGCAAAAACCACAATTTCCTAGAAATTTTAGGTGGACTATACTGGGGTCCATGGGTGCTGGAAACAGCCATATTTCTGAATGGTAACTTGCCAGCAGTGTTGGTAGGGGTTTGGTAATAACACCAGGGCCCACGTGGCAGTTTTACACTGCCCTGGTGTGAACTAATGTCTTCATAACTCTCTGTCAGGGAATTGTATGAGCTGCAGTTCAGAGCAATCAGTCTCTTGGGAAGTTACCATTTGACTTTTGCACTTGCCCTTACTAAGTAATACTATAAATCTTTGAACCATCTGGCTGCCTTTGATCTAGCTGCAAGTGTGTGGAATACTTGGTGACTGGAGTGGAGGAAGGAGGGAGAGAAATGCCTCATTGCTGTGCTACAGTCATTCAGAGTGCTGAAAAAAGAGAGATGGATATGGCTCATCTTCCTAATGAAATTATTTTAGTTTGCAATGTTTAGTTTGCAATTTATGTTATCACACTTCAGAGCTGGGGAGGAATAATTATTTTTGTAAGCATATATTTTCTGAGGAAAAAGAGGATATGTTCAGTCGTATCTTAAAATGGCTTCAAAATAAGATCTTGTCAATAGCAGAACTCACAGGTTGTTTGTAAATGGAGCTTTGATACACCATTATACAAAACATTTAAACAAGACAGATTTGAGGAGGGATATGCTGCTTGCAGGTGGAGCACCCACGGAGAACGTGGGGAACCAGATGATAGTGTAGAGTACACTGCACTTGCAGCATAAAACCCCCAAGTCATGAGCCCAAGTGACTGCAATACAGAAAAAGCACTGGATTTCCCAAGGGTGGGATTTATCTCGTTAAGTTCAGATCTTGCACAGTCATCTAGAGTCCCTTTAGCAGATAACAAACAGACTCAGCTCATTGCACGTCTGCTGGAATGTGGAGCTGACCTTGCTTTTTGCTCCTAGTTACCCAAATGTTGCTGTTTGCACTGCCCCTTCACACAGGCAGAAGGGCAGTTTCTCATACCCTGAACATTTGTTACCTATGTTTTTGTGACATTGTAAAGTGGGAGAACAGTCCCAAATCCTGTAGCTGGCTTAGCATGGGCTGCATTAGCATTTGTAACAGATATAATCTGGTGGCAGCTCCCTTGGAGTGGATCAGTCATTGCTAAGGAGAAGCACAGCAAGGTGTGCTGTGGGAGGTGCTTTACTGAGAGGCAACCTGGTCTGTTGAAGCTACACTGGCCTTATGACACCACGTCAATGTCACAGAGACCACATTGCCCTGAAACCTGCTCAGAAAAATGAGAGTGATAGCTGTGCCAAGCAATATATTAAAAAAAAAAAGGAAAAGAAAGGCATTGTACTCAATATTTGCAAGGCCATCAGCCACATCCATCAGCAATCACATCTATTACCATGATTACTATTGATAACATACCCTTCACTTCTGAACATCCTTAATATAAGCATTCGTGGAACTCGGTTACCAGCTGAAACACTTCTGATTTTTTCCCCCTGAATATTACTCGATGAAATTATTATCAATGATGAATAATCTCTGAAAAATGCCTACCTCTGAGAATTTAATTTTGGCATCCTTTTTTGGTAATATTTAATACTCTCTGACTGTCTGCAAACAAGAGCAGAAATGGGAGAGAAATGCATCCTTGAGCACACGTACAGTGCTCAAATTCAGCTGCAGCACCAGATTTGAATGAAACAGCAAAGCAGGACAATCACCTTTTACTCCTGGATGCTCTTGAGGTCAAAAAGGAGAAAATGCACCATTCAGCTATAGAGACTTCCAGTTTCTGAGGCAATAACTTATTTTTTGCTGGTATCAGCTACTTGTGTTACCGTCTGTTGTAAAAAATTACTCCCACACCCTTTATATCCTTGTGTTGTGCTTGTTTATGCAGTTTTGCTGAGGCACTTACGAAACAGAGGAAGCTTGAAACTAATCTTCCTATAATATTACACATAGACAATGTGCATGTGTGAATGCATATATATTTTTCTGGAGAAGGTATAGTCAGGCATCCCTGGATACATTTATTTATCTCCTAAGAGGAAAAGTGTATCTCACTATAAAAAAAGTTTATCTGTATCTATACCTGTACCTATGGTGTGGAATCATAGAATGACCTTAGAGATCACCTTGTTCCCGCCCTTGTTCCATGGGCAGGGACACCTTCTACTAGACCAGGTTGATCAGAGCTCCGTCCAACCTGGCCTTGAACACTTCCAGGGGTGGGGCATCCACAGCTTCTCTGGGCAACCTGTTCCGGTGCCTCACCAGTCTCATAGTGAAGAATTTCTTCATAATATCGGATCTAATCCTACTCTCTTTCAGTTTGAATCCTGGTACTGTCACTCTTGTAAAAAGTTCCTCTCTCGGTTCTTCTTGTAGGTTCCCTTCAGGTGGTGGAAGATCTCAATGTTTTCTTTTTCAGGCTGAACAATTCCAAATCTCTCAGCCTTTCCCTGTAGGAGGGGTGCTCCATCAGCTTGAGAGGGATGTTCTAATCAACATGGTAGCCCTTCTGTGGACTCACTCTAAGAGGTTGATGTCCTTTCTGTGCTGGGTCATATCCCAGATATTCCCAGAGCTATCTATTTCCACAAACACTGAAAAAATATAGAGAAATAAATGTGTGGAATGGACAACTTCCCCCACTTTATTCCTGGGTTTGAAATTAAATCATTGGTCAAGGGCTCTGACTTGGCCATGCAAAGCAGCAGCAGGATCCTTGCCTCAGACAGTCTTACATGGGCTCAAGCCTCCTGCAGCTCAGAAAGGCTCAGAGGGAAATTACGAGTCCAGTCTATCTCTGTTGTCACAGACACATCCACAAGTGTGAGTTATGCAGTGTAGTTTTCTGGTTACCTGCTCCTAAAATGTATGTTGTACATAGGTCTGTGAATACCACAGGAGAAAAAGGGATGTATGCCTTGTGACTAGCTTTCCTTATGGGAAATACTATTTTCTGCTTAAAATATACCAGGGTTTTGTGGTCTTGAATTTTTTATGAAAGTGGAAGGCTTTTGATTTTCAGAAAGGAGGGTTGACTGGAAAACAAGTTTGATTTGCATTTTTTTGAGGAAAAATACTGACATTTTATTATATGCCAGGAAAAAACGATCCCCTTCCCATTTTTTTTGTGAGCAGTAGGGAAAGCATATTTTGTGAAACACACTTTAAACTTTATTTATGCTTTGAGGCAGGTGAGGCAGGTGAGACCACGCACAATGAAAAAATGTGCTTGGTGAAAACAACAGGCAAGAAATCCAGGTGCCAGACTAGTGAGAATTGGGCAATGAAAGCACTTTTCTCTCCTGTAACAGAATCAGAGGTGTAAGTTACAAAAACCACACTGCCTGCTTCCCTCCAATAAGTGGGACTCACCTCTGGGACTGCTCATCTGGATGCAACATGGGACATTTGGAGAGGGGAGGGGTTGCTTTTTTTGGAAAGGCAGGAAGGAGGTGTTGAGGTGCACTTTCTACCTGCATGCTTTGGTTAGTTCCCTCTGCCATTAGGAAGTGGTTCCCCACTTCCCACATTTGCAGCAGAGCACTCCCACAGTATAAAACAAGCCAGGGGATGCAACCTTCAGGTCAGCTAGCAGAATCAGCTCACCAGCCCAGTGCCAGTGTCTGAAGACAAAATGACAGGAGGAGGTTGCATGAGAAATATTAATTCCCACTAATGGTTCCCACTGGAGGCACGTGTAACAGTTTGATTTGATGCATTTTCTTTAGTAGCGAAGCAGGTCACCTTGGATCTACTCCAGACAGCTTATTCTTGTCTTGTAATAGAGTGAATAAATATCACTCCTTGCTTGTAAGGCCAGGTCCAAGCAGGTGACTTTCCCCTGGGGAAGCTCCATCAACCCCTCTTCAGCTCTACCAAGTTCCTTTGATTAGGCTGAGTGCATTATTTAGTAATAATCCTCTACAGGACTTTGGAAAACCTGTGTTAGAACCAGCAAACAGAGTGCCTGGCAGTCTGGATGGATGGATGGATAGCCTAGGTCTGATCACAGCAGCAACATCAAAAATAGCAGCAGGACAAATGCCTTGGCAAATGCAGTGGCAGGAGAAAAGTAAGGGTGAGTGTGTTCAAAGAAGCTCAAACGTGTCCCCACAGGTTGTCACAGCTCGAGCCCTTACATCTGTAGGCACAGACCACATAACTGAGCAGCGGGAGAGATCAGTCCCTGAGAGAAAGGCCACCCACCTGCCTGCCTGGGGCAGCTGCTCCCTTGCACCTGCCCTGGAGCTGCCTCTGCCTCAAAACACCCCTCCAGGGTATGGCAGCCACTGCACTGGGGCACATGCAGCTATCTCAACAGACCTGGCATTTCTGAGTGTCCTTTTCCCAAGCTCACACAGAAGTTCAGATGCTCCAGGATGGACATGCTGACCCCTGCAGTTCCCAAGCACAACCAGATTGCTCTGGGCTGCTGGCCCTCACATCACTAACTTTTTAAATGAAGAGAAAAATCTCCAGAAAATAGAGTTTTTCCTTTAAGATTCACTTTATCATTCCACAGGAACAGTGGAGATTTCCTCTACAATGAATAGAGAAGCAGGTACCTCTTTCCAGTAGCTATACTGCCTGACAACAGCAAACCCCAGCTCTGCTGGAAATAGTTGCATGGAGCAATTTGCACATCCAAGAGTAGGTGGGAGCCAAGCCACTGCTTTGGTGGTCTCCTGGGGGTGCTGCATTTTCCTTGAAATCCCTTCAAGCACTCTTGATACCCTTCTGGGGCAGATCCTGAAAGCGCTTCTCAACCAGCCCAAGGGATGCCCTCCGGCCTTGGCACAAAGCCTGTGACAATCTTGTTTCTCTAACAAGGAAACCATCTCCAGTAAAGCCTCTGATCTGACAGTGGGGAGTAATACTCACCATTTAGATCCTTTTAAAAAGGATGAAGAGCTGTGGGACTGGGATGGGTGCACTTGAAATAAGAACCTTGGTCCTAGTGAGTGCTTACCTTGGGTGTGTTCTTGGCTGCTCAGCTGGGAGGTCCAGCCAGCAGTGTCTTGGAGGCAGGACATTTGCAGCCCTTCAGGGAATTTGGGGCTGAGAACCACTGTGCTGACCAACAGCACTCATCCCCTTGACAGAGGGCTGCCTTCTCCACCTTAAAAATAATGAAGTGAATGAAAATCTGTCTAATTGAGCTTGGCCTGCAAACAAGGCAGGCTGGGGAAGTCTGATGATTCCCAGAGCACCAGATGATATTCAGGTCCAGTTTTAATTATTTTTAGAGCAAGTATCTTCACTTTAACCATTTAAAAAGCCTCCGAATTTTGTCTACAAACCAAATAGGTATCAAAACGAATTCCTGCTACACTTTTACATGAAAGCTTTCTGCTGCTCATTGCTGAAGGCAATCATCTCTACATCTTTGTAGCCTCAAAGATCAGGAATCATATCTCTAAGTCATATTTTTGTCCCTGAAATCCAGTGCTATGCTTTTGACCTTTTACCAGCAAAAGTCTGTAGTTTCAGAATGCAGCTGGTAGCTCCTGTACCTTTTAGGCTCAGCCTCTTTCTTTTCCTTCCTTTTGTGTATGTGTCTCTTCCAGTTTACCAGCTCCATCAAGTAACTAGATGGTTGCTATGATTATGCTCCATGCTGAGTTAAATGTTGCTAAAAGTATTAAAGGATTGCTATCGAACAAAATGCCCCTCTGGGTGAAAATACAATAGTTTAATGTGGAAAAGCCGTGTCTCTCCATGCAGTCAAAATGCAATTTTAAGCAGCAAGGTTTCAAAAGTGCTTTAGCTGGGCAAACATAGTGCATACTTTTGTTATCGAAATACATATGGATCACTATTGCTCTTTGAAATCACACAGGATCTCTGCTGGAAGACGACTGAAATGAAAACGACTCTGTCTAGGATTTCATATTGGGCTTTGTTTGCTCTCACACTGAGGGAGAGGCTAAAGAAATGCTGATGCTAAGGGTACTGAGCTGCCTCTGAAAGTCCTTCAGCTTTTCTTTGGTGTTTTCTGGCCAAGGGATGTAAGACAGTGGAAGTTAGTCATAGTATTTGCTTTAGATCTTGCTAAGTTGCAAGACACAGGGTTATAAAGATGTTATTGAGCCCTAAATTCAGGGGTTTTTTTTGAAAATAACATTCATTAATTATGATTTTCTTCTCTCCTTGGGATACTTGTACTTTGATTTCTGTTACCATCAACTTTTCAAAAATTAAAGAATTGAAGTGTTTAATGCTTTAACACTGTAAACTTTTAAGGCCCTAAATTTTTTTTTTTTTGGGGGGTGGTGGGGGGAAGGGCTCTTCTGAAAGATGTGCATGGTTTGCAAAAATCTAGTTGGAACATGTGGATATTGGAAAAACCCCATGTAATTTCCAGCTGTTAATGTCCCATCTGCCTCCCTAAGACTCCAGGCCTTCTGCAGTTTCTTATCTCATCTCGGTCTTGATGCAGCTTTTTACCTTATTGCCCCTGCAGGGATGAAAACAAGCCCCACTGACAAATAACTACATGCACCACAGACATGCAGCTTCTGGACCAACCTCCCCATCTGTACCTTGGGCCGAGGGCCAGGTGCTGAGAGCTGGGACAAAAAAAAAAAAAAATCCCAAAAAACCCCTCTGATTTATTTGTTTTCTGTACACCTGCATGCAAGAGGGTGCAGAATATCCTTGCCATGGTGATGCAAGTGCACAGGTTGCCAGATAATTTGAAGGCTGAATAATAACTGCCTAACTGCATTTTTTAAGGGACGTGCACATGTTTCACAATGCCTGCTAACAAGCTGTAGAGGAGTAGCATGGAAATCGGCATCCCCCTGCCCCCGCTGAGCCTAGAAAATGCTATTTAGAGCAGTTTGTTTTAATTTTAGTGGAGAGATTTGCTTTAAAAGCTTGTGCTCTCTATAGTATTATGCAACATATGCCCTGAAAGGCATGTTATTTAATCTGTTTTCTTGTTTGTGTTCTATTTAATGCTAAAGGGAAAAAAGGGAATACAGAGGTTTTCTACTGTCCTCCTCTTAGCAGCTTATTGAGGAGGGTTGAGAAGCAAAAGCAAGTTCTGCTCCAGGAAATATGGCACAGGATGGATGCATTTTGGACAAGCAGGAAAGAAACCTGAAGCGTGGAGCCAGTCTCTGCCTAGCTCTGCATGCAGGAGAGGAGACTGTGCTGCTGGTTAACATAAACCACACAGGGGTTGTGTGGTTTGGCATGTCACAGGCACTCCAGCCATTCCAGGGCATGGCAGCCACTCACTGGGCAGCTGCTGTGTGGTACCACTGATAGCAGCACTACAGGTTCAGCTCTGCCTCCTCACATCTGAGCGATGGGCTCAGTCCAAAACTTCAACCAGAAACTGGTGAAACTTGGAAAAAATCTGCTTTTTTATCACAAATTAAAGTGCAGAATTGGTTCTGTTGCTAACCTCAAGAATAAATGGCTCTGTAGGCTCTGTCTGTATTATTTCATGAAGAGAAACCCAGGACAATTCCTGCCTTGAATTCCTGTTCATTTTGGGGCAGTGAGGTGCTGCTCCACATAAAGCAGAGTTTTGTTTCTTGCTGCAGGATTTCTGCCTGGCATTCGGCTTCTGGCCTCATCCTGCACTTCTCTCATGGACTGAACTGAAATAGTTACAGTCTCAGAGGGCTCTGGGGAGCACCCTCAGCCCTGTGTTCAGACATAGCTGCTGAAACATCCCCAGGGTGGTGTTTTGGGGTCTAAAAAATCTCTCATTCTCAGTAAGGGCAGCTCCATTTTCCCATCTTTTGCCAGCAAGAAGAAAGCGATTCCCAGGAAAGAAAATACATTAAAGCCCTGTTGGAGATATTTTCCCAAGGAGAGATTGGGAGGGCAGGGGATTGAAGGAAGGTGAAAAGGGAAAATACTGTATTCCATTTCTGGGCAAGTATTATACAGAAAAATTCTTGTGCCACTGTTGGCCCCCTCAGCAGCTGACTCTTTGCCAAGACACAACCCAAATCTTCAGGGCAGGAGCAAGCTGGGTGAAGCCCAGAGATGCAGCAAGTTTCTCACCGCTGGCCATAACTTCCTGCAAGACAGGTTCCTGCTGCTCACTGCAGGACTTCCCCTCGGGTGTGGAGCACACACCCTCCCAGGTTTCCTAATGCAGGTCCTGTTTTTGCACTCGACAGCCTGGTGCACCCCCTACCCTTTCAGCAGCCCTGATACTCAGATCATGTAGTTTGATTTTGAGGCACTTCATGTTCAGGAGAAGGGGAGGAAAGGAAAGAGACTTCAGTCTGGATGTAGGAGTCTTGGCACCCTGTATTCTGCATCTGCCCAGGGTGTGCTCAGACTGTGATCATTCCCCAGGAAGGAAATCCTTTGCTGAGTTTTCTCTAATGCTGTGAAGCTCCTCTGATGTTATGGCCCATGGCAGCTTTGCAGCCTCACTCTCACAGCCCTGGCCCAAGCACATCTCACCCTCCTAGAAAGCAGAATTCTTGGCTGTACTGTCACAGCCATTCCTAAAAAAAAACCCAAAAAAAGCAGCAGCAAAATGCAGTGTTTCCCACAGACTTCCCCAGCTGCATGATGTAGTTGTGATGTGAAAACCAAAGGCAGTATTTTCAGAACTTCAAGTAAGCACACCAGCTAATTAAGGGATTTTTATTGGCACAGAGGATCCTTTTCAGTCAGTGGCTGAAGGAAATAGGACAAACTCGGACATAAGAAGGGTCAGTGCTCCAGCTCAAGCCCCCTAAATCCTTTGTCAGGTGATCCGACTGCCACAAGTGACCATACTTTGAAAAACCCTTTTTGTCAAAATTTCTGATAGCAAAATCCCTCTTTAATCTGCTCTGAATCAGGCCATGCTGGCCTTTTTTATGCTGCCAAGGTATCCCCAGCAATGACATTGCCCAGGAGGATGACAGGTTTATAAGAGTAATGGGAGGTCTGGTGAAGGAATGCAAAAATGGTCCTAGATTTTGTTATATGCAGAGTGCTGCCCAGAAGGATAGGAATTTTCTCATGTTGCAAGGCTTAGACTATATCTTCCTGATATAGTCTATAGTCACTGAGAGGAGGGAATAAAACAGGGCCCTCATTTTTTTAAGAGCATGAGGAAGGATCCACTCCTCAGGCAGAAATTTTCCTTCAATAGCCAAATATAAATACAGCCCCCCCCAACAAATAAAAAAGTGGAACAACAAGGGAGTGGCCAGGCTTAAAAGCAATATTTGGGGTGAGATGCTTTGTAGTCATGTACTGCCAGAACATGATCATGTTCTGGATCTACCTTAGGGGTGTGTTGTGGCCAGTAACCCTAGAAGTACCTCAGTTAGAAAATAATAATTTTAAAAATGCACAGAAATCAGCTATCACCTTCCTAAATCAATACAGCTTACAGCAATCAAAGTAAAGAAAAAGTACTTAATTTATTTTCTTTTGGATATTTTTTAGGGAAACAAAGCAATTGAAAAACGTGATGGTATTTTACTGAGTAGATGAATAAATATCTGGTGGACTGTTCCTGACTGGATACCAGGTACCCACCAAAGCTGCTCTATCACTCTCCTGTTCAGCTGGGCACAGGGGAGAAAAACATAAAACATAGCTTGTGGGTCAGGATAAGGGCAGGGAGAAATCAGTCACCAGTTACCATCACAAGCAAAACAGACCCACCTAGAGGAAATTAGTTTAATTTATTATCAACCAAATAAAAGTAGGGTAATGAGGAACAAACCCAAATTTTAAAACAGCTTCCCTTCACCTCTTTCTTCTTCCCAGGCTCAACCTCAGTCTTTCAAGAACTTCTTCAGTACAAGTCCTTCCCAGATAAACTCCTTCAGGGTGGGTCCCTTCCATGGTGTGCAGTCCTTCCGGAACAGGTCACTCCAGAGTGGGTTCCACACTGGAGCACTTTTGCTGGCAGGACCTGTGACCCAGCAGGGGACCTACGTCACAGGTCCTGGCAGGGGCCTGCTCCGGTGTGGGCTTCCCGCAGGATCACAGCCTCCTTTGGGTATCCTGCTCTGGCATGAGGTCCTCCACGGCCGCACGGCTGCCTCAGCATGGTCTTTGTCACAGGCTGCAGGGGCATGTCTGCTCCAGTGCCTGCAGCACCTCCTCCCCGTCCTGCTTCAGACCTCAGTTTCTGCAGGGCTGTTGCTCTCACATATTCTCACTGCTCAGTTTCAGCTGCTGTTGAGCAGGGCTTTTTGTCTATTCTTGAATCTGTTATCCCACTGTCACAAATGGGCTCAGTCTTGGACAGCAGCAGGGCCAGCATTCATTGGAGCTGGATGGCCCTGACTTCATTGGACACCGGGGAAGTGCCTGGCACCTTCTCACAGAAACCACCCCTATAGTCCCCCACTGACAAAACCCTACCATGCAAAACCCAATATAAAATAAAGAAGAAACCTGACATTCCTAGACAGGCCCAAATTAATCAATTAACTTGAGAGAAAGGAAAATAAGGTGCTGGTAGTTTAATAATAAAAAATCATACAAATTTTTATGAGTTGTGGAAAAAAATTCTAGAATGTCCCCAAGTTCAGGCAGCTTGTGGAGTAACAGGAAAAAAAAGATATCAAGCTTTCCCCAGCTGACTATAGCTTCATTGTTTAATCAACATGCCTTCAAAGGTTGGTGGAAAGAGATAGACAATTGAGAACAGGGGTGTAAAAAGAGGCAGGGTGTATGTGTGTGTGTCTCCACAAATGCAGAGGCTGGATGCTGAGCATAAAAACTTCCCTTTTAGGGTAGTCTCAGTCTCTGTGTTTAGTTCCGCCTTTTTTTATTTTTTTAGTTGTGCCGCATGCCAAGTTGACAATCAATGGAATGTCCTGCTTTGTTGTCAAGCTTCTTGGAGCAAGCACCTGTGGTACAAGCAAGAAGGGGTTGCTGTTGTTGCTGTTGGGTGCTTCCCAAAGGAGAATTTCAGTCTGGAGAGGTGGTTGGGACTTTTTGGCTGTGAGGTGGGAGGTGGCATGAGAGTCAGGACAGCTGCTCTGTGCCTGCTGGGTTTCATTTCACAGTTTGAATGGGAGCCATCAGTCAGTTTTCCTCCTGGCCCAGTGGCTGAAACAAACAGGGAGCCTCCATCCTGGTGGTCTGATAGATGATCAGTTTAGTCTATAATTCTTACATGGGCCTTGAGGCAATTTGCTCTGGCCTGCAAATACAAGATACAGCCTTGCTGGGTGCCAAAATGAGATGTCAAGTTGCGCTGCCATTTTCAGTGAGAGGAGAAATATGCCTTGGACATGAACACATTCATCTCAGCCTGCCTGCAAACCCCTCAGGTTTCTGTACAAGGGAGTAAACCTGGCATCTGTACACTGAGCAGGCTCAAACAGGCCTGCATGCCCAGCTCCTCTGCACCTGCACTTTTTCTGTGCATCAGGAATTTACACAGGGATGATGGCAGCTGCCCCTGCAGGGGTGACATCCTGTCCCTGCCAGTAGCCTGGAGAGCCCACGGCAGCATCTGTGGCACAAGCACATCTTGTACTCCACCAGGTTCTGCTGCATCCCGTGGCACTCCACAGCATCCTGTAGCATCCTGCTGAATCCCCATGTCTGGCTACAGCCTGCTGCCCTGTCATTGGAGCAGAATTCATTTACTCTTTCTGGCTGGGCTGGTGCAGGGGAAAGGTGCTGCCTTCCCAACGAGCCCTTCCTGGCTCATCTAGAGATGGCAGCCAAATGTGAGTGGAATGGTTTATTCAGTTGTGGCCTTTGACTGAATATATGTACTGGGGTAATTTAGTGCAGGGAGATAGCTCACTCCTCAGCCAGTGTATAAAAGTGTCTCCACTTTGGTTAAAAAGAACTGAGAGGAATGCTGAGTGCCAAGATTTATGGAGCCACATTTATCAAGGAGGTGAAAAGAAAGAAAACACCTTACGAAAACTCAGCAGCATTGTGGCATCTTTTTTCTTTTTTAATCCTAGGAAAAAAAAAAATATCTCTCCACTATTACTCTTTTTCTCCTGGCTTTCGTGTTATTTCTTTATTGGCTCTAAAGCCCATCTGCTTGCCCTGCACTGCCAAGGATAAGCTCTAGAACAGAGCAACCCTGCATAGGAAACTCTTAGTGACTGGCGTGGGGCAGCAGACAAGTCTGCCTTTGTGTGATGGTTTGTTTTGGAGGTTTGTCACAGCCTGACACAGACAGGCACTCGCTGTGCCCTGGCACCACCCAGGCCCTGGGTGTGCCCCTGCAGGGCCCAGGGACACCCGGGGCCTTTGGGCTGGGGACAGCTCTCCCAGAAACCCACACCCTTAAAAAATGGGGGATGGGACAAAATTAGTAATTAGGTATAGAGTTAGTTAGCAGTGTGTGTGCTATTTTGGGAAGCTCAATTTTCAGTGTAATATGCCCTTTTTCCAGATTAACAGTGGTGTAAAAATATCCTGACCTTTTAAATAGTCTTCAAAAACCTGTTTCAAACAGGTTTCTTAAGGATAAGCTTCACTTTAATCTGAAGCAAATATAATTGAAAATATTACAGATTTTAGTTAACATTTTCTTTTTTGACTTTATTAGGAGCAAAATGTGGTTTTCCTGCTTGAAGACCCTTGAAGCTGAGCTTTTGTCTCAAGGCACCTAGTTACAGGTTTAAAATCTCCACACTGATTTCAAATAAATATACAGGAGTTTTTTTGTGAACCTTTTTTCCCTCCCTCTATGCAGAAACACTTTCTCTTTGTAGATAACAAGTGGCTGGAAATGAAAGCCAGGAGTAGGAATAGAGGGATACAAGGTCTTTTTGAACTTCAAGCAGGTGATTAAAAAGAAAAGGCCACAGTGTGGTAATACAGTCATTTATATTTCTTGGGGTTTTTTTCCTGTTCCAAACAAATACCAAACAAAGAAAATGTAAATTGCTTCTCTCTTCAGACAACACTGAATTACCTCTAAGTAGTGTTCAAAAGTCTATTATTTAAACATGACAAAGTCTGCATGTTTCCTTCTGCTTTCTTTGAAAAACAAAAGTGTTCTCCTCTTCAAAACACGGCAGCGGGCAGTGACAGCTCCTGAGCACAGAGGTACCCCTGGCCTGGCCCAACCAGAGACCTCCAGACTGTGCTGGGGTGCCAGCTGTGGACCCATCCTTGAGGATGGACAAGGATGATGAGCTGAGTAGCTGTCCCTGGCACAGGGCTGCCAGGCAGTAGAAATTCCACACTCAGAGCAGGGCTGGACAAGAGAAGGAGATGGGATGAATCCCATTAATTTTTTAAGCAGGTTTTCTCTGCACATTCCACAGAATGGAAAATACTGGTGGTACACCTGTACCTGTAAAATTGTTTACATGGTAAAGCACCTCCTGGTGCACAGACTTAGGACATGTGTCCCAGAGCTGCCCCTTGTCAGTCGCTCTTCCCGAAAATAGGATATTTTGTATTTTATTTTTCAAAAGGACCCCCAGGACAAAGAACAAACCCTGGCTGGAGTACATGGGATGAAATTGTAGTCATGCTATGTGGAGAAGTAAGATTGGCTGAAGCAAGATCCCAGTGAATGTTTCTATCAGACTAGGGTGAAAACAGGGAGCTGCGGGGATTAGAATGGTCCATGGATGCTTGTTTGGAAATGTATTTGGACATGACTTTCCTCTGCTTGTGCTGCTGCCTCTGGAGGGGAGTGTGTGGGGCCAGAAGGTGCTCCATGCAGAGGAGAAGGTGCAGATTTTCCAGGGGCTGGGAGCAGGCTGGGGCAGTCCCCCACTCCCACTGTGACCTCTCCTGAGGACAGGTAGGGGCAGAGGTATCCACTGAGACCTCCCAGCATTTGATGTGTCCCCAAAACCTCATGACAGGAGTCACTGCTCGACTTCAGTCTCGGATGAGCAGGAGCCATCTGGCAAGGGGGTGGTAGCTGGTGGGCTACAACAGCAGCCAACTGAATGCAATGAAACCACATGGGGTATTTTTGGAAAAGCTGACATCTTTCTTCCTCTCTTTAGCACTGAATAATCCAAGAGCCTGCCTTCCTTGCACTGTGGGCCTTGCTGAAAGCAGCACTCAATGGACAGGAAATGCTGTCACCTGTTTCTGATGGTTGCAGACGCCACCAGTGCATTTGGATATAAATGAATTAACTCGCTCTTAATCTTCAAAACTCAGAAAACTTCAGATGAACTGCAGGTCTTGGTACCTAAAACTGACAGATAATTTCCATGAGCCCCCAGGGAGAGGAGTCTTTGCCTGCAATGCCTCCCATGATGTCATCATTTGCCCTCAGTTTCCTGGTGATGCCAACTCAAACTTTCTATTTCCATCATCTTACAAGGAGCTTTTAGCTATAATGGTTTTATTGAGTTCTTGAGTGTTGAGCAAAACAATCCAGCTCTGAAGTTAATTGTGTCTGCAAAATGACAGGGATCTTACAAACTGCAAACACCCAGCCCACTTGGAATAAAAATGGTTCATGCAGCTCTAACAGTACACACGGTTGATTGAGAGTTTGTTGGTAATTTGGGTTTTTAGTAAATATAACCCCCACATTTTCATCAGCAATTTGATTAAAAAAAAAAAAAAAAAAAGGAAGAGCTTTGCATTTTCAGGTTTTTAAAGTAGAAAGCTCAATATCCCCCTTCTTGCTTTCAAGTTTTTGAGCATTTGCACATAGAGAATAGGATAAGAAGCAGCATCAGGCCCTTCAGTGGGCAGTTGTGGGGGACATGTCAGCCAAAATGCTGCTTAAACAAGAGGCATCTCTGCTGTTTTTATTAGCACATTTCTGCTTTGTTTCTAGGCGTGCAAATGGTGAGCAATATCTCTGTTGTGGTTTGGGTTTCTGTAAGTCCAGGTAGATTTTTATGGGCATTGTGTTTTGGGAAGGAAAGTGAGGAAACGTGAAAAGGTAGGAACTATATTCAAGCAAGTCTGGCTGTGGGGACAATTCAGTGCCTTCATGCACATAAAATGGGTGGCCCAGGAATAAACTGGAGACTTAAAAACCCGCAGCTTTTGGGAAAGGTGATGAACAAGCACCAGCAATATACCATGGGGAATTTTAGGCCAGGAAATGCTAACTTTAGCTACAGTAGTGCTGTGTTTTGGGGTTGTGGGGCCAAAGTGAGAGGCCCCTCGGTCCAGCTCTGAACCAACACTGCCTCTGGAAACCTGCACCCTGTCCTGACTAGGGCAACTGCCCAGATAATGAAGAGGAATTTTAAGTCCCAGCATGTCTCCCTGTGGAGGGAATGGGCACTCTACCCGGTTTGAACAGCTCTTATTGGCCTTGGCCAGCTCTTCACTGACACTTTTCCAAGTCTCTCAGAAGGCTCTTTCAAGCATTTTGTGTTCACTAACACACCATTTCCATGTGTTGTGTATTTCCATGCTGCAAAAGCCATGGGCAAGCTAAATGCTGACGCCTTTAACCTGCTTTTAAGAAGGTTCTTGTTTAGTCATACCTTGCACAGGACGACACACAGACAGGCACTATGCAAGATGAGCTGATGAAACAGGACTTTTAGAGTTGACCCAACTAAAGTCCCTCCAGCAGCAGAGCTGGCTGCAGGACCCGGCTGTCTCTGCCCGCCCCGGCGAGGATATGCTAAACCTCATCTTGGAAGGATTTATGTAGCACTGCACTTCATGTGTCAAGGGAGACATTACTGCACAGAGCAAATAGCTGTACTTAAAGCCACATGGAAGCTGCTGCTCAAAATAGAGGTAATTCCTTATGCAGCTATATAGAAAAACCTTCCTTAAAAATTGGTATTTTCTTTCGACTGCTCTTGTTCCATGTGAATAAAGCATAGTCCTCCTGGCACTGTTGACATTTTCAACAGTGGCTTCTAATTCTAGATTTTGAGATTTAGGGGTAGCCAGGCTCCCAGGAAGCCACAGGAAATTTTAAACACACAAAGCACCGTGATCCCTTTGAGTGTGTGATACACTGCAGGGTTTCACAGCCCAGGACAGCTGGAAAACCCTTGTCTGGATGTGGGTGTCCAGACCCAGAGACATTTGTAAATCTTTGCCAGTTGAACCTTTTAAGCCAGGGCAAAATATTTTGCTGTTGGGTTTTTCAGCTGAAGATACACGGGCTGTGACCACACAGAGTCTCCTTCTACAGAAAGGACCCTCAGTGAGAGGCACATGGGGTGACCAATGGAGCTGTTGCTACTGGCAAAGGTGCCTCTCACCCCTGGGGCGGTGGCCTCTGTGCAGGTGCTTCAGGGGCCCCTTCAGGAGGCAACAGAGGACACCCCATAGCATCTTCCATTGCAGGAAGTGCAACCATCCCAGGGGCTTTCCCATGGCCAGGATTCATATTGGAGGGCATGGGACAGAAACATGGAGGCTTTTATGCAACGGCACACGAGATTCCTCATGGAGCAGGAAGTTTCTCTGACATATTATCTGTTGCTTCCCTTCCTAGTGACTACCAGGACACTGCAGACAAATTTGTAGTCTCAGTCTAATGAGCAGTGGAGGGCTGCTTGCCCTGGGAGGGCACCAGGGTCCCTTTGCTATGGCTCCTGCCCTGGTTTTCAACACAGGGAGGAACTACGGGACCAGTAGTGTGACCTGCCCTGGTCCCTGGCTTGGGAGAGCTCCTGAGCAGGGCACAGCCAGCACGTTCCTGTTTGCAAAGCAAGTGCTGACCTACCTCCATCTGAGTCAGCACCAGCTCAGTTCCAACCCCTTATCCATTCTCAGCTGCAAGTAACAAACCAAATTCACTTGTGGTACAGCTCCAGTAAAAATTAAGCTTAATGGAGTCAAGTCCACCATCAGGCAGAGAGGGCGATGTGCAGAACCTTTGCAAAGGCAAAGAAAGGCAGTTGGGAAGCTCTGAAAATCCCCTTATCCCTCTACCAGCTGTGGGACTGCTGAATAGCATCCAGCAGTGCCTTTCCTTTCCCACTTTGCTAAACCTTTATCAGTATCATTTTCAGAACTGCCATGTGTGCTCCCTTACAAATGCACATGGATGCATTTAATGCTGGACTGAAAAATGCCCGAGGCATAGATCAGTCTGAATCAAGAACCAGCTGCTGCAAAAACATGAGACTTTAGAAAATGTATTTATTTAATTCAAGTTTTGATGCAGATCTATGTTTTATAAATTGTCACTCCCAGATGATTCAAGCACACACAGTTCTGACAGTTTATTTCAAGCTGAACATCGCAATTTACTGAAACCAGTATTCATGCATCCCTTTTATATGGCAACTCGAACGAGTAAACCTTCCCAGATCCTCCATATCTTGTGTGTGTGTGGATCAGGCAGTCAGTAGTGTTTAGGATGTATAAGCCTGGAGTGGAGCAAAAACTGAGCCTGACACTAGAAAGGTGGCTCAAGGCACAGCAAAGCAGTGCTTGTTGGTTAAATGGGCAGAGCCTTCAGGAGATGTGCTGGGAGCAAGCACAGACTGCTGCCCTGAGCAGTGAATTGGGTGTGAATAAATGGTAAGTCAAAGTTCAATGCAAGGTCATTGAGGAGGTCATGTAATGGAAGCAAGAGCAGTCTTTGAATAATCTGAAAAGGTCTGAGGAAATTTTAATCAGGATGTTTGGCTGTGGTTTCACAGCCAGAACTGGAGGGTGGCAAGCAGATTCATGACTGGGCACACACAACAGTGATGTATAGCTGGAAAAGCCTGGAAAAACCACGGAAGATTGTTTTGTTCCTGTTTTGACATTTATATGCCCAGTTCTAGTGCCCTGGCATATGTGTGAGATATAATTTCTGAGATTAGAGAGCCATCCTGATAGAACACTTCTGGCTGTTTCTAAAATATCTTTATACATCCAGAAGGAATTTTGGAAATGGGTAAGTTACTGAGAAGGTAATTCACATAAATAAGACTAAGAAATATGGAACACTGTGATGCTTAATTCACGACTGTCTTCTTCTCAGTCATTAATTTCATCTGGACTACTTCAGCCAGCAACATCAAGCAGACACAGAAGTGCTTGCAGAATTCAGTGCAAATATTTCAAACAGTGTACTGGGGCCTGTTGTTGGTAGAAGACCAAACATGGGTATTGTTTTAATTGCCCTTGGAATCTTTTCATAAATAGTTGCATGCTTTTTGTGGATTAGCCTCACACATTCAAAGCTTTGTTTTGCCTGATGTAACAACTGCTCAACTGCACCAACAGGAATTACTTTACAAGTTTATTCCATTTTATTAAAACCAATGTATACAGGTTCAAAAAGCAATTAGTATTTATTTAGCTAAAATGTTTCAAATATTAACAGCAGCTTCAAAATGTTGACAAGTCCTAAAGCCCAGCAAGTAACATGCTTTGATGTGTTTGTCTTCTGGCAGCTGAAGGGAGAACTGATTTAAAATGTAAATAATTAGTTTGCTTAATATTTTCTTTCCAAATGTGAAATCTGGGATTTTTTTCCCCTCCAAACTGTGGTTTAAATTACATTTTATTGACATTATTTTACAATGTATCTCCCAAAAGAAAATTGAGACAACTTGCTTGATGAAATCCAACTGACCTGGTCCTTGCCTTCAGGTAACTCACTGTTTGGGTTTGGCACATGTTGGCCTCAGTGTGGCACATCCTCCTACCTGTCTGTAGGCACACCAGCAACCCTGCTGAGGCCACTGCTCTGTTCAGGTCAGCAGGATTATTTGGTTTATTTAAGATTAAATTAATACATTTTTGAAGGATTACTGCCACAATAAGGCTATTTTATCTTTCAGTACGAAGGGATTAATTTACACCTTAGGTATTTCAAAATAAATCTCTAAGGATTTTTAAAAAAGTTTTATTTTGCAACAAAATAGAGCAGTTATGGAGGCCTGATTCCCAGCTGGGGTAAGTCAGCTTGCAGATACTGGATGATGTTACAGCAGCTGAGGATTGAGATCTACAGTTTCCCTAAATATATGATGCAGATGTACAACTCACACCCACAGTGGCAACTTAACACATCTATCTGGCAGTGCATGAGCACCTCTCAGTCCCAAAGGAACCCTTCCATCACTTACCTACAAAAATAATCTTTGAAACACTGCAAGCACAACAACTAAACCCAATCTTGAACTGCAAAGGCATGGCCAGAGAGGAATTTAGGCTCTTTCTGAAAAGAGCATAATGAAATACAGCTCTGAGCCAAAGCCCAGTGATGCTCCAGCCCTTTCTGCTGCCAGCAAATCCCACGAAGGCCTGTGGGACACCAACCCTGCTGTGAGAAGGAGGTGACTCCTGATGCAGAGGAGTCAATAAGCTCAGGAGATCCTCACATGGCTGTTAGGGCTGCTACAGTAACTGAGAGAGGGCACACACCTGCAACATCCCTGGCAAGCTCCGGCTATGACCCCATGACACTCTTAGACTGAACTTAACATAGATCCTGCAAATCTATGAACTCTGCCCACCTGGTATCTGACACAGTGTCCTTCTGTGAGATCCTGCTTTACAAGCAGATGAAGGTTTCTAACCAGATGGCAACATTTACACCTTTCAAAGTGTTATTTGACTTCTCCTCTGACATTAAAAGACACTGCATCTCCACACAGATGAGTTATTTACAGTGGCAGTCTCTGCACAGGATGTGTTAAATCCAGCCAGCTAACCTTGCAAAAAAATTAACTGCAAAGTCATCCCAAGAGTTACTATCAAGACCGAGCAGGCTGGTAGAGCAAGCAGAGACACCCGAAGAGGGGCTGTCTCCCCCAGCTACAGACCTTTGCAAAGGAGGTTTCTACAGCTGAGCCAAGTCCTGCAAGCTCCCTCAGACGCACAGCATCTGCCCTGCTTCAGAGGGCTGTGCCAAGACCCACACTCCTGGCTTGTGTTGGCACTGACAGGACAGATGCCCAGCTGCCTTTGTGGAAAGTGAGTGGCCACTCAAACTGCCCCCTTTCTATCACAATTTACATAGCAGAGGAATGCCAGCACGTTTTCAGCCAGTAACAAATGAGTCAATAGGTGTGCTTTCCTCCACTAAACCCATACATATAAACCAACATTCCTCTTTATCTCAAGGGTAAAAGGAAGAAGTTCAGCTTCAAGTTATTTTTCTTTAAATCAATCATATGCTAAAAGCTCTTCACAGGAGACTGCAATAGTGAGTCCCTTAGTGCCTTTCCCCTGTCCCTAGTCAATTCTAATCCCAAAATGCAGTTTAGTTACATGTGGATGTGTCATGTTTCATGAGGGTAACATATTTACAGGCTGACTGCTCTTATTTACATTGCTTTCATCTCTTCCTTTCATTGGCACTTTACAGTATCATATTAGCAATTCAGCCTTTGGGAAAGAGGCCAGTGTATATAAATCTTTGAAAAAAAGAGATCGTGAGTGAATTAGCAAGTGACAGATGGTGGGTACTGTGTCTTACCACGCTGAGGCAATCCACATGGCAGGCAGGTTGCCAGGCACAGAGCATGGCATGAACAAGTTGTGGCCTTAGAAAAACTGATGGCAAGCAATACAAAGGCCACGAAAACCTGCAATGAGGAAAAGAAGTGCAGCAGATAGTTCATATGTGGTCATGGTGACCAGGTGTGAAAGAACCAAGCAGCATTCCAGGCTAAAGATCCTGGGATCCATCAGGCTGGCACAGGGCAGCCGCACACCTGTGTACCCCTGACAGTCTGGGGTTTACAACCATGTGAGGTCAGCTCAGAGATAACCTCAGAAAGCAGTGCAGCTTCCTGCTTTTGGGACTGGACATAGCCTGCTTTACACCAGGCTCAAATACCTTGGCTTAGCATGTACCCTCACAGCTGGTCATTCAGCTTCACCATCCCTAAGAACTGGATTTAACCTGGCTGAAACAACAGCAAAGGCATCTCATAAAATTCCCCTCTGCCAGTCCTTCACCCCACTAGCAAGCAGAACAGACCTCTTCAGTAACAGTGACTGTGGTAGTGCTCCAGCACCCAAGATCACAGGCTCCCCAGCTCAAACTCTACAGCAGACATGAGGCACCAGCTCTTTGCCACTAAATCTTTCCTTACAAACAAGCAGCAAGCTTTTTGTACAGCATGATGTAAGGCCATGCCCAGCCAAACACCAGCTACTCCAAGGGAAGGGCTGAGTTACAATTAATGCCAGACTGGGAAGTCACTTTGCAATATGGATGGTCATTTATTTATTGTTTTATCATGACACATCAAATGCTGCAATATCAGAACATGGTGTCATTTATAAAATATCAGTATTATTAATGTGGTGGTAAGATACTGTTAACATTTACAGAGAGGTGTATAATAATTCCATAGCTTTGCATCAGTGACAAAATACACTGGCAAGCAGAGATGGATGGAATATAGTCACTCTTTATTATCATGGTTTTTCCTCCTTGATTACTGAATGGCCTATAATGATACCAATAATTGTTGCAGAATCTAATCCTTTCAAATATGGTAGATAGATCCTTTGCTTTTACAGTATGTGTCAGAATAAAAGAGAAGCATCTGAAAAATAAAGAAAAGGCATTTCCTTACAAAATGAGATGAAAAAATAAAACAATATAAATGAACTTTCAAGTGTTTCTTTTTATATTTAAAGCTCTTATTTCAATAAACTGTATTTAAACATTCTTAAATAATCATTCTGTACCTTTGATTTTCTGTTTCACCTTTGGAAACAAATAGAGTAATCTCACTATAAATGTGTGCAAATAGAAAATATATAAATATATTTATGGCCCACGTCATAAAAAGGTGGTCTCAGAATTGTCATTTTTACAATGATCAGTTGCAGTTCCTTTCATTTTGTCCTGCAAGTTATTTGAGCTCTCTTCTTTTAAGCCTTTGAAGTCCACATGCAAAGAAGAGCCAAGCACACACACACTGTCCTGTGTTTCATTTTGTAAACTGCTTGATGACACTTGTAAAACAGTCCCAATGTGACTGAACAGTGGAGTTGATGTGATCCACTTCAGCAAACTGAAGTCTGCTTGGTCGATTGCTGAGCTCCATGGGAATGTTGTTCCCACAGGCAACGACTCCACCTCTGAAGTGCCACATCGAACTCCATGAAACCCCATGGACCTTTCCAGACTACTTGCTGATGAGGGGAGCTTGTTCTCCTCATACAACACAGCACCCTGGGGAGACACAGCTGCAGTCTGATCTGTTTTATGGTCTGCCTTTGTGTGCTCTTGGAGAAGCGACTCCCTTGCTTGAGGAGAGGTTGGCAAAGGAGTGCTTTGGTTATTAGCCTTGTAACAATCACTAGCATTTGAGCCAAGGCTCGGAGAGAAGCTGTCTGCAAAGAGTCGTGTCTGACATATTGTCTCCTTTACATTCAACTTGGTGAGAAGCTGGGTGAGAGTCTCTGGGGACAGTTTACTCAACTGGCGTCCAAGCTGAAGCTGGGTTGGGAATAGTGTTCCCTGAAGGATTCTGTACAGGAATCTGCAAGATGAGAATGGACATGTGAGAAGAAATGAAAGAAGGAAATACCCAATACATTATTAAGGGAAAATATCCAAGACAAAAGTACAACACAGAAAAATAAGACAGTTCCATGTGCTGTTCCTATGCTCTACACAAGAAAGCTTGCAGATGGACAGCTCTGAATGCTGTGCTAATATTTTGATTAATAACTTAATTAGGCAGTGTAATAAATCTGTATCTTTAGCCAGTGATCCACCTTGTGATTACACACAGTCTTTCATCTTTCCTGATGAGGAAAGGCAATGGGGATAAGTCTGCAGAGCAAGCCTCCTACATCTACAATTAAGCAAGTAGGTCCACAATATACTATCAGAATTTGGGTACTGTGCATTTTATGTGAGGATGGACTGAATCCGGAACCATCACAGAAAACCTCACAGGGTAGCAAACCTCTGCATGGCCAGGAGGTCTGACCAACAGTCTACAATTATCCCATTCCTGTGGTCCTTGGCCAGGAGCTGTGGTCTGTTCCCGTGGTCAGGAGCACCAAATAGGCTGGACAACCTGACTTCAAATAATGAGCTGGCTGGTAGGCAAAACAAAAGATGGGGAGTAGAAAATGTTCTTGTTCTCCCAATCATATGCATGGAGAGTTTTACATACAAAAAAAGACATGAGACAAGATACAATACCTGGGCAGCAATGCAACAACTGGTGATATAATGCAAGTGAAATAGAACATAGGGTCTCCCATCAGCCTTTCCATGGTCCAGTAGGGATTGGATGGAGGATGGCAAACTGGGCAGGAAGCATTGTAAACCAGAGCCACAGTGAAAAATAAAATGATACTGAAGATGCAAGATGCCCAGTGGAGAAAAGTCTAGAACAATGACCAAAAAACCAAACAACGTAAGTATAATGATTCTTTATATTCTGAGAAGTTTGCTGTGACTTAATTAAATTAAAACTTCTTAATATCTGGAGTCAAATCTATGCACAGCAAAGAGTTTAGAGCCTTATATAGTTAAAAATTCTTGTTATAAATACAACACTACAAAGCTGTTTGCACATCATATTTTAAAACCTTTTTCATGCTTTTTAAAATGCCTGCTAAAAACAGAATGTGCTGAGGGAAAGAAGCAACCATCTAACGTTTTTGAAAGGTGGCACTAAGAGAAGAATTATGTCTATGCCAGTGGCTGGCATATGTCTATGTAGGCTGTGGGTACCTTACCCAAGTTTTGGTTTCAATAGCCAAATGCAGGATGATGGTGAAGAGAGCTATTGTGGTGATGGGAGTTCCCCAAGAGAAGATATCCACCTCTGAATCATAGTAAGTCTGTAAGAAAGGAGACAGAATTTAGCCCAAGCTGTGTTGCCAGTTCTCCTCCAAATGCTTGAAATAGAATGGCTTAAACCAAACACTTACAAAATAGGGGATGAAGAAGCAAACCAGGCTTTGATACATAGCATCAATCATGTTCATCCAAAACATGTGTGGTTGGTACTCCTG
>WEZZ01022419.1:33704-46855 GCA_013400585.1 Chloropsis cyanopogon | reverse complement strand
GCGGGGGGACCACTGGAGGAGCCCTGCGCAGTGCTGGAACTGAAGAACACTCGACTGGATCAGAAGCAGCCCCGACTGGCTGCTGAGGGGATCGGAATGCTGAAGCGGCTCGCTCTAACTCACACGAATGGGGGAGGGGGCTCCCTGCAGTTTCAGAAAGCCCAGGCGGGGGGGGGGGAGACGGGGAAGAGTCATGAGTCCTGCTCAGGCAGAGACACGGGGCGGGGGAGGGGGAGGTGCTTGGCTCCTCCGTATCCTGGAGCGGGGGGGTGGATCCGGCCACGTGGTACTGAGCCGGCTGGGCGGCGGTGGGATGGGCCATGTGTCCGGGGGGGCCCATTCCAAGAAAGGGGGAGATTCCGGGGAGACAGATGGGGATTTTGGAATTCGGGGTAACGAAACTGAGGAAAATTTAGCTGGGAAAGGACCCTCCGGGGTCTGGCCACGGCGTCGGAGGCATGGGTTCCCAGACACCGGCAACACCCGGTTCGCCGAGTCTGGGCAGGGGAAAAAGGGGAGGAGAGTGAGCCCGGGGGTCCCAAGGGTGGGGGCAGTTTCCAGAGATTGCTGAGGCTGGTCATTAATGGTTTGTTCTAGGCCAGGGCAGTCTGCCCTCAGGCACTGGGGAATTTGAATGGCCATGCCCAAAATGCGGTGAGCTTCTTTGTCTCCGTCCCGCGCGGCTTTGAATAGGTCGTTAACAACCACATTCCAAAATTGGGTGTTGTAGGCTAGCATGGCCTTGGTTTCCAATTCAGGGAGATCTCGGCAAAGCCGAGACAGAAATCGCCTCAGCAGTCTCTTGGAAAAAGGTACACTACAACTTTTTAAAACACCAGAAACAAGGGGTAATAGGGTCCTCTGAACTGCCGAGGAACTGGCGCCCATCCTAATTTTCTTTTGGCAGTTTCTCACTGCAAAAAGCTTCCAACTCACACACAAATCCCCACCCCGCCTCACTCACAAAATGAGATCCCGTGAGTAACTCCTCGCCCCCTCGGCAGGGCCGGGAGTTCCTCTGGGGGGTTTCCTTGGTTGGGTAAGCAACCGATGGGAGCCAATCAAAGGCAGCGGGAGTGATCTCATGCTCGGACCCGGGTGGGAGCGGGATGTATACCAGACCCGCTCTGCGCTGAACCGTGGGCCCTTATGCCAACAAACAATCACCCTTGGTGACCCCCTCTTACCCTCCGATGACGGGCAGGACCCTGAAGCTGAAGGAATCCTGCTGCCATGGGACCGCTGTGGCGCGGTCCCGCCGTCTCCTGGGCAATGCGTGGGTGGATTTCTCACAGTTTCTCCTGGCTGCGGGGAGACGTCTTGGGCGCAGACGCTACCTCCCCCCTCGTGGGCGCTGTCTTCTGACCTGCCCACAAGGTTGCGAAGTTTCCCGGGTTTGCTGTATTGGTCCACCCTCTGTGGACCGCAAACCTTCCGTGGAGCAAGCTGGAATCTTTGGTCACGTTGGGCGCCATGCTGCCGCAATGCATCCCCCGAGGGAGTCGGGGTGTCGGCCAGCTGGGGGGTGGAGGACACTGATATCAGCAGCTCTTCCTGCAACTCCCTAGACCGGCAGGGGAGGGAGCAGCAGGCATGGGTAGGTGTGGAGAGCTTCTGTGGGTCCAGATGGCAGAAACAGCCAGGAGAGCAGAGGGGGTGACTCAGTCCTTTCTCAGGAAAGTTCTTTTATTCCATCATTGTGCAGAGACCAGAGCAGGGAGCTCCCCTTGGGCACGGGCTTTTGTACCCTAGGAGCGGGACAGGGCAATGGCCAATGGAGTGGGCTCAGGTGTAGGGTAACAGGGATTATACAGTGAGGGTCCGGGGAAGGCGGGGAAATGGGTGGGGGCCAGGGGCTGGGAAGGGGGCATCTAGAGGAGATAGGAGGGGGAACCCGGGGCATACCAAATACACATTAATACAATAATAAAAACATAGATATCACACTCCCACCTTTGAACAGTTACTTTGAACCCAGTGAGTTAGAGTGAGAGAGATTGAATGTGTTTGGGACAGAGAATTGTATTTATTTGCAACAAATAATTCTTTAAGCCTGATAGAATTATTTTCATCCCTATGCTTTTCATATTGCCCTCTGCCCTTAAAAATCTGCTCTCAGACTACTGTCTCTGCTGAGATGAAAAATAACTTGTAGCAAATGACTTTATTTACTTGTGGCACCATGAAGCTGTTCTTGAGTTATTCTCCATTTTTAATAGCAATGAGTAGACACTGTTGACTTCAGGCATTGAACTAAATAATTTAACCATGATAGTGGTACTAAATTTAATATAATTATGTCATGTTAAAAATGTAGGGTTATAGTCTGCTGTCATTGTGTTGTAATTAAGGCGGTAAGGACTCCTCTGCCCTGCACAGAGTAAAAGCAAAATAAAAAACCAGAACTACAAAATCTTCATAGTAACAAGGGCACATCACTAACAGCTCTGACTTTATATCTTTTCAAAATGAGAATTTAAAATGAGAACCTGCAGCAGGACTAGAGACATTGCTACAGCAGCAAGGCAGCAATGGAGAAGTGCATGGCTTCAGCGGCAGCACAGGCTGTCTTGTACACTGCGTGTCAGGGGATAAAACACCTTGTATCTTCCTCTGCTGCCCCAAGAAGAAATTCGTTTTACCTGATTCATAAAAAGTGATCCAATTTTACCAAATGTCTTCCCTGCTTGAAGAGTCCAGCAAGATACAGAGCAGATGACTCAGGTGACAGAGTGAAGTTACCTGTTATAAACACCTTCCTCTTTCTCCATTTGCAGTCCAAATGTTTAAGAAAAAAAGCATCTTACTGTTGCTTGTAGGGTAACATTAGTGACCCTACTTGGAGAGGGGCACAAGAGCTGCCTTCCACACTAACCAAATGTTTACCATTCTTCAGTACAGCATGAGGAATCTTACCATTATTTTGCAAATGTAATGGTTAACTATAAGTAATGTAATGTGTAAAGAAAGATATAGAAGCAAAAAATCCTACATATTTGCTGAAAATGTGACTACTGTGTTCCCATTGTGTGTT
The DNA here is from genome assembly GCA_013400585.1 of Chloropsis cyanopogon. Classification (NCBI taxonomy): domain Eukaryota; kingdom Metazoa; phylum Chordata; class Aves; order Passeriformes; family Irenidae; genus Chloropsis; species Chloropsis cyanopogon. Next base: position 43,821 of record WEZZ01022419.1, on the reverse strand, counting down.
TTTAACACAGTTTAGAATCTGAGGCAAAGGGAACAAAAATGTTCTCCCCAGTACATACACAAGATTACATGGACAAGGTGTACAGGGCTGTAAAGTCTCTTGGTAAAGCCAGGCTGCACTGACTGGTGACACGGGCCCAAAACAGGGTGAAACATTTATGGCAGGCTATGCCAATTCACACAGATCATACTCAGGTCCCAGAGCCCACTGCTAATTCTTTCCTTCTCTCTTCTGTGAATAAATAAAGAGATTTTTCTCTTCCTCACAGCATGTGGCCAAAACACTGGCACATGCTGGCATAATTTCCACTGGACAATGTTCACATCTCAAAGTACTCTAAAGAATTTATCATTCTTTTGGACAACTTGTGGACTCTACATGGCCAGGAGAAGGCATTCACGATAAAGCTGTGTGTGGCTTTTAGAAGTTTATAAAGAGACTTTTAGCACCTGGTAGGTTCAGACTATTGGTGAGGGAAATTATACTTCTGACAGGTCACGAAACAATTGAAAGATTTCTAGAGGCACAGCTGAAGGGCTGTTCTTGTGAAGGAAGGAAAATAATTTTTTTATTGCTTCAAGGAAACATTTTCACTGAAATGAATTACTGTCATGAGAATCAGAGTGATTTAGCTAAGAATTTGAGTACTCCACTAATGATCTTTTCTTACAGTATTAAGAATAAATGTTCCATGGCCTCTGGCTCCAGATGAGATGACTGTAACACAGGAGCCGCACAGGGCAATGCAGAGAAGGAATGTGAGCAGGTGCCACTATGAGGCTCTGTTCCTGGGTGGACACTAGCTTTTACACCACACTCTTTACACCCTCCTGTAGCAGAGATGTCTCCTTCCTGCAGAACAGTCAATCCCAAAGCAAGCCATCTGTGTGCATAAGAGGATTGTCTCCTGTGTGCTCTTGGACATCTATTATGGAAAAAAAAAAAAAGATTAAAAGGAAAAAAACTCAGCAGACCAACATTCCCAACAATTTACTGCTCCACGGAGCTGGTTGGAAGATTTCCCCTTTACACACAACAATTTCCTCATCCATGTGGTCTTGTCAGACCTGAAGAATCCACTAGAAACTCTGGGATACAAATAATCTGAGAAGTGCTCTAGAGCACATCTGCTTCAGATATATCCCAGAAAACAGGATGCTTGCCTCGTGATTGTCTAGTGTCCTGTATGGAAGTCCTGGCTTTTGTCCCTCATGTCTCTCACAGAGTAGGCTGCTAACTCATGCAGAATTCATGGTGGCTGTTTGAAGAGGTAATGTTCCACAGTGTTTTAAAGCAGCACAGGTCAGGGTTGGTAACATGATTTGATGGAGCCTAATAGGTTTGTTCTGCAAATCTTTTGCAGTGTGTCTTGTTGGGGCTTTTTAAGATGAAGTCAAGCAGACAGCACATTAGATTTTGAATGTCACACCTTACCAAAATGTATCCAGCTGCAAAATTTTATCCAAGTCTTAAAAGTAATAATACATGCAGACAGCATGTTTCCTGGTATGAAATGGTATATTTTCCTTGCCTCTTAAATGAAGCATAATCCAGAAGGTATAATTGCATTAGATGTGAAGTAAACTTGGAGCTGTGGGTCATAAATCAATAAACAACTCAGCCTGCAGCCTCATAGTTTATTGATTCACAAGCTGTTTATCCCCCACCACCCACAATATATTCTGCATAAGATCCAATTGTTGCTGAATTGCCCCTTTTTTACATGTACATAGACTTAGATGTCTCATCAGAACAAATACATATTGCAAAGATACAAGATCCTAGCAAGATGGCTTTGTTGTCTTTGTTAGTTTTAAAAGTGTATTAAATTAATTTGAATTCATTTATACATTTCATACATTCATTTATTTATATAGTCCTCACCCAGCATATTAATTTGGTGATTGCAATCACACTATTATCATCATTACTTTGATCATTTAGGACTCACCAATTTGGGTGAAATTGATGGTGTTTGGCATTAGACTTTTTCTACCTGGGGAAGTGATACAGCTCTGAGCAAACTGCAGGCTGAAGCAAAACTGTTTGTGTCCTTGAAGTCAGTCTAAGTACAGTTTTCAGAAAGGGCTATCACTAAGGGAAGTTCAGATTGTGCTACATATGGGTACAGAAACTTTTGAGTCATTTGGGAAAGAACAGTGGACTTGGTTCCACATTTGCTTTGAATTTCTGGTCTCAAATATCAAGAAAATCTGCAGAACTGAGGAGCTGAGTATACCTGTGCAAGGAAGGAATACAGTTCCCTAAAACTGTCAGCCCAGCAGACTGCAAGAGACACCGCAGCAGTCAGAGCAGCAGAGGCAAAAAGCAGCAGCAAGAGGACACATGAGGAAACTCATGGACAAGTGGAGACTTAAGGAAACAGGGGAATTATTCCCTGAAAAACAGAGACCCATGGATGGGAAGAAAGTAGCAAGAGGCAGAGCCTGCACTGGCAGTGCAGGATATTTAAGCAGACCAAACCCAGGAGACTGCAACGGACAAACATTTACATTTTGCAGTGAGCATGTACCCAGCAGTGAAAAGTAGTTGTTGGCAGCATCGTGACCACCCAGGAAAAGGCAGCATCCTCTGCTTTTCTTGAGCTTTTAGCACCCAGTAGAAACAATGCAGCTATACAGACAGAGCTGCTGCTCGAGCATGTGACCACCCAGGCTTCTGATTGTGGGATGTATGAAGGGATATTCTGGGAGGTGGGAAGTGATTCCAAGCACGCCTGTGGCAAAGTGTGGCCAGATTGATGACCTGCTCTGTTTGGTGGCTGAGCTGCAGGAGGAGGTGGCAAACCAAGCAGAATTACAGAATCTGCCAGAGAGAGATTGGTCAGTGGAGCTGTACTCTGCCTCTCTGATGCATGGAAACCAACTCAGCATGGCCACCATGGAAAAAGGTTCAGGATCTGCTTTATGCCAGGAGAAAGCTTTACAAGGGGTCAAGAGAGGTGGAAGAAGGCTATGGCACAGGGTAGAAAGAGAAAGCTCTCCTCACCTTCTAAGATACTGTTACAAAGCAGGTTTGGGGTTCTGGGTACCTTAGACAAAGCACATGAGGTCGAGGAGGAACCTATGCAAGAAATCTTGCCAAGGTCAGAGAACCAACCCCTTGCAACAAAACCTGCAACAAACCAGCTCCCAGAAGAAACAACAGTGAGTTATGGTCATTGGTGGTTTTCTCTTGTGTGGAGGAGAAGCACTCTTTTGCAGACAGGACCCTCTTTACAGGGAGGTTTGCTGCCTCCCTGAGGCACAAATTAGATTTTTTATCACAAGACTGAACAGCCTATCATTCATTTCTACTCTTTCACGTCAGTACTAACGATAGTGCTGAGGGAGGCACCCACCTGGTGGAGGAAGGGAAGGTGGTGGATAAAGCTTTTCTGCATTTTATTGACAAGTTGATTTTGCAATTAGTTACAGTAGACTGATTTACGAACAATGTCAGGCAGAAGAAATCCTGTTTTAGCTCCAAAATTTGCAGTGTCATTCCCTTTTCTTTTAATTAAATGGTAACGATTTGTTTTATGACCAATATGGCACTATTTAATTGACAAATAGTACAATTTTTTTCTTTTTTTTCCTCTTGGAAGAGATAAAGACCTCATTACTCATCAGAAGAAAGGCCTTATAGTGCTAGCAATTACAGAAGTCTACATGGCAATGGGTCAGCAATGCCTCAGTCATTGTGTGTCTGAAAGTAACTTTCCTGAATTGTTACAGATGCTGAAAATTTTCAACTTCCAGAGTTTACTCAGATCTCAGCATCAGACAATCTATGCTTTCCTAGTTCAAGGCAACAGGAGAATGTTGAGGGAAGGCCAAAAATTTGTCACATGTCCTGTTTTGTCTGATCTTCAAATGGGGGCATGGAAAATTATATGCAGTGCATTAAAAAATTTTCACCTATCTCTGATACACTAAAGGAACAGAGATTTTTTGCCTAACTGGAATATAAACTTTCAGGCACTCAACCTATGTTCCTGTATGCTTGAGTGAGGGCTGATTCTTTTGTATATACATCCAAATGGATAAAGATCACCAGTGATAACGTCTGTCATAGTAAAATACTTACCTATTCCTCATTATGAGTTTTGAGATAAGCAAGGGAAAATCTAAGTTATGTATTTACATGAGATGTTCTGATTAATTCATTTAAAATAAGTTTATTTTATCTGAAAATTGAAAAAAGGGCTCCACTGCACCATCCCTTCTCTAGGTATCCAATATATGAATTTCTGCATTACAGTCTTTTCTGTGGAAAAATTCTTCTGTGTTACAGAAAAGATGCTGAAACCTAAAATACACGTAAGCCCAATGACTGACATCAGATCAAGCACTGAGAACTCCCCTACTCCTGACTGTATTTCATTTTGTGTTTGAGTTGCATCCAGCAATGATAACGAGGACTAACAGATTGGCAGATGAGATTGTGTGATAGATAACTTGCAGTTTGTCATCTTGACAATGCACAGCAGTGAAACCAGCTGCTATTGCACTATTGCATTGCTTGGTCTGTCTTATTTATTATAAGCCATGCACAAACTATGAACATTTTTTACAGATATAAACATTTCTACTTATGAAACTTGCAGGATAGCCCAGAGCAGTGGGCCAAGCCCAAGAAGCAGCAGGTGCTGTAGCTGTTGATGGATTTCTGATATCCATCATGGACTGAAAGAGCACTTGGCAGAAGAGTCTGTGTTTGGTTGGGTAGCAGGAACAACCTGAGACTGAGGACAGAGCCACTTGACATAATGTGTAAACAGTTTGTAACAGTGACAGGGTAATCAATAGCCTTTGGGTGGATTCACACAGCTGGTTACTTTGCATCTGCTCAGAGCATGGAGTGAATGATGGAGGCTCCTCCCAGCACTCTTATCCATTCACACATCTCCATTACAGCTGGACAGCATGTGTAGAAGTTATTTTATAGGAAGCTGAAAATAAAAAGGCGGGGGAAAAGCTGCAAACACCCAGCTATAAAAGGAATCAGATTAGGTAGTGTCACCTTGTGAAGTAAAGCTGTCACTCATGAGGGCTGAATTCAGGAAAGCTGCCACTCATGCTGCTAAATCACAAGCATAAAAGACATCACGCTTTAGACATTCTAGACACCAAATCATGCATATGCTAAGCATGGCAGAGTGAGTGGAAGAAAGGAGTGGCAAGTGTGGGACCCCACTACTGCATGACCCAGCAGAGCCTTTGTTTCACATTACAAAGAACTGCTATCAAAGCATAAAACCTATAATTAAATCATGCTAAATATGTATTGAGGTCAATGAACTTTATTAAAAAATTGATTATGCTTGCTATTTTCTCAATTAGTTGCTATGCACTTTAAACCTTGCTTTTGTGTTTCTTTTTTCCCCAAAGAGTAGCATTCCATGCAGCCAAATTAAAACCTCTTGGGCAGATCTGTGATATTGAGTTATTTTATACACCCCTTTGGAGCTCAAGTATTGATTGTTGTGCCTCGTTCAAAATATTGACTTTGTATATTCAATGTCATCTGTACCATAAAACTATCAAATATTTTAATAGTCACATTATTGCTAGAACTGTGATGTGTTTCTCCAAGCTTAAATGTGAATATTTGTCAGTGCCAGAGCCTATTTCTACATAGAAACACCCACAGCATTGGAGAAAGGCTTAGTGAGATTGATCTGTAAACAGCAGAAGTTTTACATCTTCACACTGTGGGAGTGGAAGCAAAGGGCATGTATGGAAATAAATAAGAATCAAATGGATGTGCAATTTTAATTCCACAGTTTCATTTGAAACTGTTATAGATTTTCACCCAAGCCACCCAAGTCATTAGAAATTTTATATCTAGTAAGATATAATATTTTTTTAATATATTCACCTATATACCTAGAAAAATTGCTTCCAAATCCTCCCATCGAAAATAATCACCACTACAAACCTAAGGTCATTCTGTCCCAGTGAGATTTATGACACTTTTTTTCTCCCCAAGAACAATTTCACTACACTGGAACAGATTATGAAGAGGAAAGATGATGATTTAAACCACTGAAACTTTTAGTTCAGGACTGTGTTCCCTTTTGTGAATATGTTCCAGTTAAGTCACAGGACTGTATTCAGCAGCAGTTTGATCAAGTTCTCAGGATCTAGCCCAGTCCTCCTATGTCATCTCTCCTGCCAAAGGAAAATACCATTCTGCATGTACACCTCATTCACTGGAAGTACAGAGCTCCAAATGCTTTTAAACACTAAACCAAGATCACATACACTGTTTGAAGCTTATTAGAGCCACACTGCAGCTGTGCTATGCTGATCCATGCAAAGGGAGAATAACAGCAGACCAAAACAAATCAGTACCCCAGCTTTTAATTTTCTCTCTGTGATGAAATGAGATGCTTTCCCATGGAGAAGTACTTACTGATCAAAGGTTTTCTTGTCTTGTGACGTCAACAAGGCCAGCAGAGGTGACACCATTACGCTTTTCCAGGAGGAAACCCCCTCTTTTAAGGCTCCAGTTGGGACAGGTTCTCTGATAGAGCAGTATTCAGTATTCTCTGAAATGTTTGTGCTAACACAAAAGCTGGAAGAGTGCCAGACTGCTCAGCTAAGCTATAGAACAAGGCCTACATGTTACGGAAATACCAGACTGTGACTCAAACTGTGTGACAGAGGAGTCTCTCCACTCTTCAGAAATCTGCCTACTGAGAAGCTAGACTTAGACACTAAAGGAATGTGACAAAAGTCCTTGAGGTGAAATGTTAGTGCACTAAATTCCAGCTATGTTGATGCCACAACTGTCCCTGTGTCGGTTGGTACTTTGTGGAGGTTTTTCCCATCTGAATTTATGGTCACTATTTATATGATTACAGAGAAGAGAGAAGTATGACCAAGTTCCAGAGAGATTATACTCACAAGACTATCAGGCTAGTGCAGGTTATCAAAAATTCAAGGCAAGGGGCAGATATGTTAGCTGTGGAGATTGGTTTGGCTTTTTTTACTAACTGTGTCATTTTGAGTCATTGAAAGGATTTAAACAATAATTGCAAGTATGAATCACAATGCAAACTCAATTTCCTATGAAGAGAAACAGTTTTATGCAGTGTAATATTGTATGGGTAAGATAATCACCTAAGAACCAGTAAAACAATAATCTGCAAACTGTACAGCCAGGGAAGCATAAAGATTGAATACCATTTTATGTGCTTTAGCAAATGATCACTCAATGTCTGGCATATATCATGTGATTAAAACAAACACAGAGAGTGCTACAGAGAATTTGTGGGTGCTGCTTAAAAAATGCTGTTTTGTGTTACAGGGAAAGTCAATACAAGTTATTTCACTGACATAGCCCTGGGAAATTTGCAGAATTCACACAGTTCTGCAGCTCCAAGTCATGGCAAGTAAACCTTCCAAAACCTGTCTTCCACCTGTCACCATCACTTACTCCTTTCTTAATTGTTTATATACAGGAAATGAAGTAAGAGGCCAAGAGAATACCCAAACCTGTGCTCTAAAACTACTGTTGTTATTAATAACAAACACACTGCATATAAATATTACATGGTGCTTTTATATGAGTAAAGACAATTATGCTGACATCATTTGAGAAAAGGAAAAAAAAAAGGAGAACTTTAGCCTAGAGAAAAGAGGACTGTGGGGGGACCTTCCAGCAACCATAGCAACCTTCCAGCCTTAAAGGGGACCTTACAGGAAAGATGGGGAGGGAGGTTCTATTAGGGAATATAGTGATGAGGAGTAATAGATTTAAACTGAAAAAAATAGTAGATTTAGATTGGGAATGCCTTTTTTACTATGAACATGGTGAGACAGTGGAACAGGCTGCCCACAGAAATTGTGGATGCTCCATGCCTGGAAGTGCTCTAGGAGAGGTTGGATAGAGCTTTGAGCAACCTGGTCTAGTGGAAGGTGTTCCTGCCCTTGGCAGGGGATTTGGAACTGGATGATCTTTAAAGTCCCTTCCAAACTCTTTTATGGTTCAGTGGATCGATGGCATGAGTTAAGCTGTGAAATACAGCTTACCAAAGAAAGTTGCAGAAGCTAAAAATGTATGTGAAGAAGCAATCAGATATATCCAGGAAAGCAAAGCCCATAAAAGCCATTAAACGCAAACACAGAATTTCTTCCAGGATGCACCTCAGGCATTGACAAGGATGCAGGAGAGAATTTTGGAGACACATGACATTTCACACCTTTGTCCTCTCCTTTCCCCAGTATCTGTCACCAGCTGGTCACCAGCTAGCAACTTCCAATATGATCATCTATTATTTTGCCTGTAAGACCTGTTAATTCAGTCAAAACATATGAACAAATTATTTATTCCCTGTTTCTCCCTTATATTGGCATTAGTCTTGTGCTGGTGCTGGTCATGTCTTTGCCTAGTGCTGACTTGAGGCTGGAGTCAGCTGCAGCAGAGGTGGCTGGGGGCTGCAGAACATCACAGAGCACTTCTGTGCTGTGCTGTGCCTGTGCTGTGCTGTGCTAAGGCAGCACAAGAATCTTTCCTTAATGGAGAGTCTGCCCTAAAGACTATTCTGTTTAATGGATAGTATCATGTAATTTTTTCTTCCAGCCTGTAACCTGTATTTATGATGGTGACTTAGATGTCCCTGGAATTATTTGGGACTGCAGTGTTAGGTGCTGCCAGGGAGAGAAATCATCTTGAAGTCCTTCTGAGAAGGAAGAACGCCAAGCCACGCAGGTCTGGGGCAGCTGGGATTTGGAAGCAGGGTCATGCCTGCTGTTAGAGAGGGGGACTACCTGCAGATGCACCCCACCTGCTCCACAGAATAGATTTTGGGAAGGGGGTCATGGATCTCTGACACCCAGAGTTTGCAGTGCTAGGGTGAGGTTTGTCCACAGATTATTTGTAGGAGACTAATTTCTAATTATGGCAAGTCAAGGATCTAACAAAAAGTGTCCTTCAAAATCACTGGTACTATCCTATGGGCATGGCTTTCTCCAAATTCTCTCCAGTCAGATGCAGGACAGTTGAAACAGAAGGGCTATATAGTAATAGGGGCAACACAAATATAAGCCTCAAAAGCACACAGCCAAAGCACTGGGATAAGAGAGTCAGAGGCCTTATAGCTACCTGGTTAATCCGCATCTTTCCTTCCAAGACAGTATATCAAACTTAAGACTAAAATGATCCAACTACCACCAATTGTTTCTACCACAGGCCTTTAAAATAAATAAGCTAAGTACTCTGCTATCCCATGCATTCACAAGGATTCAATTATATTTTTCCAAATAAACTATAAATCGTACTGATTGTAGAGTCAGGTGTCACGTTGAGGACATATACAGGAATGATTTGGCAGTTCTTGTTTAGAAGAAAGTGTAAAAGCAGAAATGAAAGGAAGGGACTCCAGAGAGACAGAGCCTGTCCTCCAGGCAGTAGCAGCAATGTCCTATCCAGGCTTAACTAATAAAGAAGTGTCCATTCCTGCAAAGCTGTTGCTCTTTTTCTGAAATTACTGCCTGAAGTTATTTCATCATTATGCAAAGAATGGGAGTGTGCTGTTGCTGCTGTCAACCCTACCCTGCTTCTTGCAGCATTCACTAATGGCAAAATCTCTCCTAAAAACAAGTGCAGACATACAAAATAATAGGAAATGCTTCCCAGAAACTTTCTTCTAAAGCAAGCATGGGTCCCTACCAGCAGCAAATATGACAGTCCTCAATTCCTCAATAAAATACCACAAGAAATCTGTTAGAGACCAGGGATCTGAATCTACAGTCTTCTTTATGTGTAATATGTATCTTCTTTGTGCATCTTTCTTTATCCCATAAAAGCAAGAAAAAAAAAAAGGATAAGAAATACGTCATTAAAATTTACACAGATCTTGAGTTATTATTAAAAAAAATCCAAACCAAACAGAAGTACAACTGTCATCTCTCAGTGTTGAACATCTCAGTGTTGAGCAGATGGCTACAGCACAAGAAACTCATCACATTTTTTTATTAGTAAATTGAAAGGTATTTGGGTAGCAATCACCATAATCATAATTTTCACAAGCCCTAGAAATTGTAATAAGCTTTTAGAGAGCAGTTGACTTTACAGCATAATTGAGAATGGGTATCTTTAGCTTATC
>WEZZ01022419.1:10838-32790 GCA_013400585.1 Chloropsis cyanopogon | reverse complement strand
AAGCCTCAAAAGCACACAGCCAAAGCACTGGGATAAGAGAGTCAGAGGCCTTATAGCTACCTGGTCAATCCGCATCTTTCCTTCCAAGACAGTATATCAAACTTAAGACTAAAATGATCCAACTACCACCAATTGTTTCTACCACAGGCCTTTAAAATAAATAAGCTAAGTACTCTGCTATCCCATGCATTCACAAGGATTCAATTATATTTGTCCAAATAAACTATAAATCGTACTGATTGTAGAGTCAGGTGTCACGTTGAGGACATATACAGGAATGATTTGGCAGTTCTTGTTTAGAAGAAAGTGTAAAAGCAGAAATGAAAGGAAGGGACTCCAGAGAGACAGAGCCTGTCCTCCAGGCAGTAGCAGCAATGTCCTATCCAGGCTTAACTAATAAAGAAGTGTCCATTCCTGCAAAGCTGTTGCTCTTTTTCTGAAATTACTGCCTGAAGTTATTTCATCATTATGCAAAGAATGGGAGTGTGCTGTTGCTGCTGTCAACCCTACCCTGCTTCTTGCAGCATTCACTAATGGCAAAATCTCTCCTAAAAACAAGTGCAGACATACAAAATAATAGGAAATGCTTCCCAGAAACTTTCTTCTAAAGCAAGCATGGGTCCCTACCAGCAGCAAATATGACAGTCCTCAATTCCTCAATAAAATACCACAAGAAATCTGTTAGAGACCAGGGATCTGAATCTACAGTCTTCTTTATGTGTAATATGTATCTTCTTTGTGCATCTTTCTTTATCCCATAAAAGCAAGAAAAAAAAAAAGGATAAGAAATACGTCATTAAAATTTACACAGATCTTGAGTTATTATTAAAAAAAATCCAAACCAAACAGAAGTACAACTGTCATCTGTCAGTGTTGAACATCTCAGTGTTGAGTAGATGGCTACAGCACAAGAAACTCATCACACTTTTTTATTAGTAAATTGAAAGATATTTGGGTAGCAATCACCATAATCATAATTTTCACAAGCCCTAGAAATTGTAATAAGCTTTTAGAGAGCAGTTGACTTTACAGCATAATTGAGAATGGGTATCTTTAGCTTATCCACCCAAAAGCTAGAATGTCATTGCATCTTTAACAGGGAGTTTGACTACAGATAAACAGACCATTCAAAACAAACACTCATTCAGAGAAAATTCCCCTTGCATTCCTTCAAAAAGTCCCTGAAGTTAGTAATACCTCCAGAAGAACTTCACTCAATATTATGGGGAAAAAGCACATATCTTTCTTTCCTTTCTTTTTATTTATTTGTTTTTATTTAAATTCTGTGTCCAGAAAGCCGCTATCTCATCCCAAAGAACAGAATTTTTATCTGTTCTCATTTTTATTTAAATTTAAATTGCGTGTTTCAGAATTTTCCCCGGAAAACATCAGCTTGGCCTGCAACCAGCCTGAAACCAGCAGGTGGAGCCAAATCGGCTTCCTATACACTAAAATTGGCACTTGTTCTGAGTGAAGGTGTCTCCATGGTGTGTGCATTTTTCAGCTGGACAAAAAACACCTGGCTTTTCCTGCAGAGCCTTCAATCATATCTCACCATTATCACTGCCACTGTATTTAAGTGCAGCAGGAGCATATTTCTGCAGGGAACAGGCTGAGCATTTTGCAGCAACAAATATGTCAAATGCCTCTGCAAGGTCTCAGCTAAGAGCTCAGTGCCAGGACTGTATACCCAGGCTGTTGATATGCATATGGCCCCAAATCACACAGGCAGCCTGACAGGGTTTAAAAGCCTTGGAGAGATGAGGTTTTATGCACCCTGCTGCTCTACACCAGCACCCAGGTCTGTACTAATGCACACACAGAGGCAAGATCCATGGCATACATACATGCAGAAGTAGGTTTTGAGGAGCAGGGCAAAAATCCCCTCCTATGTCCCATTTATTTTGGCCTTCCCTGCTCAGAGCCCATCTCCCCAAAGGCCTCGTTATTGTTTGTCACCTCCAGCTGAAGCAGCTGCATTTGCAGGTGCTCCCCTCGCTGCCTTAAGCAGGAACAAACCACAGAAATCTGCTTTTCTGAAAAGCAGCATGAGTCATGTTCAGACTCAGAGAAGCAGGGGTGTGGAAGTGTATCAATTTATGTTTTATTATTGTATTTATTTGTAATTGGTTCATTCCTAGTCCCCCCCTTACCTTTCCCCCAGGTGGGTTTTTCCAGACCGTGCCCTCTCCTAGCCCATCCAATGGTGGGAATATTCCCACAGTGCCCACACCCGGTGCCCCTGCTTTCTCTCTGGAGGAAACCCCGGGGCTTCCACCCTCATTCGCTACCCCTGGGAAAAAATCCCACCTCCCCAGACCCCAGTTGGATCACCCCCCTGTCATGTAAAACTCCGGACTCCCCGATTGGTCTGTTGTCGCCATGCCCCGAAGGGTTTTCCTGAGGGGACTACAGCCACATTGCCACTCTGTGTGGATGATTCTTCAGCATTAAAGACCTTGCCTCCCACCTGAGTCGCTCCTGCTCTGGTTCATTTGTGGAACAAAGACAGATAGCGCGCTGGTCAAACCCAGCCTGTTATCTCCGTGCCCCTTGGACGAGGTGAGACCAGGCAACCTGTAGACTGCGCCCCAAAAAAAGGCCCTCCGAAAGAGCTAGCTGGAGTCCGGGGGGCCGTTTCCACACAGGGAATGCTGTCTCATTGCCCATGCTGTCTCTTGACACACTGAGACCAGGGACAGGAAATTCTGACCTTTACAAAGGAAAGTGAGGGTGGATTCTCAATGCCAGCAAAGCAGTGGGGATCAAGATTCAGAGCTGAGCCTAATAAAACCCAGGGTCCTTGAAGCTTTGCACAAAGAAGCAAGGAAAAGCTGGAGGGACAGAAGATCCTGAGGCTGAGATGGTGACATCTCTGCCAGAGGTGACATCTCTCCTATATTCCCGTAAGAGTTTATATTATCGGACCAAAATTGGGAGGTGATTGCTTCAGCTCTTCCAAAGGAAGAGAAAATCTGATAGGGAGCACATGGGGTTTTGGTCACCATTTCACAAATTCAGCCCTTGGGCAATGTCCAGACAGGAACAGGCAGTGCAGAAAGATGTGGGTAATGGGTGATGGGTTGCCATTCCTGAGAGGACTTGGAGTGAGACCACAAGCTTGTTCCTGGAATTCTCAAATTGTGATTGCTTCTGCTTTGGCCTCAAGTCTGTCTGTGGGTCCCACTAACCCAGCTTTGACCTCCCAGTCCAACTCCACTTATGTCTCTGGAACTCACAGGAATTTATCTAGAATCCAACTGTGAAGCAGAAGCATCTCACTGTACAATGAGACAGGCAAGTCTCTGGTACAGGGTCACACTGAGTTCCAGATTCAAAGAGAGGACAGAATCTGGTTTCAAAGGAACCTTTGATACTACTCCAAGTTTGGGAAGGGCCAAGAAAATCTGGTTTAAGGCATAAACTATTCCTTCAATACAACAAGGATGTGAGTTCTCTGAGAATATAGGCACAGTTTCTTTAAATAACCTTTGAAGTGGATTAAATTAGTTGTCAGGCAGTTGGACTAGAACATTATTGTACAGCCCTTCCAACTATTCTATTCTGTTCTGTTCTGTTCTATTCTATTCCATTCCATTCCATTCCATTCCATTCCATTCCATTCCATTCCATTCCATTGTGCTGCTTGGCCTGGATCAAATTCAAGACCCAGGTAAGGCATTGTCCCAGCTAGACAACATGTCCAAATATGGCAATATGTCACTGTTAGGCACTTGGATTTCAAATTCCAATCCGAAATAGAGATAAGATGTAGACAATAGAAAAGTAGAGTGAAAAAAGCAACCCAGATCTTTGGCTTTGGACCATCTGTGTAATCAGTAAAGATAAGGAAAATGAGTAGGAGCTGTTCTATCCATTGTAACAGGTTATTTGGAAAAATATGGTAAACTATCAGGCCCCCAACAATAGTTGCATTTTCAGCGGAGTTTGGAGTGATAATCTATGCTGTATGTAAAGTATATGGGGAGACTTAGAGATCAGATAGCTTTGTAAGTTGTAGCTGCTACTATTTTTGTAGCTTGGATAAACCACCATCACCTCACTTATTTAACTGCATTGTGCAACCAGTTTTTTGGAACAATCTCAGAAGTTTACCTTCAGTGCCAGAAGTTGCCTGCCGCTGTATCTGACTTTACCTGAATGTGCATGTCAGGCCACCGCTGAGCATATGAAAGTCACCTGAGGTTTCACCTGAATGCCAAATACACACCAACAGACTGCTCACACACTAACAGGCACTCTGAATTGCTGGCAATATCCCCCTGCCTTGTTAGCAGCCAATGGTTGTTTCCGTGCTGGAGAACTATGCAACTTTCTTCTGCAAGTTCCAGCTTCCCTGGGAGGCCTGGGCTGATGAGTTCAGCTGCTTTCACTTGGTTAAATGAATCAGAAAGGAAGCTGGAATGTTCAAGAGGGCCACGTGGCACAGGTAAACCCAGTCCACACTGCCTGAGCATTATCTATACCAGCATTCTAGCAGTTTCAGTATTAGCTGAATCAGTGGGGATGAATTCAGTAATTTCCTTGGGCCCTGTGTGAACTGTAAAACCAAAACTAGGGACTGAAGCAGGAATGGTATTGTAGATTTTCTTCATCTGTTGGATGCAGGCCTGAAAAATTACTCCAACTGAGAAACTATATTGTTACCTGCCACAGAATTTTTGTGCAGTAGCAAATAAGAGGCACATTACTGTTGTCTTTAAGAGCATCCACCAGTTTCAGGAGAGGAGGATCAGGCCTAGTTAATACCTCTGTGGTTATGTTCTGAGTAGAGTTAAGTAGTCTTCATATCTCACTTTGAGCTGAAACAATCCAACTTAATTCCTGGGAAGATCCTCCAACATGTAAACAACAAAGAAAATACTAGTTGGATATGCAAATTCGTTCTTCCACATGGATTACACCACATGTAGGAGTAAACTTTCTGGAGAGACCAGAGAGAGGGAATGTTTAGTCAAAAGATAATTATTTGAGTATTCTGCAATTTTCAGGCATTTCAGGTTCCAGCTCCCATCATACCTATGTATAATAATAAAGAACACATTTTCAATTATCTTCTCATGGCTTTGCTATAGAAGAAAAATTGCAGATATTCTCACCACTCAACAGCAGATCCAGAGTTGATGAAAAACTGAGAGGCATGACTGAGAAAGCAGTTTATTTTCTTGGTCTTCTGATCCATCTGTGCATTGTGCATCCTCTCTGCTGACAGCTGAACCTGAGGTACAAACCAAGCACTGCTCTTTGTTTCAGAAGGATCCTGCCTCTCTTACAATGTCACTCCTGTGGCTTTCCATCATGCCTAGAAGTAATATAACCTTCATCAGGAAGGTCTCACAAAATTACTTTAGTACACTACTGATTAAGCCAAATCAGTTCCTACTCTGTTTTGTCTCTAAGAGTTAGTTCCTAGTGTTCCTAGTGAAAGCATAAAGTATTTGGCAGCACTAATATTTTTCTTTTTCTCGTTCTCCCTGACCAGCATTTGCCAACCCACTACATACTTTGCGTGATCAATAACATGTGTAAAGGTATATAGTGAATAAATTTTCCCATAAGAGACAAAGGGTTATATGTTTAAGCATGCAGAATTCACGTGCACACAGTAATTGGACCTCATGTAAGACACAGAGCTGTAAAATCCAATTCCGTATCATGGCTGATGTGATTTGACAATGTTCTGGTTCATTATAAAGATCAGCCTTTCAAATTCACTTCTTCAGCTCCTCTCAAACCATGACATTCTCATTAAATAAACTTCTCTCCTAGTTCTCATTAACGATAACAAAAATGAAGAGCATTCCCCTTAGAATTAACTCCACAGACAGCACTGGGCATGACACTGAAACTAAGTGACCAAACTCTCATCAATATCTCCAGCACAGGTAATTAGGTGGGTTGGTGGGATAGAACAGCCATTCATAGGCATACTAATCCAACACAAGCTATTTCTGGATGGAAAGTCTGTACCACATTTAATATAAGGACATCTCCGATAAAAACAATATATTAGGAATGGCAGAAGTTTATCTATCCATTAAACACCAACTCATATTACTACCCAGACTTTTTCACTTGATGGTAATACAGATTTTATAATTTAGAAAGATCAAAGCACAGCTTACTTTTGCCTGTAAATTTTATCCTAGTTATACAAAAATTAGGAAATATATCTGGTAATATTTGCCATTTGCAACAGATAAAAATTTTTAGTAATCTTTAAATATAGCATCATAAGAAACACGAACCAGAAAGGGAAAAAAAAAGGTATGCTAGAAAAATAGATTAATCAAAAAATGAAAAGTAGATTAACCAAAAAATATAAAATAGTATTTCCTAGAGTTAAAAGCAAATGCTGTAAGCCATAAATTTAATCACAGAGTCTATTATTGATACATAACTGATGAAGAAAATTAATATTAAAGGCAGACATTTAATAAGGAAGAAGTTCTTTCAGCATAATAAATAGTCATGTATTTGTAAATGTCTGGTGACAAGTTACACAGTAAACAAAAAACAACAAAAGAGAAAAGGATATTAGTTACCATCTGGGAGAAAAGGAGTCACTGTAGCTCACCCTTGAAAGTGTATATGAAAAATGTAATAAACAACTGCTTTTCTAGCTATTTGGATTTAAAAGAAAATAAAAAAATAGGCATGGGTGCATATTTTTGCATGCATAAAATATTTCGATGTAAATGTGGTTGTTGAAAAAAGAGTAATACTCTCTTGTCTGTTTCTCTTCATTACTGGGTGCTTTGATTTTAGAGGGTTTCCTCTGAAAAGTTTCATGTACTCTTCACTATGTGAACTAAGGAAAGCTGGAATTTTAAAACAGAGGTCAAGTGAGTGATGGCAAAATTGCAAGATTATTGATAGGTTTTGGTGCCTGTTTGCTGCCATGTGAAGTTCTTGTGTAAAAGCCAGTAAGTGTAATGATATTCAGCTCCTCATGCATTTCAAATACTATAAGGAAGACTAATATTATTTTCAAAAAGGAATCCTGAGATACAGGAAGAGGAAAACAGTTCTCTAAGGTTTCCTGTCAGCTTGTACAGAGGTGGGCACAAAGGGCTGGCAGACTTCCTGAATGTCCAGTTGTGCTCAACCTTGGCTGCTTCCCAAATCCCCAAATCAATCTATTTGTTGAGCTGCAACTTTTCTCCAGTAGAAACAAAGCAGACACTAGCTTGGATTGGCTTTGATGATATGCTCTGCGCACCTGTAGAGCCTTGTAACCTGATGGCTTTTGTGCTGGCAGGAGCAGCCATGCTCACTCCCCTGATTTAAGAGAGATCTCTATGACTTTCCAAAATCTAGGAGATCTGACCTGATATTAATTCAGCTTAGCACAAAATTAGGACCCAAGCAAGGGTAGTACTGACCAGAGGAAAGCCCATAGTAGGATACCTGGCTTAAATGAAACATGATGAAGTCAGGCTGCAAATCACAGAATCACAGAATGGTGTGGGTTGGAAGGGATCTAAAGACCAGATGGTTTCAATCCCCACCGCCATGGGCAGGAACATCTCCCCACTGGATCAGGTTGCTCAAAGTGCCATCCAACCTGGCCTTGAATGCTTCCAGGAAAGAGGCATCCACAACTTCTCTGGGCAGCCAGTTCCAAGGTCTCACCACCGCCACAGTAAATAATTTCTTCCTAATATCTAATCTAAACCTACTTTCTTTGGGCCAGTGGCCTCTCTGCTCTCCACCACTAAAACTGCACCTTCCTCAGCTAGGCCTGGCTGGCTCCCATGTGATGCAAATCTAACCTGGGAACCTGCCAGTCTAGAGATCTAAGTCCTATTGAAAATGTTCTGCTGACAGACTGTTTAGACTTGTTCCTTCACTTTGAAACAATGGGAAAAAACTATGTTTTTCTCAGAGAGAACAATCTATTAAGGTTTCATTGTTCCTTGATCTCCACAGTGCTCCAGACTTACTGGGGAACTTGCATTTGACAGAAAAGCCTCTGAAGATATAGAAGCTATTGACCAATGTTCATCATGGACAAATAAGCTAAACAAATTGCCAAGTTATTAGTTGTAGTGATGGTGATTCCAGTTAGGCAAAAGGTAATCACTGTTACAAGTTCCCTGCCAATTCCTATAATTTCTGTCACTGTGGTAAATAGGCCTTAAAGAGGACTTTAACGTCTTCAATTGGAAGCACAGAGTTGGATGCACTAAATCCAGCAGAAGGCATTGCAATGCTCTCCTGCTAAACTCAGACAAGGGGGAAAACAGAGAAATTGATCCTTCTCAGCAGAGAGGGGTGATTAGTCCCGTGAGGGATGCACAACTGTGGGTATCGGACACAAGTAATGGCCTCCCTCCAACATGGAAAGCATGCCTCTGGAACTGAAATTCTCTCCATCTCCCAGGATAAAAAGGTGCTACAGGGAATGAAACTGGGATAATTTAGCAGCAGACAACCTTTAAATTATCTTCCAGTCCTATTTCCACCACAACCCCCCCTGCTATTTAACACTGTTGCAGATTTGGCCCTTTTTGCTAGGAGCTGTAGTGAAAGCAGTCTGAGACTTTATCACCCCAAAGAACATACAGCTTCAAAAAAGAGAAAAACATGAGAAAAGACAGGCACAATAGATAAATGAGGGCATAAATGTGGACAGAGAATGGGAAACTTTAGTAAAGTGTGAAATGAGTCTAGTGGGTCTCATCTTGTAGATTGGTTGGAAAAGTTGTTACTCTTCACAATAATTCTGCACAATACTGAGCACAAGTAGTGCTGAAGCCATCCAAACTGTAAGGTTAATACCACTATTAATGAAATTAAATTAAATTAATATCACTATTAATAACGTTTTTTAAAAGTCTCTAAAAATAGAAGACTATATAGTAACCCCAGCTGGATTATGTGGGAAATTTTATATTTTGGCTAGTATACAGCCCAAGGATTCATTCAGTTCTGCAAGCCACTGGCTTTTCCTGTATCTTTTCAGAAACTATTTATTTTCAGAGGCATACAGAGCATTTTGCTGGCAGTATTTATGGAGCTTTGTGGAGCTTTCTGCTGCAAATTTTCCATGAAGTGCTCCAGCAGTTGGCCCTGTATGAATGTTTGAGGAGAAGTGAAGAAAATAGAAAATACAATTTTTTCTCAGCACTGAGATATTTAATGAGCTACCTTGCATCTTAAAAAGGCTAGTGCTGGCTGCTATAAAGACAGGAGGGAAAAGTCCTCTAAAAATTCATGAAGTACTTTGCCTATAAAGTGAATGTTTCCTTCTGTCTCCAGGTTACTTATAGATGATTTAAACTCTTTTAAGCATATTTAAGTCTACTTGTTATTTTTGCATCCTATCTGCAACCATTGTGGATATATTAAACTCTCACAAAACATCAAATCCTAATGTTATTGGTTCAATAATTTCTTGTTCCTCTAGTTGCCCTTCTGAGGTTCAAATCCTTCAAGTAGCTCTAAATAGGTGGGTTTGCAATTTATTTTTTCTGGTTGTTTAAAAAGGGCAAGTTTAAGCGTCTGGTCCCTTTCTCTAAGACAGTATTTTATAAATTTCTCGTATGTCTTTTCTGATTTATGTCCAGCTGAAATATCTTGATTTCCATTTGCATTCCCAGTACTTTTTCACCTGTACATTTTCCAGATACCAAATCATTTTGGTTCATCAGTTTCAGAAGGAAGTAACGCCTGAATTTTGCTTTTTATATCCTTCAAAAACTATGTGTTACAGCAGATGATCAGGACAGGACACAACTGTCATGTGGGTATGGAATCACCAGCATACTCATACTTTCTCAAGAATAACCATGACCTCAGATGTTCCACACAAAGTCAGGAAAGGCAAATGGCAGTGACCATGAAGAGGGAAATTTGAGTCAGCAGAAGTAAATAGTGGGAGAAGGCTCAGGAGTAAACTTCTCACTATACTGCCTTTGTATATATATAACCTGCAGAGGTATTGAACAAAAGAATTGGGTTTTTTCTTCTTTGCCTCCATAATATACAAAACTGAATTACAGTAGTATTTGTTCCTGTCATTCTGCTGTGGTGGTTTAGGAATATACATGTAATCACTCCCCAGTCTGGTTTATGTACCCACCTCCATGTGGCTTTGATTTAAATTAATTTTAGCTGTACATTGAGTCATTGAGTTACATATTCTTAGGTAGATGAAAATTCTTTTGTAAAGTTGACAGTCACTCTGCATGCTTTTGATATGAACTTTCCCATGAAGGCATTAAAATTGAGCTGATTCTGCCACAGAATGTGGCATGGGCTACATGACCTTCCATCTCTGAGAGGTAAAATCTCCATTTTACTAAAATTGGTGTCAAATGAAAGCAAGGGCTGGTCCATTAAACTCAGCTCTTTCCTGACTCTCTTCAACAAGTCTTCCATATAGGCTCGGTTTTCATTTTTTCTCAGTAAATACTGACCTCTCTCCTTCTTAAAGAAAGCTGAGGCTTTCAGAGCATGGAAGATAAGATCTTCTCCTCTGATTTCAACAAACATTAACTTTGACCTGCTTAGTGTTGTTTTCTTCTCCGTGAGATCAGTGGCCACGTCAAATTCACCTGCAATACTCGAAAGTGTTATATTTGTATACAGGAAGTAGCATTCCTCAGTTGAGCTCTTTTTTCCTAACTGCTGAGACTATCAGATATGGGAGATCTTTCCCTTAGTGGAAGAAAAGGACAAAGGAATGGGAAAAACAGCAAGCCAAAGGGAGAGACAGCATACTTAAATAAATGAAAAAGATATTCTGTAACAGACTGCAGCCCCCTGCTTCACAAGCTCACTACTGGGCGAGATTAGTGGGGTCCACTAATTTGACATAGCCTGGGGGAAGCAGAAGGGTCTCATTCAGCACAACATGCTAGGAGGAGAGCAGATTAAATTGCTGAAAAGCTCTAGTGAATAATTTCCATTCTCTCTATGCTGGAATCCCTGAGACAGGTTCTGTTCTTCAGGAAAACTATTCATCTGTATCTCATGCTCTGTCTGGACTGAGGCAAGAATGGGTCTCCAATCCTGAATGGAGATCCAGTGCATGACTGCAAAAATTACCCACACGGTCATGACTTAAGGCTGTGCACTGGGTTCTCTACATTTTGCAAAGTCCTGTAACTCAGCAGATACTAGCAGCCTGACTCCTGAACTAGGTGGGATCAAGGACAAAATCATACCCATAATCCTTTTTTTTTGGGTTTTATCCTTTGTAATGATCTTCAGGGATTCTGTTCCAATAGTGCTTGAGACTGTCTTGGTGCACACAGAAAGGATGTTTGCAGTGAAAGGAATTTAAATCTAAAATTACTTTCCATTGAAAGCTGACAGAGTTGAAATCTGTTGGTTTGGGAGATGTTCCAAAAGCCATTCTTTTGCAAGAACACTTGCAAAAGATTGGTATTTGAGGAAGATAAAGCTATTTTCTCATATGCAGCTCAGCTTTGTTAGCATGACAGTAAAGCCAGAAGAAGCAAAATCCAAGAGAAAAACACAGTTATGCTAATATTCTTAAAAAATTCACATGCACAATCTTACAGTTTATTCCTTAGTATTCATGGGATAAATCACAACAGATTTATTTGATGGGCGCAGACAGAATGCTAGTTACTGTTTGAATAGTCCTACAGTAAACTGTTTAAAAGAAAAAACAGCAGAAGAAAGAAATCAAAATCTCATAAACTAATTGAATAGGTTTATTCAAGGAGAAGGAAAGGGCCTTGATCTCAAAAATATTTAAGGATGCAGTTCCATTCTTAAGCCTGCTGAGCATTCAGCCTCAGAAAGCTGCTCTTAATACTCCTCTATTGATTCTTAAACAATACATTGAAATTTTAATGACCTTGACAGGAAAGGACTTTCTATCTCAGATGTCATTGACTACTACAACCTCCTTTCAGGTGGATGTCGAGACCAATAAGGTCTCTCCTATAAGTTTGCAGGAAAAAAAAAAAAAAGACAAAAAATAGTTTAAAAGCTTTAAAAGGTGAGGAAGCAACATGCCTTGGATAAAAGAATTGAAAAAAAACCACAGAACGTTTACCTTAAGGTCAGGTAAATATTGTTTTCTGTCATTAAGGATGTATCCTTGTAAGCAGCTCAATTATGTCCTGCTTTAGTGCAGTTTTACGTGGCTGTAACTCAGATCTGTGGAAATCAATGGAATCACACAGAAATAGAAAAGTTGAGAAGCACAATGACTGATGCTACTGGAGTTTTAGAAAACTCTTCTCAGCAGTGATCCAGTGCTCTGACCTTGGAGATTTGGCATGGAAAGGAAAGATTCCAATTCCAGGATGTAAAAGGCAGCATGACCTTTATCAAATGTATGGTCTCATATTGCTGTTGCATTGTTCTAAATATAAAAAAGGGAAAATTCAGATAAAGTCACAGAAGCAAACCTGCTGTATTGAACAGACTGGTAAATGCCCTGTGTTTCACCAGAGAAATCTATATTTCCAGCCCTGGAAAGAATTCCTATTGATTCGTTTGGCTTACACACTGTGTGTGTTGTAGTGGGTGGTTAGTATGTGGAAAGCCAGGTATGCACCATACAGTGAAATGCGTATTTTGTCCATTTTGCAAAAAGTGCCCTCTCTTGAATAGTCTCTCTGGCTGTGTGAGTTGACACTGTCAGGCAGCTGGAACAACCACAGACTCATGGCTCAAATACAAAGAGGAAATTTATTTTCATTACCTTGCTAATTGGGGGATCCCCAATGAACGCCTGGGCAGAGGTACAAAATCAGAGATGCTGGCACCGTTAATCCATGATAGAGGATTACTGGCCTGCTATTCACACAGGCTTATCAAGAATTATTCCCAGCTGCAAAGTCACCTGACCAATGTACAATCCTCCTCACCAGTCTTCTGCTTTTTTAACCCTGCCCGCCCAGTACTGTCCATGTTACAATGGGGAGGACCACAGAAATCCCTACATCATAACTTGAACAGGTACTTTTCTTCCCCCCATTATCAGCAATTTCACCACTTTGTGTCAGGGAATAATTAAAAAAAAATTGAATCTGTGTATTTCATACTTGAATATATAAACCTTGAATCTCATTCATGGGTTTATCATAAGTTTCAAAGGAAAACACAAGTAAGTTGCAGTGAAGGCCTTATTTTAGATGTCACTGGAGGTCTTAGGGATGCATGTCTCATATATAAGGTGCCCAGCACCCCTATACCTCTTAAGAATAAACTACAGGCTCATTTTTCTCAATAATTCGCTAACTTAATCTGTTACTTTTGCTTTTTGATTGCTTTCGACTTTTTATTGCCTAATTCCTTCACTCCCTAAGTGTAGGAGGTGCACGGTTAATGTGAATGGCAAATACCAACCCTAATTTGAAAGAGCTGTAATGAAAAACTGTGATGGATATATCCCTTGAAATCAGACTTTTCAATATATGTGTCTTTATACCATGTGCTGCAGGGCTCCAAACCCCTGTGCCCAAATCTGCCCCTCTTGTTTCTTCAGTTGTGTTGAGTAAACTCAGCTCCTGGCTTCCCCTTTCCAGCTTTCTGTGAAGCAGCTCTGCTGTTGTCATGAATTATTTCTTACTGCCCAGAGTGCCTGGGAAAAAGGATTGATTCCCCACAGTGCATTAAAGGAGTAATTAGACACAACCCAATACTTGGCACTGGGGAGTAGCTGCATTGGCAAAATATCCCCCAGCAACTCTGCTTAAAGGACAGAGTAAAACAACTGAGACAGCGAGTGAACAAGGGAAAAGTGAAGATGTAGACTTTAAGAGAGTGCTGGAAAGAGGGTCTAGTATCACTCTAATCAATAGCTACATAGAGCAGGAGACTAATGGAACAGCAGGAGGAAACCAAGGCAGTTGAGTCAGCATGAGGGATTAAATGTGCTGTGCTGAACATCTCTGGTGTCTGCCACGGCTGATCCCCAAGGCAGAAAGGTAACAGCCAGCCTAGAGCTGACCATGCAAAAGAAAGGGCCTGACTTCTCAGTGTGACAGCGTGGGGTCAGGGCCACCTGCCTGGCACTTCCTGGCAATTTGATTCAACTGAGACAGAGAAAGGAATACCAAGCTGATATTTTCTGCTCCCCTTTCCTTGCTGGTGTGAGGTAGTTTGTCCACTGCTTTGAGGAAAACATACCACAGAGCTGAGGGAAAACCAAAGGTTTTGTTTGCAGAAGTTGCTACAGTTTTTTCTAATTAATCTCTTCCTCTCCCCTTTTTTTAATGTAACTCTCAGAAGTGCATAAAACGTTAAAAGCAAAGCCTTCAATGAAGTTCAGCATCTTTTGTCTGAAAACTGAAATGTACCCTCTTCAGAAAAGAAGAAAGTCTTGAATATTCTAATACAATAATACAAACGGCAATGTGTTTCACAAATACAGACCAAACAGCATGGTGGGCCAGCTAAAATTTTACACAACTGCCCAACCCTGTGTTACTTAACCTCCTGATCTGCCTCCCTCAGAATAGTCCACTGAAAATGGATGTATGCCCTTAGCAGATTGTCATGTCTGTTAGTCCTGCCTATTCCTCAGTTAACCTCATCCTGGGACCCTTGTTCACATCTCTGACACACTAAAGGATCTGACAAAGAATGAAGAAAAATATCAAGTTCTGAGTAACCATTTGATTGGCCTCTGTAACATGTTCTTGCTCAGTGCCCTCTTACGTCTCAATCTGTGGAAGTCATAAATTGAGATATCAGTGACAGTTTATAAGGGGATGAATTACAAAATACTGTACAGCTTTATCTTTGCCTACTTATTCAAAGTAAGTAAATAGAATGTCTACAAAGCAATCAAACTAAGACTTTTTTTGCATAGACTGGTTGAATATTCAAGATGCTAGAAAATATCTCTGGGTGCTCTTTTGTTTTTGCCTTTCCTTCAATAGATTTCATGTCTTGCAGAGCATTTAAACTCTGCCTTCTCCTGACAGGGCAGAGATTTTTCACTTGGAATAGATCACACAGATCTTAACTTCCACTGTTTCCTTTCCATGCTTCAATGAACAGGTAAGCAGTTAATGGTGACATTTGTAAGTCATCAGTGGTGTCTGAGTTAAAGCTGAAAGGAGCTGTCCTTGTTTTTAGTGCTTCAAGCTCTTGGCATACTCGAGCATTTATAACTTCATTGAATACCTTCAGATCATATTTTCAAGGATTTGTTTACAATTACAGCAGCTAGAGAGACTTCATGTCAAACAAAAATAATACACAACTAAATATTTGAAAAACCAAGGAACTGCCTTTTTAAACATACATGTTCCCTTTACAAGCCATATAAAAGACAGTTTCCACCAAAATTCAAGTATAAGAACCACCCAACCATGTACAGCTATTTTCATTATGTATACATATATTTTTTTCTTGTTTCTTTTAATATTTTCTTCTTTTTCTAAATGAGATACAAAACTTTTAATTGTGTGGGATAGTTTACTAACATTCTCTCCTCATCTCTTTTGGGAAGGTCTCAGTCTGCAGAACTCCTTTCGTCCAAACCATATGAAAACTCTTTGACACAGAGTCAAGACACAGCAATGATAAATCATATGAAAGCATCACTACTAATTTCAGAAGAGGAAAGTGAACTCTTTAATCTGAAAGTATTTCATGATCTTGTAAGTGACTAAATTCTACACAGAGAGCTTCTTTAACTTTACTTGGTTAGAAGGAATAATCAAGGTGGCTAAAGTAAAAATATAAGTTCTAAGGCAAGTTTTGTGCTGTGTCTGTCAGCTTGTTTTTAAATCAACAGATTACAGAAATTCCTGCTCTGTGTGAGGTCTTACTTTAAATAAAGTTAATTATAAAAAATAAATTGACTTGATGTGAAGTATTAAAAGATACAGCTTTTTCATTTTTTACATTCATCAAATTTAGAAATCATACCATATAAAAATGTAGTAAATAGCTCTAGACTAAAAGTCTTGTTTTCCAATGAGAGGCTCCTCTTTCATGCTTATAATCACAAAATGCATCCCCCTCAGAATAGGCTTCATAGAGAATCACAAATGACATTACAGATACTCTCTTTTTCTTGACCTATCCAGAGGGTCACAGCCCTGGAAGGAGCACTGTGGGAAGCACACAAGCGTCTCTAAAGCATTCTATTTAGTAGGTTGAAATAAACACATTGAATTTTCAGCAGGGCTGCACAGGTGGAAGCACATGCTTTGGGGACTTCAGCAAGTTTTCCTGCTTTCATATTGCAGCCTGTGTAATGTTTGCACTGAATCACATTTTGACCCTGTATTCCAAGGCCATCCTAAGTAGGACATTTCCCCTTTTGCTTAAAATTTGAGTAGGAGGTTAATACATTGCATTTCACTGCTTCAAAATTTTGGGTCTGGAGATCTTAAGCTTTCTGCCCTCACCATTTGGAGGTTTGACTCTAGGAATTCTGCTTTTATGCAGGGCCTGTTTTATAAAATTTTCAATTCTCTAATTTGAACACCACCCAGCATCTCTGGTATAAAGCAGAACACAAAATCAGTATACTGGAGAGAATTTAAAAAAGTCATTTTATCATCTCACTTTTAATGAAAAATATCAAACAGAAGTGATACTGAATGCAGAGATGTCTTTTGCCTTTGCAGCAGCTCTTACGCATCCATTTGAAAAGCTTCCTGCTTTTATAGGAGAGAGTTTCAAAAAGGACCTGGAAGACCAGGACAGAACTGCAGACAGGAAAAACTGCAGAAATGCTTAAATTTCTAAGAGTCTTCTAAAGGGAAGTTTGAGCATTCAATTACATTACTGAAGTGGGTGGAGGCTGTACTGTCACTTGAAAAATTTGGAGTTGCAATGGCTTTTTCCTTACTCTCCAAGTGTCCTGGGAGTGCTGGGAAACTCCTCTTCCCCAGGCTGGTGTGCACCCCTATGATGGGCTGAATGAGGACCAGTGCTGTAAGTCCCTTCTAGGTTCTACTTGTGCAATTTTTCAAACCATTCAGATACAAGGGAAAATTTATTTTCCCTCTTTTTAGCCATGCGGAAAATGAAGCATTTTATCTAAGCTGCTATTCTGACTTCTCCACACAGTCCATGACAAGAGACAATCACCTCTGCTGAGCTTCCCCACCTGTTTTGGCATCTTGGAGCACTTTTTTCCTGGCTTCAACCTGCTCTTCCTGCTGCTAGCCAGAACCAACAGCAATGAACAGCAATGAAGTATCATAACATGGGTGTCAGTCCATGGTCACTGCACTAAGCCAATGTCTTTCTGCAACCTGAAAGGTTGATCAGCAACTGTAGCAGAGTTCCTTGTATTAGTCTTTGTTTGTTTGCTTGCTTGCTCGTTTTCCTGTAAACTCATTAAACCTGACATTCTACAGAAAAAAAAAAAAAGCTTATGAGATCACATTGCATGTGGAACTGTGTCATCCATTTTTAAGCTTAATAGCCCTTAAACCATAAAACAATCATGTGCACCCCTGCATTCTGTCACTGCCTTTGCTGCTGGATACATAAAACCTATCACAGCTTTTTCAGCTTTATGACCTAGAGTTGCAAATTAGCAATAAAAGTGTATGAGACATGAGATTTTTTTCCTTTTATTTTTCTCTTACATATCTGAGGTATTCTCCTGCTCAAGAAACTCAGTGGAAGAAAAAGATGAGACATGAATCTGGCAACAAGACCCAGTACTAATTCTCACAGAGAGGGTCTTTCATTTTTTTTTCTTTCTGCTATGCTCAAGAGACAACAAAAATAATAATGTCCTCTCTAGTAAAAAACGTTACTTTCCCATCTAAACTTCCCCTATTTCTTCCAGCAAAAAGAGGACTTACAGAACTATACCAAGCCCTCACCCAGAAACTGAACTTGAGCTTGCAGGCCCCCACAACGTGACCTGCGCTTAAAGCTATATCTGCTGCACATCCCCAGTTGGAGATGTAATAGTCAGACATTTATGAAAAGCAAATGTGGCAATAAATATTTCAGGTAGAGAAAAATACAAGGGCATTCCCTTGTCTCATTCTTGGCTTATAACTGGCCACAATATCACAGACTACAATGTTGAGCTTGCCCCTAATGCTTGCATATTAGCACCATAAAGGATATCTCAATAAAGTGTTTGTAGGTTTATTTGAAACATTAATGCTGATGCCTGACAGCATTATCTATACTGTTTATATGACTATAAAATAGCTTTATAGTGATACAATTAGTAATGCTGAAGTTAGATAGAATAAATGGTACTACTGATCGTATCACTATAAACTTATCTTTATAGTGACATAAATGAGCAATATTTGTGTCATCATGTTTTATGACATCAGGTAATCTCAGGCCTAAGAGTATAACACAAGGTCTTGCACATTTTAGTTTCGCATCTAAAGTACAATGCGAGAGAACATTCTCATTCACTCTTAGAACATCAGCCCTACACTAATTTTCATTTACTTTAAGCTGCAGGGACAAGTTTTCTTCTTCATCTATAAAACATTGCAAGCACCCCATTTCCAAGATTGTGTTCCTACAGCATTGCTGGGTTATGAGTGGTCCCAGTAGATGAGGACTGATAGATGTCACAAGCCAGGCCAGACTCTGCTTAGACTTTTTAAATTGTCTCCCTCCTTTGCTATTTCACTCCATGCCTTTTATCCCAAAGAGGGACATGATAAATGAAAGACTGATCATCTGCAAAACAAGTTTTAATTAATTTCACAGTTTTGCCTCATTCAATTCACAGCTGACATAAAAATGGCTTGGAAAGACTGCTTGCCTGCCATTCCCAGAGTAGCCCTCACTAGCAGAAGGCAGGAAAAAAGATCTCTGATTTTACATAGTTTTCTTTGAAAAATGATTTGTGACTACCCATTACTGGAGTGGATATCTGTCCTGAGTTAAGATTTTATGCACATTGGTTAACTATGCAGTGGAAATGTCATCTTTTGGGCTTTCTATATAAACTACATAACTATTTGTAACACATAATTCACAATCCACAGAATTCATGACACCAACTCCTTCTCTGCTCCTTCCCCTTTGGCTATAGTTAGTTTCACAGGAAAACACAGGAATTTCACCTACTCCCCTACTTCTCCATGATATCACTGCTCCTGGACTCTGCCTTTTGCCCATGTACATAATGCCACTCAAGTCAACAGGAGGAATCCCAGTTCCTCAGTTAACAATACATTGGGCACCATAAACACAGATCTTTATGTGAGAAGACTTCATTATGTAGGCAGCACCCTATAGCAGCCTGAACATCAGTGTGGTCTAGAAGCTGAACAATCCTGGAACTAAAAACCTAGGAGCAACAAATACATCTTCTTTTGTTTTTTTCTTTTAATTGCAGTGAAACTCCATCATGCTTCCAAAAAATGGTACAACTGCAGTGTGCTGATGGCAAAATACACAAAAGCAACCTCTAAGAAGCCCTGAGAGAATTTACTCATCCATTTATAAGACTGGAGCTGTAATTTATTTAAACCACTCTGTTGTTCTGCATATCCAGTGCACTGCACAGTATTTCAGAGTGTGCAGAGGGTTCACCCAGTCTCTCCTCTTTCAGCATTAAGGACAAGGACATATGATTACAGTTAGGAAGATGGGATCAAATACAGCATCACATATAAAAGAAATAAAGTTTCCCTCTACTCAAAAATGAGCAATGCCACAGCGGTACCACAGGGGCCCTCTGAATTCAGTGAAGAAAGACCTGCTTTCACTAATCTTCTGAAATATTCTGGATTCTTCTGGGTTTGCCCAAAGCCATTTTATTATAGTTTCCTGCCAGTTATTTGGCTATTTTGTACAGCAGCATGAACCACCAGTGGAGATGCCTCTATTTGCTATAAAGCAGTTAAGATTTTTTGACAATACATAGAGAAGAACTAAGAGATGACTTCTAGCACCATGCACTGATGGGCATGCCAAAACCTGAAAAGAACTTTCTAAAATTGTGAGGACATTTTGTTCTCCTCATCCAGCTTATTCATGGTGCACCTTCATGTAACTTTAGCATCCTGAGAACAACTTTTCCCTGTTTCCTAGGTCCCCATCTTCTCCAATACATTGCATGAAAAAGGATCGAAAAAGGGACTTATCCATGTTAACTACAAGAAAAAAGAGTGAGATGGCAGAGCAGCCATATTGAGGGAGACTGACAGAAATGATATAGCATCTTCACTGGTCCAGTTTCTAAAAATTCCCTTCTGCTGATCATTAAAGAAGACTTAATTGTGTAGTTCTATATGTCCATCTCCAAACAGAGGTCCTACCAATACAGCATCTTTGTTAAAAGCTATTTCAGATCCTCATGGACTGACCAACCAGGAGAGTCCTTCCTCATTCTCCAACAGATTAAATTGGGCAACCAGCCCTACCTGCATTTTCCCTACACAACAATATCTCATACTTCTCTTTGATTTTTCCCTTCATGCTTCTTATAGAAAATAAAGAACAAGGAATGCCACATAAGGCTGCCTGACATTACCACATATCTGTCCTGCACACAGCTCTCAGAAGCTGGAGCAAGTTCTCTCTGCATCTCATTACTAGGAAAATACATGAAGTCTGAACAAAAGGTAATTTTTTGAGATTTACTATCTTCAAGGCACTTTAGGCTAGCTTGGAGAGAAACAGCATGGCCACAATGAAGGACTGAGCAAATCCCAGGTCAAGTAGAACAAAACAAAATCAAATATCCTATCTAAATTAGACATTGGAGACAGTCATCATGTGTGTAAACAAAATGTAAATAACTTTTCAGATAACCCTTTCTAATATTTGTGAGATGTCTTGGCAATTTTTGTGGAAAGCAGCTTCACCTTGTAACATTCAAGCACAATCAGTGGCACTTTTCATGCAACACATTATGCATTCCATGAGAAGGAAAGTTAGTCCAGTTGTTGTTAATATTCCCTGACAATATATAATTCTGGAAACTCCACTTTTAGGAGTATGCTGGTCACATATTCAATGTTTTTATGGTGGCCTCTAAATTTATTCTTCTTTATATGAGAGCTATTAAAAGCTTTTAAATATTTTCTGGCTGCTGGAGCGTAATTAATTATCTATGCTTCCAAACTAATCAAGGATATTAGTCTTTCTAGAACACTTAGGCAAACCATATGGGGTAACTGGGGAAATCCAGATGGTTGCTGCCACACTTACATGCACTTTACTGATAATGGCTACCCAGGTTTCCAGAGCTTCTCAGTATATTCTCATTACACTCGTATGGTTCCATTACACAAATAATAGTGAGAATTAATTGCTTCTAATTGAGGTTGCTGGTATTAAATCAAATTAGTGTCCACAGCATAATACAAACAATGTCAACAACACTGGCTCTGTTACAGCAAGTAAATAGAAACTAAATACAAGTGTTCAAAATTGCATCTTTTAGTGATCTTCATTGAGTTAAATTCTGGCCATTAAAGAAGAATGAGGTTTTACAAGAACATCCCTTAGGAGTTTCACCATCTCCCATACATAGCATGAGCTGAACCAAATCAACCCAAATTTTGAAGATTCAAGTAAGGGTCAAAGAACCAGTATGCACAATTCATGCTGCTGAAAGATGTCTGATAACATCCATGACCGCAAGAAAATCTGTCCTTTTTCTCTCCTCAGGGCAAAACTTTCAAAATATGTTAAATACATGAGAAAGAGTGTTGTGTTGCACAAATTGAGTTCATTTATGCTAAATGGTTTGATCCTTTGTACCCCTACATAAAAGGTGTTTCCCTAGGTGTCAATCCCAAGACCCCTCCTCTACCAGCCCTAACACCCCTCCTTTCTCTGTCTGTCACCCAAATCCAGCCAAAAGGTCTAGAAAGATCCATGGGTCAGGGATGGTGATTGAGCAGACCCCCCAAATCATAACACTCCTCTTCCCTGATTAGGGGAGCCCCTGTGTCGCTCATGTACCCTTCCCCCCCCGCCCCCCCCCCCCGCGCACGCGCGCAGGCGCCCGCTAGCGCTCACCGGG
>WEZZ01022417.1:1681-30751 GCA_013400585.1 Chloropsis cyanopogon | reverse complement strand
GGAAGGATATTGTGAAAAATCTGCTGCTTAGTCAGGATGTGGATATAAACCACAGAACATTTTCCAAATCAGATTTGGATTTGGGGCTTAGCATAAAATGAGGGCACGAAATAACTACATCCTGTGCAGAAAATCCTAATAGGAAAAGTCAAGATTACAGTAATGCATTCTGTGTGGTCTTCCATGAGTGGAGAACAGCAAAACGGCATGTGGCAGGACTGTCTCACTTGTGTCTTTGCTTCTGCTGCTGTGAAAAGTATTTTCAATATTTGCATAATTTAGAGCATGACATTATGATTTTCAAAGCTTCAAATTGGAGTAAAGCATTTACATAATCTAATTAAATCATGTAAATGTTTTATGATAATATTCAAGTAAGTGCGAAACTTGTTCCACAGATTCATCCCTTTCTTAGGCCATTGGGGAAACTGAATTTAGGCAGGCAGATGTACGTTTCTAGCCCTGCATGCTCTGGGAGGTCAACAGAGTACTTACTGAATGCTCTGTTCTTAGTATAACCTCCAAAGCCTGCTTCTCAGAGCAGCATCCTTCCAAGCAGCTGGAAGGTAAGCTGGGACCAGAGGGAAAGGCAGAGCAGATTTAAAAGGCTGCTTGCAACCTCTTATAATTTGAACGAAAGCAGTGCTGCTGCAGTATGTAATAAATTGCTTCCATTTCAGTGAACATTAAAATAATCCCATGGTGACCCTCTTAGCAGCAGCCCTGCCACATTTGGTATCAGATCTCAGAAAGCATGCATCGTACTTGGATGGGAAGCTACCAGGGGAAGCCCCACAAATCCTCCTGGTGACTGTTGGGTTTGTTTTTGCCTCTGGCTGCACTAACTCACAAAATATTGGAAGCACTTGGCCAGCATCCATGATGAGAGATGCTGTCTTGTAGTGAGATTATGTAAATAATATTTTTTATCAGCACACTCTCACTAAGCTGTCTTCCACAGCAGTTCTTAGTGAATCCTGTGTTTGCCAGGGTATACTACTGCAATAAGCAAGTGAATTGAATCCTGAATTTCCAAATGTAGCCAAGCTAATGCTAAGCCAGTACTAATGAGATTCTTTTAGAAAGTAAAGCAGCACTGCTTTGCTAAAATGAATTTGTGTAATTGACAAAAATTTAGGTTCTTCAAGACAAGGCCCCTGTCTGTTCTAAATAAGCTCATTGCCATTGATTTTTATCAGTGCCACACTGATAGAGCACTGATCTGCTCTAACTGGTGACAGAAATGAGTATGTGTATACACTGCCACTGTTCTGTGCTCTCACAGTAATTGCAGTGTTTAGGTTAGGATGTTACCTGTGCCTGGCTGTTGATGAAGTCCATGTGCTGTTAGAAGTACAGGACTGTCTGCAGACACGATGTGGAGCTGGTTTGTGCCTACACCATGACTTTGTTGAGCCCAGCAGCTCTGATTTTTGTCTGAAAATGTGGCTGTCGTAAGGCTCCCCTTACAATATAGTGCAAAATCTGGGGATTCTGTTATTTATTGTCAAAGCACATAACCATATCTAAAGGTTGTAAATTAGTTTGGAGCTCAGCGGTATGGAAAATTCTTAGTATGTGGAAGTCATTGCTAAACTAGCTGACAGAAAGGTGAAATATATCAGTAGTGAATTAAGTCTTCTCTAATTAGACATAGAAATCTAATTACTTTGCAAATTTTTCGTCTAATTTTTAAGGGAGTGAAGCTAGTGTAAATTTAAAATGGAAGCAGAGATGTTCAGCACGTAGTGTTAACTGCCAAGGAGAAAACACGGTGACCTTATTTGCAGCTGCACATGCATCATGTGTAGGAATGCCTGTCATAGCCATAATGATTTAACATCAGGGCAGGCCAATATTTCTTGGTTCTTCCTCCGCAGTGTAGGCAGTTTCCTTTATAGGTGGAATGGGAAGCTGTAGGTGTTTCTGGTGAAAAATGGTAATGCTAGAGAGGTGCCCTTTACTACAAATCCAGCACTATTCGCTTTAGTTCACCTCCCAAAAAAGAATTTGCAAAGTCACAGCCTGGGGAATGAAGTCACAGGTGGGTGAAGTTTAAGTTTTGCCATGATTTGACTCTGTTTATTTGATTACTCAGCTGTTGATTATACAGTGTTGAAGCATAGTAGGTGACACTGGGGATGTTTAAAGCTGCTGAATTTTATTTTAAGAGGTGCCAAAACTATTTCATTGCAGGAAAGAATCCTTTTAGTTTAAAACCTGCAAAATTTTGGGCATAATAAATATTTTACATTTGGACATGAGAATTCACAGAGCTATTTAACTGGACAGTCAGGAATAAAGTATGAAAGGTCTAACAGTGTTCAGATCAACTCTAAAAGGATAATAAATTGATTTTAAGAAAATACATGCCAACCCAGTCTCATGGCCCCATCTGATGTCTACTTGTATAGATTCAGTCATTTTGAATGAGTTGCCCTGTTTCTTTTAATTCTTTCTCTTGTTTTCCTCTTAACCTTCTCCAGTCCACCACTGCAAATAACGTTTACTTCTTATATGGATATGGCCCTGTTGCAAGGGAACAAATTTGAGATTTAATTTAATTTCCTAGTCTTTGTCCTTTATGCATAATCTTGCAAGACCACCATTTCCACAGGGAAAGAAGAATTCAACTGAGCCTTACTGAAAAATTATGCATCCAGCCCTAGTGTCTCTGTCTGCATACCTGCATGTGCTTAAGATACTGAAGAAGCCACATGTAAATACTGCAGGAAAGTTGAATATCATAGCAATACCTGACAGCCCTCAAAAATTTCTGAAGGAGAGCATAAATTGGGTTGTATTAAGAAGAATTTTGTGATTCTTAAGCTCTGTTTTCTGGCCAATAAAAAATTTTAACCACTAATATTCCAAAATAAAAAAAGAACTGACTTGATCACGTTATCTGTATTTGCCTTTGTATGTTGTTCCCAGCATGAGAGAGCCTGATTACAAAGGAAAATCTTGCTAGGTTCATTCAGGGCTTTTTTGAGGGTTTTGGTGTTTGTTAATGCAACCTTAGTGTGTTCAGTACAGCTTTTTAGCAAGTTCACTAGTTTTCCTGGTCTTTTAAAATGGTTTTATAAATGCTATAGTTAATGTCACTGGCAGCATGCTTGACATGAATGAAACAATAAGCCCTAGTCTAGTTTCAAAAAACCTCAAGTCTAACAGGACTCCTCTCTTGTCCTTGATCAAACTGATTGGCAAGTTATTCTAGTTGTCTGTAGCTTAAAATAATAACTGTATATTTTTCTTGTGTCTTGGGAACACTCTGGGTCCCGTTAATCTCGGTATTCTGAACATAGAATCAGTTTTATCCTCTACAACTACAGTGTCTGTACACATAATTAATTTTGTTTACATAGTATCTAAATTTAAAGAGAGAAAGAAGGATCCCTCTTTTAATTATAAGAAACAAAGGCACAAGATGGTTTAAGTTGTTTGAGTAAATTGAAGAGATGTTTGTGGATGTGCCTGAAAATCTTTGCCACAGTCTTGAGGTTCTGTCCAGAAATTCACTTTTTAGGTCATCCTTTTTAGCATTATTGAAACATTGCTTTCTGTAGATATTTATTCATGTCCTCATGTCCTCATGTTGATACAGTTTTATGTTAGACAAATGTATAATTGGAAGATAGTACTTTGTCAGTTAGTGTCCAGATTTTACTTCTAAATGCCTGAGTCTGCCTAGGAGCCAAGATCACATCCACAAGAATGTCCTTATCAAAGCACAGTGTCCATTTAGACATGAAAACAAGCTGTTTTAGGTGCACCACAGCTAGCTGCAGGTCATGGAGCTGTATGCCATGTTCTATAGTCACAGTCCCATCAGTTTTTCTTTCACCCTTGGAGAACACAAAGATCAGCTGAACTGAACAGAACAGCAGCAGTGCATTATAAAAATAATACCTGTGCACTGAAATTCAAAATGAAGTAGTTTTCATGGTCTACTCTTGCAAAGTATAGTGAGTTACTGCTCCACTATGATAGCATGTGATCCTAAGTGTTGGGAAGGGAGTTTAATTTGAAAAAAAAAAAAAAAAAAAGAAAAATTAACACCCCCCCATACTTTCAACGCATCTGGTAATGGAAAAAAATTAATTTTGTTTAATTTTTAATCAGACAGCCTGAGACAACCACTGAGCACTACTTGACAATTAGAATACTAATGAAGTGCACACTGGGTTAGTCTGTTTTTAAAGGACAGGAAACAATACACTCAAAGCTGAGGGATTCTATTTCATTCCAATCAAGTCTTCACATATTTACCTCCTTTGTAAGAATTCAGGAAATGTTTGACTTGTTTTCTTTAAAAATCCCACCCCATGGTTAATTATTTTTCAAATACAGAAAGCACAGAAAGTGATAAGTGGATTTCTTGTAAACATTAATCTTCACTGTTTGAGGCACCTTTTTCCATACCTTAAGTGTTTTCTTTTTGTTTGTTTGTTTTTATTCTTCCTCTAATATATTTGCTTCTGTCTACCACTCTGAAACAGTTTGAAGTCTTTGGTTTTCATGCTTTCTATAAGTTAGATATTGTAAGTATTTGTCCGTAATGTGCAATTTCACAAAAGATAGTCTGGGTGCAGGAAGAAATAAATTGCCCATGCCTAAAGTGTTTATTTCTTGTAAAATTTATAAGCAGCTATCTATAGCAAGGTTGAATACAGTAGACAATGCTTAATGAATTCAAATGAGTTCCGAGACATAAATTAAGTAGCCTAACCATCCATAGTAGCCATGTCATTCTGGCCTCACTGTGAAATGGATATTTCATTGCCCCTGCTATGTCACATTGTCAAGCAGAACCATATAATTATACCCTAGCTGGAGTGAAGGATTCACACTAGCTCGCGTTAGGCCCCTGCTGCCAGTTCCAACTTTAAAAGTCTGCAGAGGCTGTAGGTGACTTACCTGGGATATAATCCTTTTGGTGTCATCCTTTCATGCTGAAATCCAGTGCTGCCCTGTGGCCTTGAGCCAGGGCTTGGCTCTAGGCACTAGTGTTGAGGCAAGGACACTGAGCCTGGGGCAGATGTTTGCCAGACTTGCTGCACATCCTCTGTTATCAGGAGTTAAGCAGAGGCCATTAGCGCTAAGGGAAGGGAGACCAGTGTTACCCAAAGTACAGCCATGGGCCTTCCAGCAGGGAGCAGAGCAACAAGGGCTTTTGGTCCCGTCCTGACACATTAGGGATCTGGGTCCTCTTTTCAATCAGCTCTTTGTTCTCCTGTCCTTGCCTCACAGCAGGAGCTGTCAGTAACCAGCACCTCAGGACTGGGAGGCAAAACTCAGCTCACTGCTGAGCTCTGCAGATCCCTGTTTTACCCCATTCCTTGCTGGTTACTCTCTGCCCTGCATTTGCAGTGTCAGTTTGTTCCCTTTCTAGCTGATTTGACTCCAGATCTGAAAGTTGCAGTGGAAGGCAGAGCCAAGTCTGCAGCAGGGAATACCATTTCCCAATCTTTTTCATCCCACCCGGGATGGAAATACATTTAACGTGGGACACGTTAGCTTCTTTCATGAGTTTTTCAATGATGGTTGAGGAAGAGTCTGGAATGCCTGAAAGTCTAATGGCATGAATAAACGTTTGTTGCAATGCTTAGCAAAGAAACTGAAACCCAAATCATCCAGGCCAAACTGGGATATGCCAAGCCAACAGCTGGTGATCTGTTAGGAAAGGTTTGCGCACCAGTTGTGAATTTGCTTATGAGACAATGCATAGGGAAGTTTTCAACTTGAAAAGGGCTGCTTAAATTTTTTTTCTTTTTGACATTGTATCAATATTGTCTCTACTTTGAAAAAAGAGCATATGGGAAAGTTCTGTTCCATATCATCATTCTCATATTTTTTTAATAATACTGTGCTGAACTAAAAAAACTTTTGTAAATGAAAGGAAGAATTTTGATATTTTTTTTCCCCAGGTTTTCTGTAAAACGTAAAATTTAGAGTGTTCAAAATTGAATGAAAGAATTGAAATCAAACTTCAAAACTAGATCTGCTAAAACAACACGTGCCAATTTGTATCGTACCAATATGTAAAAACAATCTGGCTTATATTTTCCTGCATTTTTCTCTGTTTTAAAAATACAACCTTTATATAAGGACTTATAATGTCTTTTTTATGTGTTCCTGATGTCAAGGTGATGATTTGTTAGGATTTCTCCTTGCGTAATTCCCAGTTCTCAGGGCTATAATAGGTTTTACTGTTTCTTTGAAATGCACAAAATAGTCTGTTATTGTGGACCGGGAGAATTAGTAGGGAGTACTTTTGCTGTAGATAGTGGTTTTATATATAAAGAGAAGATGCACTTTTAACTGTTGGTTTGATGTGGAATCCAGTCTGTGTGGTAAAACATGCATGTATCAGTGAAACCCTTTTGCTTGGGGTGGCCATAAAAGCTCTCTTTCTTTGATCAGATAAGTAATGTTCCCATTGCTTTTTCATATTCTTTATTTTTTTTTTCCCCAGATGACATTACTTCAGAAATAAGAGATTGTCTGAGCAGTTATTCTATGGTAACAGTATTATTGTGCAGCTAAGTAAGTTCTCATGTAATGAGGAATAACTGTAGTTTTATGTGCTAAACAATTGTTGTATATACTAAACAATTAAAAGAAAGAAAAACAATTAATGGAGGAGAGACAGAAGATGTTACAATCTTTTGGATCGTAATAGACACCCTTGGTTATAGAAGCCCTTAACCATATGTTGGAAATAAAGCTCTACCCCACTTAAACTGCCAGCACGGGTAAATTAAAGAAATTTAATGTGTTCAAAGAAATATTTAATATCCAAGACAAAGTATGAAACTAAAATGTGTAAGTTAACCTTTCTAAGATCTTGCTGGGGATGGAATAATCACACATTGAAGGTGGAATGTAAAGAGTACAGAAAAAATTCTGAGGAGAATCTGGAGCCACCTAGAAGGTGTGGCAGTCCAAGGATGACTGTAGGGGTTTTAATTGTAAACTGGGGCTAGATGAGCAAGAAAGCATGCATTTTAATAAAATAATATAAACAGAAACTCACTGGAATAAGTTCTTTATATTCTGTTCATTGTCTGCAAGTTTTGCTCCTCTCAAAGTTAGTATGTGTGATCTGTTACATGGTAAAGATGGAACCAGTGTGGAAGAGGTGTGGTGTCAGGTTGAGGAGGACTTTCTCATGCAATATTCCAGCTCACTCCTCTATGAGGTGACAGCTCCTTCTGGGTAGGGATGTGGAATGGGAGCTGCTGTTTGTTTGGGATCAGCTGAGCAGTAGGGTTTTGCCTTTGTGTCAGGAATTGGCTCCTGCTAATGTTAAAAGTGCAACTATTTTATTTGCCGTAGATGGTGAAAGAATAACATTGGTAGAAGATCACATCATGTGGCATTTTGGCTCATGCTGCTTTCCTGAGAGGCACAGAGCCCCCACCTCTTAGAGAGCACTCAGGCTTCAGAGCACTGCTTGCTTGTTTGCCAATAAGTAATTCTCTAGTAAATGAGTGGACACTGAATTTACATTAGAAACTGTGTGAGCTGGGAATGATTTCCCTGGCTGCTAGTAGTCTGAGCAGTCATTTGATTTCTGTAGTGAAGGTGTAATAATATATTGAAGTGCTGTGCTGGGCAAAGCAAACCAAAAGAACATTTCCTTGTTTAGCAAAGATTGAAGCTAAGACTGTCTTCAGATAGATGATAGAGACTTATCCTCTTTTCCTTCCCAACCTCTCCTGTCTTGGCCATCAAAGTTACAATGAAAACAGTTGCATGTGTAATACCACTGTGCTTCTCTATGGGGATTTGTACTACTCTGTCATTGTAATCTATTTTTCAACCTTGCTGCACTGTATGTACATGAAAGCTACCTGGCATGTCTGACTGTGCAGGAGAAGTCAAAAGTCTTGTAGTTTACAGGTGACATTTTGTATGGCTTCTGTATAGTCAGTACTTAGTCAACTGAGGTATGTTAAACCAGGAATACTAGTGAGGCAGCATTATTATTCTTATTACTGCTACTTTGACTATTATTATTATAAATGTCTTGGTATTAATGAAAAAAAAGTTAACTTCTGTTTTAAATCACCAAAAACAAATCTTGTTGCTGAGTTGTTTAATTAAAGCATCAATTTTAAACAGGAAAGCAAGGCACTGGTTGCCATTCACAATTCTTGGTTACTACATTTAGATCTCCTAGCAAGTGGTACATTTTGCTATAGACTACAGCTTTTCATAGGAAGATACATATCTGAAGTGCTCATCAGAAGATACTGGGGAGAAGAATGAAGCCCCCATGATGCAGGGGAAAATGGTCAGTGACCTGCTACATCAGTTTGATACTCATGAGACTATGGGGCTGGATGGGATCCAGCCAAGGGTACTGAGGGAAGCGCAGAAGTGCTCACTGAGCCCCTTGCCATCATTTATCATCAGCCCTGGTTAACTGGGGAGGTCCCAAGCGCCTGGAAGGTAGCAAATGCGATGCCCAGCTACAAGAAGAAAGAAGGAGGATCTGGGGAATTACAGGCCTGTGAGACTGAACTTGGCCGTCCTAAAGGTCTTCTTCCAACCTTAATAATTCCATGATTCTATAAACCCTTTATCTGTTGTTAAAATCCTGTAGGCATCTTTTGCTTGGAAAAAGAATCTGTTATTTGAAAGAACAAGCCTAAGTGAATCATATGCATACATGAAATTACAGGTCTCTCTAGAAGTCCCAAGAAGACATTGCCTGGAATATGACTGATTTTATTAAAGAGAAAATGAACAAAATGAGAGGGAGACTTTTTTTTTTCCCAGGTTTCTCTAATACCCACTTTCAGGCATTACTCAGGTTATCTTTTAAACTGAATAAACAAACTTGCTCTACTAACCAGAGCAGCACAATACACTCAAAAGCTCATTCACATGCATCCAGGTAAGAAAGGGAAAGAAATTTTAACTAGACATAAATAATATAAACATAAGCATAATATCACTTCTCCTAGTCACATCTCTGATGCTGAGTAAAGTTACAGTAGTTTGAACACTGAACCAATATTTTTTGGATGTATTGTTGGTTTAAGTTACTTGGCTTACTCCACAGGTAAGTTTCAACATGCAGATTAGGAATGACTGTTTTAGTAGAATGATGAATATGTAAATAACTAACATCTCAAAAGTGCACTTAGATGTTGCTGTCCTGTGCAAATAAGAATTCCTGGCTAGACATAAAAGACCAGATTAGCAAACTCAAAAGATCATCTCTTTTTGAGAGAAGCTCCATCAGCTCCATTCAGCTGTTGGAAAACGAGAGAAGGTAATTCTTTATTTTTTGGAAAAATGAGCCAGGTTCCTTCATGGGGAAGAGTGAAACTGCAAGTTTTGGGCAAGTTGAGCATGGTTTCAATGCAGTCAAGTCTTGCATCCACAGACAGATGCACAGAAATGTAGCCACTGTGTTTCCAGTGGCTGAGGGCTCTGTTGATAGGTGCCAAGCACAGGCAAGCACGATCTGTTTCCCGGAAATGAAGTGCAGTAATTGGAAACAATTAAGAGAACATACACTGAATACAAAATAAGTTGAACAGTTAGACTCCTTCTGCTGTTAAATTAATTTAATATTGCTGTGAGACTTGGAGAGAGCATATTCACCCAATAAAATTCTCCTTGAGTGCTTGGGAGTTAGAGCTACATCACTTGACATCTTTAGTTTGCTTCTTCCTTCTGACCCTAAAAGCAGCCAGGAGTAAATATGGGGAAATTTGGAAGCTAGCTTCTTTCCTGTTACCCCAGGGTAGATAGATAATAGCTTTCCCCTGTGGCCCTGTTTTTCACCAGATAGAGGATGAGTGAGGAGCTGAGGCTACTTTTGTCCTGTGATCAGAATCCAGTAAACTAACTGAACTTAAAGAAACCCATTCCTTGGCCTCAGAGGGGAGCTCAGAGAAGACCTCAATTAAGTGCAGTGTTAGCAATTTCAACTAACAGCATTTAAGTAAAAAAATAGATTCAAATAGGAGATAGGGATTTAAAAGAAAATCTTGAGTTCTGTGAACAAGCATGCTTAATAAAAAAAGTTAATGTGTAAAAGCTGTATAGCTACATTTTTGGAGTTACTCAACACTTTGGACTACACCTCTTGATTAAAAGGGCATCATACAGCGCCATTTGTAGACTTGTTCCTCTTGTTTATTGTGGTTTTAGGTTTACACTTTAGCTCAGTAGGTAATTTTTTTTTTTTCCCATTTTCAATTGTGCTAGATTTATATAACTATGGGAAAGAGCTGGACTTTTTCTAATGTATATTATTATTTCATTACCATTCTGGTAGCAGTTATTTGTCAATTTTACTCTGAAAAAGTTATTTATTAACTGTTTATAAGCCACTCTATTATCATGTCTGTGTTATTCCTAACACATCTGTATCAAAGACTGATTTCCAGATTACTGTCTAAGGATAATTTGCAGCATGAAGTATTTGCAGTATTTTGGTTTGGTTTGGTTTTTTAAGTTGTTTGGGTGTTTGGTGGAGTGAATCACAGAATGGGTGATGTTGGAAGGGACCACAGTGGCTCATCTGTCCAGCCTCCCTGCTCAAGCAGGGTCATCCTAGGGCTCATGGCTCACGTTGCGACCAGATGATTCTTGACTTTTTCCAATGAGGGAGGAGCTCCACAACCTCTCCTGTCAATCTGTTTCAGTGCTCAGGTATCCAGAGTAAAGAATTTCTTCATTGTATTCAGGTGAAACTTCCTGGGCATCAGTTTCTGCCTGTTGCCTCTTGTCCTATGGCTTGACACCACACCTGGCTCCATCCTCCTGACACCCTCCCTACAGTGAAACTGTATCTGAATATGTTTCAGGATTGTCAATAATACATAACATTAACTGAAGCCAACAGTTACTGTGAATGAAAAGCCTTCTGTGACCAAAGGCATGTTATGACCACTTCTCTATTTAAATTAGTTGAATAAGCGATTTCATAATTGTGACTTTGACAAGAAATTATATAGTTTTGCCTTTGACAAGAGATTTTATAGTAATAATAATGTTATATATGACTTAGGCTATGGGAAAAAAAATCCAGTTGTCCTCTTTTTTAAATTGAAACAGAGAATTACCTGAGAAAATTCAGCTGTCATCAGCAAAACATAAGTAAAAAACTTGGTGTCTAATGATATGGTTTTCAGAAGGAGGCTTGCTACTCAGACCATTTGTGGGAGGGAAAACCAGTATGAAAGTTAAGTGTGTGTTTGTGACAGGACATGTTCTAGTCTGATACATTATAAGCAACATAAGCAATTATAAGCAATTCTTTTACCTTAGGATCCTTCTGCTCTTCAGCAGATGCTTTTGGTGGTGGGTGAATAATTGAGTGTAATTGTTTTGAGAATCTCTGTCTGGAGACTTCACCTGTCATTCTGTAATTCATTTTCCATCTTCCTTTCTATTATTATCTT
Organism: Chloropsis cyanopogon; assembly: GCA_013400585.1. Taxonomy (NCBI): domain Eukaryota; kingdom Metazoa; phylum Chordata; class Aves; order Passeriformes; family Irenidae; genus Chloropsis; species Chloropsis cyanopogon. The sequence continues at coordinate 19,319 of WEZZ01022417.1, read as the reverse complement.
GCATTATTTTGAACTGCCATGGTATTGCTTGCTTGTGATGTACTCAGCATGGATGCTACAATGCAGAATGGTGTACTGAACTTCAATCTATATATATTATATATATATATAGATAGATTGAAGGATATATGCCACAAATTTAATTGGATATATATCACAAATTTTCTTTGACGGAAGTCTTGAGGCTTAACAAGGAATGCTATTGTATCTCCCTGATACTTGGAAATTATTTCACAACAATTTTAATGAAGTAAGGAAGCTTTGCTGGAGCATCTCATCATTGCCTCCAAATTCCTTTGGCTTTGAAACATTCCAAGGATTGAAGTTAGTGGTTTTTCTGTTGAGTCTGTTCAGTTCTTATTTTTTGTTTTCACTTGTAAAGTGAATAAAGCACCTATGTATTTATAAGCTACACTACCATGGCCTTCAGCAAACATTGCAGTTGATTAAAACATTGGTCAGAGCAGTTTTATCTGATTCCATCAGCATCCAGAGGTTATGAACCTCAGCTTATTAGGGCTATATTAGTGATGTGATTAATGATATAATACTTCTTCCTTCCAGTTTTGCTCTGGAGGTTGACTTCTATAGCAACAGGTCATCATCAGGGAAAATTCTGGGGTAAGGTCTAATAATGATCCCATTTTACAGCTGGAAACTTTGAATCCTGTTGGAGATTCATACTTAGCAGTTAGAACCAAACCTTAACTAGAAAACATATTATTAGAAAGGGGAAAATGGATGGGGGATAACTGTAACTCTGCTAAAAGAGCAAAACTAAAATGTGCATGTGTCTCCTGGTTTGTTTATTTTTTAGGGTGGGGGTTTTTTTCCCTACTTTTGCTGTCAAAGGTGCCACCAATGTTTTCTCACATTTGGGACTACCACCATCCGTAAACTCATTTAGAACAAGAAACGTTGCACCAGTGTCTGTTGTACAACAAACTGTGTTTATACAAAGGAAATGTAGGTATTTGATAGGATGTTCTTAAGAAAGGAGATAGTAATTTATTGTTTTGGAAATCTGCCTTGGAAGAGACTTGGAGAAGCCATCCTTGTGCCCCAGGCAGACTCAGATTGTCAGTTCTATTTTGTAGATCATCAGTGATGGAAAACCCATAGCTACCCTTGATAATCTATTCCAGTATTTCATTATTAGTCTGAATTGAGTGATTTTCCTAAAATCTATGCTGGATCTTTCTGGTTGATATTTGAGCCCATTATTGCCTGTTATGTCCATTACTGGTATGGAGAATAGATTCTTTCCTTCTTGTTTTTTCTGTTTTGTGCCTTAGGTTTTCTACCTGATAGTTGTTGTTGACCTTCTGTTGAACATCTCCTGTTTGTGCATTTCCTTAAATATTTAAAATCATTGTGCAGTGTTATTATTGTGATTCAGAGATCAGAAATAGCCCTCTGGTGTCACCCCCCACTTCTTTTAGTTGGTAAAAGAACTTTTACTAACTAGCTTATTTTTATCTTATCTTGAGTAAGCACTGTTTCTTCAGCTTGTTAAAACCTGTTTGAATCTTTCACCAGTCCTCCAACATACTTGCAATCTCAGTTATTGTCAGCAATGTTTTCTTCTATCATCTAGATTGTTAAGAGAAAATCTGAAAAAGACAAGACCCTGGACAGACCCTCTGAAGAACCATACAGTGCATCTATTTGACAGTGAAACATTGGTCCTCTGTGGGTACAGTTATCTAATTTCTGTTTGCAGTTTTTATTGTGACTTACTGAAGTCAAGATGAATGACAATCACTCTTCTTCTAAAAAGGCCTTTTAGCCGCAACACAGGAAGAAATTGGATTGTTTTGTCAGTTCATTCTTAACAGATTCATATTGATTGTCACTTATATCTGTGTTATCATATAGCTGCACACAATTGCTTCATCCAGAATTGTTCTTGAATATGAGGTTCAAGACTTGTCTGTGGTTTCTCAGCTTCTCTTTCCCACTGTTCTAAGCACAGACATGAGATATCACAGAGCTGCTATCAGTCCCCATGTCAGTTCAACTATTTTTTAATATATCTTCACTGATACTTGTCAGGCCAATTAAATTTGAAAAATATAATTAATAATCTGTGTTCTTATTTGAGCTCTGACTGTTGTTGCTGTTAATTCAGCTTAACACCAATAGGTCTTGTTCACATAGACTAATGCAAGAAAAGTTCTCTGGCTCTCTCTGCATCTTCTCTGCATTCTGTCTGAACCATTGGCTAATGTAGTCTTTCTAGTTGTAGAACCTGATTTATTTGTTCACAGCTTACTGCCTAGATACTTTGTGTTTAATAGGTTGCATAATTCTTGTGGTTGCTTGAACTTGGAATTACATGGAAATTTCTGGAGAAGGATATTTGGTCCTTTCCTAAGAGCATGCTTAGGAGGGGCATGGACTGTGGCATCTTGGTTTTGAAAGAGGTCAAATGAGGAGAGAGGAGCTTAGGAGACAGGCAGGTGATAGGCACAGGGGTCAGAATGAGGCTGGAGTATTCATATACCTAGGAAGGGCAAAGTGGCTGCTGGATTCAAACAAGACTTTAGAGGAAAAATGTAAAGATGTGGTAGGGAGAAAGGAATTTAATTTTCAAAGCTTTTTTGTATCTATCTTATTTGACCAATCTGAGACTTTCCTCTTAAAAAAAAGAAATATACTGTTCTACTTCATGTTTAGATAATGCAAGTTCTTTGGTGTTTTGTAGCACTCACTTTTAGGGCAGGCTATTGGCAGATTGGCTTCAGAAGTTTGCCTGACCTGATCTGTGCTCAGCTATGATCATAGGGTTCCTTTGTTTCTTATTGTCATGTTCTGTGTCTTAACCTCTTTGCTTGCACTCCAGCTGTTAGTGCCATTCTTTTATGCTCTTCTTTAGTGATCTGACCTAGTTGGTAAGCTCCTTGCCCGTGTTTGAGGTCAATGAGGAAGTCATGATTTAGCAAGGCTAATCTCGTACAACACTTCTGTCCTTTTACATGGAAATGGGCAGAATTTTTGTCCTAAGTTATTAGTTCTCTCTCATGCTGTCAACTCTATTTTACTGGGGTTTTTTGTGCATTGAGAATGGCATTAATGCCTAATTTCAAGAATGAAAGGTCAGCTATGTCCATAGGGTTGAGTCCCAACTTTCTGTAGGATCGAGTTCTTGCTCTTAAACTCATGGCTTCTGGTTGTAACATTGCCTGGCTTTCATGTAATAGTAGCAATCAGCTTCTTCCCTATGAGTTGTGTTAATGTTTATGGCTGGGCGCTGTTCTGTATAACTGTTCAAGTGACTTGTAGTGCCTTTTCTGTCCTTTGGCATCCTCCTCATCACAGATATGCCTCTGACTTATTTTTCAGCTCCCCTTCTTGCTTTATACAAACAGGTATTATTAAATCGAACACCTCCACACAGCCTTTACTGGAGCACAAATGTAGATGTCTCTTCTTTCAAGTACATCTCTATGGGGAACTATGGGGAAGATATTGCTATTCCTACCTGAGCATGGCTCACAGCTGCAGGTAGACACAGAACAAACAGAGGGCTAGAGTGGTCACTGCTCCTCTGTGTATTGTAACATTTAATGACTTCTCCTTATATCCCTTTTAGGCATTCTTCCATTTATTGCTCAAACACATCACAGTCAGGAACTAATTAATAAGTTAGTGTTAGTTGCAAACTGATGAATTTTCCATTTTCTTCTCCTCCAAACACTCCAAAGCGAGGTATACCGAACTTTACCTGTGGGCATTTTCAAGAAGAATTTGGAAAAGGTCTGACTGTATCAGTGAAGAAGGACATAGAAAACTTTTACTTAATATTATGTATAATTAGACTATTATCTTCTTAATGTTCATGTATGATCTTGGAGGAGAACTTCCAAGCATAAAAGAACATATTTAGACCTACAACTGGATTATGTGATAAGGAACTTTACCTTAATTACTACAAGACACTCAAACAACACTTAAAGGGCTTTTACTGTGCAAACTTGTATCTTTTTGAAAATACTTTGGCTTCACTGTTGTGATGACTATTATTTGGTAATACCAGGAATTTAGAGAGTACTCAAGGTAAGCTAAAGCAAATTTAGAAAAACAAGATAGAATATTCTACTGCTGTGATTTAATTTCTTGTAATATATTTATTTTAGTAATGTAACTCATTGCAGGAGGATATTGAAACAGGGGTCAGAAGTGTGTTACTTTTTTGTAGGAATACTGGGAACATTTGCACTGGATAAATTCTTTTTCTTATGTCCAGACACCAACAACTAAAACACGTATTTATAAGGTACAGATTTCATCTGTTGTTCTCTGAATGACTGATGCTAGGTCATGTCCAGAACAAAATATTTAATTGGATGAACACTATTTATTGTCTGGAATGGCAGTCTGTATATTTTGCTAGATATTTCCATGAATCAGAAATTATAAGTTTTGTCCCAATGTAAAATTTTACACAAATTTGTTTTTCTGGCTGTTCTTTTTTCTTTTATAAAATATAGCAGTTCATATGAAATCCAAAGAAGGAAATTAGCAGAGGTGAACAGAAGTCAGAAAAGTTGAACATTTTCCTGGTAAAATTTTATGTGGCCATGAAAATGATGGATTTCATGATTTTTTTTATTTTATTTTTTTTTTCTTTAGTGTAGTAACAGTACTAATTGTAGTTTGCCATCAGTGTTAAGCTAGGATTTTGAATTTAGCCTGTGGCAGTGTAACAAGAACTCATGCCAACTTGCAGAGCTGTGCAGCTGATGAAAATCTCCACTCTAAGAAGAGCCTTTAAAATGTGTGAATGCACAACTCCAGCTCTGTTGATCTTTGAAAAACATTGGAGCAGTTTCTACTCTGACGTGTGCCAGTATAAACCTCAAATTGTTTTGGTGATGACTGTTAAACAGTTTTCATCAATGAACTTGAAATAGTGGTGTTTTTTCATTTTAATAGGCCTGGATTTGTGTGCAGGGAGGGATTAAGAAAGTTAAAATGTCCTTTTAGCATCAGGAAGCCTGGCATACTGCTTTTATCTTGGGGCTGGATCCGTCCCTGTGTGACAGTAATTCATGTAGCAAGACTGTATAAAGCAGATGATATAACAACACCAAAATAAGAGGGTCTTCATTTATGTTGGTAGATGCAGAGATTTCTGCAACACCTACACTGCCTTTGTTGTTTTTTTAAAAGCACAAAAGTAAATTAAGAAACAAAACTAGCTAATTTGTTTTTTTCCTAAAGCTTCAACCTATAATTTGCTTAGGAACATTTTCAAAGTCCATTCTAAGTCAGTGTAATTCAGTTTTCCATTAAATTGTTGATATAAAACAGTTCAGTAGTAATATAATTGATAAACATAATGCAGCTAGCATATCTCTGATGTAATTCTTCTGAGGAAAACTGAAATTAAGTAAAACAAGAACTAATAGCCTAAGAAGATATTAAAGATGTACTTGGGGTTGCCTCTGTTAGTATCTTTGGTGAATTTAACCCTGAAAATTATTTTCAGGGCAGATAAGAAAGATGTGTATGCTGTAGCTCTGAATAGTTTAGCTTTGTGATGTATTCACAGTTAACACTTCAAAAGTTAAACCCACAGCAGCCATGTTTCTTCTTTCTACCTCTAAATAATGACTAGTTATAGCTCTTGGATGGGCCTTATGTTTCTCTGCCACCTTCAGAGCTGTGTAAAGGATAGGGATGGAGATCCTCATTCCAGTGAGTAGTTACTGGTCCCTCCCTGGTCAGTAATTTATGGGATTTCTGTCATTGAGTTTGGTCTGTCTAGAAGCCAGACTTCTGGACTGAAGTTGTTTTCTCTTCCTTCTGTAGTCATTGGAGAGGAAGGGCCAGCTGGACAGAGCAAATCATCCCACCTGTCTTAGGATGTTGATGAATTGCCCTCTGAAAGTTGTTATTAATAGAGGAAATTTAGGCAATGATCTCAGCCTATTAAAATAGGATGAAAATATTCTGACTGTAATGGGAAGCTGTTAGTAATCAAGGAATAGTCCCACCTACCTATATGCATTGCTCCCAGTATTGCTATGCCTATTTCTCATAAATTATTTAAATGACACCTGACTCTAAATCAAAGCAGCATTTTGATAAGACTTGAGTATTGTAACTAGAACTACTTTCCTGTTTGGAGGCCTCAGTTTTTGGTACCGGTTATTACATGCTCCCCAGAAGGAAGCTCTAGAGATCATCTAGCTTAACCTGCCCAGAGCAGATCCAACTTTAAAGGTAGATGAGATTGTTTAGGTCCAGTGGCATGTAGAACATCTCTAAAATGAGACAGAAAAGTTGTAACGTGTGGGATATACAAGTCAGCAATCCCAATCTTCATTATTTTCTCATTCTTTTTTCTTCCCATCCACAGTAGATCAGCTTCTTTGGAGTTCCCATTCCGTAATTACCATCTCAGCTGATTGCAAACTCCCAAAGGATATGATTCCAGTAGCCTACAGGTGCTACACCCTTGTGGTGTCATATAGCATTGTTTGAGGGATGACCTCCAATGTTGCAGCACACATGTCTGACCGCTGGTGTTCTCTCTGACCCAGCCGGCAGCGGAGCAGCCGGAGACAGGCCAGGAACAACACCCTGAGGGATCTGTGGGGCGCACGAGGAAGCCCTCTGGTATGGGGAGCTCAATGATGGTGTGGTCACATGGTGCCAGCAACAAGGAAGGGACAGGTACAGCTGAAGTGCCAAAACTGAAGATACTTATTAAATAAATAAAAGGGCACAAACAAGGGTGCAAAACAAAACATAAAGAGGCTGCTTCAGAAGACCCTGAAGGGGGGCTGGCACACATATATATAGTCTCTCATAGAGTGTTCGAGAAGCCTTCTGGCCAATCACGGGCTGTTGATCTGCATGGCCACTCCCAGTTGGTCCCAGAGTCCTTTGGGAGTCCTTTGCTCCTCACCGAAAGCTGCCTGGATGTCATTGGTTGTGGCTTCTTATTTCTCATGGCCTGTCAGTGGTTGTCCATGGTGTGGCTGTGTGGCCAGTCTCTGGCCTGTCACCTCCAGGACATGCTCTCACGACCACGAGGCACTGCCAGCCAAATGTGTTTCACTTTCGTGTGAAAGAATGCCTTTTGTTGTTTTTAATTTCATTTTGGACTTAAACAGTTCTGTAAAATATACAAAGGTGCAGAATGTAAGTTTTCTCTATTTAGTTTCTGTTTCTAAAGAAGTTTGTTATCTTGGAGATCAATGGCAGGCATTTGGATAAAGGCAAAAGTGATACTTCATATGTGTCCATTGGATAAGACAGATGGCAAATAACGGAGGAGAATGAATTTCCTATTTTGAACGTATTCCTTCAAGCTATGTTATTTTAGTCTTTAAAAGGCAATGCTTTAGTTTCAGGTACTCAGCTCAATCTGAGGCTACCAAAATGCTTTCTACAAAACTGAGAAAATACACAGAACCGTTCTTTTGTCACCTCCAGGTGGAAGTCAAAGGCTGTTTCTTGCTATGCAGTCTTATGGTTTACAGGTATTACTTGTGGGTACGTCAGTGGCATTCCATGGCTTACCTTACAATTTTGGCAAATTTGGTTCAAGGAGGCTTTTTGTATTAACTTCAGTCTATTCCAAACCCAGACACTAGGTTTTTTTGATAGCAGGAGAATTCCTGACTTTCATTCTGTTTTTGAGAGCTGTTTATTCTCAAGCACTACAGACCCTTCTAAGAGTCCTGAGTACTTTGTGTTTCTTAGGATTAAATTTTGGAAAGTTGTCTACTGTGATGATTTTTTTTCCCCTGGGTAATAAGGCTACTCTATTCTGCCTCTGATGTGAAACATTATAAATTGCTTTCATATGACTTGTGTTTCCCACTGAGTTGCAGATACTTTGGCTTTAAGAACAGCCCTGTAAAGATGAAGCTTTCCTAAGAATTTTCATTTCTATTAAAGCTTACAATGTTAATATTTTTAGCAAGGCTTTTCAAATTCTGTTACAGAGCTTTCCTAACTAGATGAGGCATATTACCTCTCTGTGGGAATCCTTCTTGTGTCATAGCCAAAACCTGGCAGTGTAAAAATCTTCAATTTGGACTTTATTACTTTCGGCAGAACCTTTCAGTGCAAAGACCCAGATGTTTTAATGCATAAAAAAAGACACTCTGTTGCATACACCTCGCCAAATCAATTATTCGATAAAATGTTTGTGGTGAAGCAGCAGTTAATGGAAGAGTGGCAGATGTCAGACACAGAAGTGTCCATTTCACTATGGTGCTCCATGGTCTGTTGTGACAGCTAAATGAAGCAGCTCAACAGCTGTCAGCATGTTAATGTTTTGGATCAAATAAACACGCTTGGAAGAACTTCCCTCTGATTTTTAAGACTTAATGACTTTGAAGGCAGCCGTGCTTCTTTGCAGATGAAGTTTGAAGTGTTTTGAAAGTGAGGCCAGATGCAATGAGGAATAACATTGGACTACAGGCTAGACTAGTGTATTTTGATTGCATTGAAGCTGTGTAACTGAACCACAGTGAGGCTTAGAAATTCCTGCTCAGTCTAAACATCAGAATTAAGTCAAGGTTGCAGTGAGGTAGATAGTTTTCTTCCTTTGCTTTACTAACCATGGAGAAACCATAGCGAAATAAGCATGAGGCAAGCTTTTAACTTTTGAAGAGTGTGGAGACAAATCAATCAAAAAATCTGGACACATATAAACATAAATCCGATATAATATCTGTCTATTTCAGTCAAATACAATGCAGAATGCTCAAGGATGAATGTATGATCATTTAAATATATTTGTTTTGGGGTTTTGTAGTTGATTGCTTTATAACATAGTCAGCTGATTCTCCATTAAAGCTTCTGTTGTGCCTGAGGGTTTTCTTGATTGCCTTTCTGACCTCAGTTGTATTGGAGTTGCAGTGCCTGATAGAAGTCTAATATATGGACAGATTCTGCAGCATGTAGCTGGCCCGTTCTTTTTAATTTCAAGATTTGTTTTCAAGTAGCTTATCCACTTCATAGGATCTGAGAGGACATCTGTTATTGTTATTTAAAAAATACAGCTGGTGGGATTCTCTTTGCCATACTTTTTATGGTTGGCTGTCAGACTAAGTAGGGGCATAGCTTTCAGCACGAAGGCTGCTGAAGAACTACGATGCTTATTTATGTCATTGTTTTATTCTCTTTATCTTGAGTTCTGCTGCCTTTTTTCTCCAAGTGTCTGCTTCTGACTGTGGTATACTGGCTTGTGTAACAAAACAAGAAACACACAGAAAACTTAAGTTCTAGATAATTCATCCACTCATCGAAGGAATGAGTGAAGATTTAGCATCATCAGAGTGTCTAAAAAATTAGGAAGAATCATTTGTGGTGGCATCTGAGGTAACTACAAGGGTGCTACATCTTCAACTATCTCTATGGATGGAGCAACAATCAGTTATTTCCTGACATTCCCTGCCATTCCCAGTTTCTAACTTTTAAAGAGTGCAAGCATGAGCAATTATTAAATATCTTTATGCTCTGTCATTTTTCCAGCAAATCAGAGTGGAAGCTTAGTGAGCTCACTTGAGGAATGCACCAGGGCTATGGAAGATGAGAGGAGGAGTTTGCCTGGTGGCTCTACCAAAACAAAAACCATTTTCTCCATTAACCCTGGGAGCTTTATTGCATAGCTTTCATAAAGAAAAGCAAAACCAGCAACAGTTAGATACTAACTCACTCTTCTAATATTTTTTTTAAATGCCAATGTGTGTATGACAAGCAACTATTAATGATCATTGTAAAGATAAATATTAAAAACATTTGTATGAAGTAAGTGAAAGTAAAGTGTAATGCTGTTGAAAAAAGAGGGTTGCTGCAAATTAAGCTTAGAAATTTGCAGACTTTTATTGCTTGTGTTTTTCACTTGATCACTGTCTCAGTAGTCTTGGGGTTTACATTCTGTGGCAGTCACCCCACATGAGGGATCAGAAGGGATGTCTTCATAGCCATTGCTTCAGAGCCCCATGGCAATGGGTCTGGAGACTTTTTTTATTAAGTCTTCTGCAGGGGAAATGTCTTTGCATTTCTCTATATTCACTTATTTTCTTTCTGGAATTACTGCAGTACTCTTATCAGTTAGCAGACAGCCACCATGCCTAGCCCAGTGAGTTTCCTACAGTATACCTTTCTCTTTTCCTCTCTTTCTCAGGCCAGAGGTACCCCTTCCAGTTGTCACAAATCTGTCCTTTCTTCTTTGGTCTGACCAGGTGTGGCTGTGGTGTTTTGGTGTGGATTTTATTATGGATATTATTTTGGCGTGGAGTTTGGTTTGTGGATTTTATTTTTATTGTGGATTTAATTTTCTCAGCAAGCTTGGACAATCGTAGCTATAAGTGGAAATGTAAAATATGTAGAGAACTAGAACAGCTGAAAATCAGATCCTTAATTCATGGTTATGACTATCAAATTCTGAACTGGTTTTTTATGCCATAATAGAGTAAGTATGTGCCATTAGTTGGTTTTGGTCTTGAAAGCAGCTCTAATCACAGTAATTTTTTACTAACTCCTCTTTCATGCTTACCCTCAAATTCTCATATAAGATCCTTAGCACATAGAAATTACAATTTCCATTTTTGAAACTTCTAAAAATTTACAGCTGCCTTTTTTAACTCAATAGGAAGTTTTCCCCTAGGAAATATTTTATTACCTTTACTTTTCACCCATATGACAAATGAATGTTTTAATCACAGTTTTTGTAGGGATTGAGTCTCTTTCAGGTTTTGATTTGTAAGTTGAAATTGGGTAAATAAAATAAGTGCAATCTCCATATCAATAGAAAGCAAGGAGAGTTATAAAGCAAGATTCCACATCTGTAGCTTTGCAACAATAGAATAAAAGGTGGAATAATGAACTGCATTTGTATCTAATTACATAAATAATGCATTTGTGTAATTGTCTAGTAGGGGTGTGCTAATGAACAAATTACTTTTAATTGTAGGTTGCTTGATTGTTTCAGAAATATAATTGATTGTAATCAAGAATCAATTAAATGCTGGTAGTAATTGTATTTATCAAATTTAATACATTATAGTTTAGAAACATTTTCAAAAAAGGAAGTGTGAAAGAACTATTTTGGTGTTATGTGTTCATACCATTGGGTGGATGGTGTGGTGCTTGCTATAACAGTGCACAACAAAAAAGAAATGTGTATTTTCTTCTCAGCTTTGTATCTGATCCCATCTGATCTGTGAGGATAAACAAGGGTTTAGACTTGCTCAGTATTCATTACTGTTAGCTTGCTGTGTGAAGTGGGCTTTCATAGAAACCAAGTGCTCCCATGTGAGACTCCTTCAGTGGTGTGATGCTTTGCAGTCCTGACCAGATGAGAGTGGCGCTCTGCACAGCAGGGTGCTGATGCACAGGGAATCCAGACCCGCCTGCCTTCGCCAGGTGCCCCCGCGAGCAGCCAGCCCTAGATTCACTTTCTCTTCCAGACTATTTTTGGATTGTAGTGTGTCTCGTGGAACTGTTAGCTTTTCCTTCCAACTAGTTTATTATTCTTTTTGTAAATAAAACTTTATCTAGTGGTTTCACTTTGAAGGATCTTTATGTACATGATGTGCACAGAAAAGGCATTAGGTCTGCCTTCCCACGGCTCCGCTGGCTTTACAAGTATGAAAGACAAACAATTAAATGGAGTCAATATGACTCTAAATGGATAGTGACCCAACCAGGTAAATGAAGAGGGCTTTGTTTTAATGTAGATCTCATTCTGCTGTCATATGCAGATGCTTTGTTAATGCTGAGCCATTTTTGGCCTTTGTAGAAAGGGCAAATTTTGAGGCCCATTACACTGTAGATGGATTATCCACTGTAGTGGATTGTCCATTAATGCATAAAATACAGACCATATGTGCAATTCATGTTTCCATGGGTTTACAGGTTCTAACCAACAACTTGACCAGATTGTGTGCCATGGGAAAACTGAAATCTGCACTAAGGAGTAGGTAAAGCACAGAGCTCCCTTCTAAGGGAAACTGTCTAAGGACCTGTGATCTTCTACTGCGGTTCCAGGAGAAGCAGCATTTCTTTGACAAGTGTGCAAAACACAAAGATAGTAAATATAGAGAGTGCCATCTACTGACCTGTAAGGGAGAATATATGTGTACATATATATATGCAGCATTGTCCAGAATGAGTCAATAAAGTCGTGATGTTGGGCTCCAAATGGCTTCCTGACTGTAGATGCATGAGTCTATTTCGGGCTTGACTTTTCGCCTTTAGCATCATAAAGGAATCAGTCAAGCTGCCTGATGTAATCTTGGTGTTTTTAAAACTTCACCTTGGAACCAAAACCCAAAGACTGATGGGCAAAATTTCAGTGGGGAGGAGGGTTTTTTAAAAACTATTGTTTTTAAATCAGTTTGAGAAGTATCTAAACTGGGTATTTTCTGAAGTTTTTAGATCTGGTGTCACTGGAAATGTGATGGAATCTGTATCTTGTCCTTGGATCTTTTGCTGAATGAGCCGTGGAGTAGCTGCAGAAGTAGAAGGCTGGGTCACATCCCCGTTTGTTTGTTTGTTTGTTTGTTTTCTTAGAATACTGAATGTTGAGTTTTCTTTTTACTGTAGAAGAGTGCTCTCTATCAGGTAACATCTGACTATCACACTATATCGCTCCTTAGTTCGACGAACATGAATTATCAGAATTACTTGTTTTCCTGCCTGTGGGGGCTGTTATTTCAGTAGTGAGTTTTTGAATTTGAGGATGAAGAGAGTATTTGACCTTTTTGTTTTTTCTTTTTGTTCTAGCACTGTTTTCTGAACATAAAGGTGGGGGGAGGTGTGGAAAATAGGAAAGGGAATTTTGGTCTTCCCCTTCACCCCAAGAACTAAACTTACTGCTCAGAAAAGGTTAAAAAAGACAGAAGCCTAAAAAGACAAATGTTAGGAAATACTCATCTGTGAATGAAGAGCAAAACAAAATACCTTATTATTTCACTGTATAAATCTTCAGTGTATCATATCTGGAATACTGGACTCAGCTTTGGTCTCTGTGCTTCAATAGAGATGTTACATAAACTACAAAAGGGTAATAGAGATGATCAAGAGTTAAGGAGCTACTACTGTGCTCAACAGTATCCTACATAAAAAAACATGGAAGGGAGGAAATGATTACTCACCACTACTCATACTTGAAGAATTGAGAGGTAACCAAATTTAGAAAAATGTTACTGTGCGCAGTTGAAATTGTGAAACTTGGTCATATATTATGGTCTGAGAGACAAAATAATGGAATTAATGAAGAATTCATGAGGAGTACTTTGGCTGTTAAAAGTTGCCATGGTTGCAAACTTTGGCTTAGAAAGCCCCTTCCCTTCTAACCTGGGGCAATCAATACTATACGGTAGGGAAGGATCACTTTATTCTCATCCCATTTCTTATATTCTCTTCTAATTGCGGCCTACTGAACATAGCAGGAAATAGATTATTAAACCAGGTGGATTTTAACTCTAATCCAAAGCAGCAGGAGCTAGAAGATAAGACCTTGCCTCCTACTCTATGCCTGCAGAGTCATGCCCTGTTTTCTGAGTGCACTGTTTGTGGCCTAAAGAGGTGAATGATTTTTTGCCCAAGTACCACAGGGTGTCATTTGGGATGGCTAATCAGTTCTGCTCAGGTTATCCTTCAAGGAGGGAGGGAGGTGTGTGGGAGTGTGATGCCTATGTTTTATTATGGTATTAATGTGTATTTGGTATGCCCCGGCTCCCCCCCTCCCTTTCTCCCCTGGGTGCCCCTTCCCAGACCCTGACCCCGCCCATTCCCCCGCCTTCCCCGGACCCTCATTGTATCACCCCTGCTACCTTACACCTGAGCCCACTCCATTGGCCATTGCCCAGTCCCGCCCCGGGGGTTCAAAAGCCCGTGCCCAATGGGAGCTCCCCACTTCAGCCCTTCACCATGATGGAATAAACAGCTATCCTGAGAGAAAGGACTTTAGCCACGCCTCTACTTTCCTGGCTGTCTGCCGTCTGGACCCCAGAAGCTCTCCACACGAACCCACAACCTGCTTCTCCCTCCCCCGCCGGTCAAGGGAGTCGCAGGAAGAGCTGCTGATATCAGCGTCCCCCAGCCCCAACTGGCCGGCACCCCCGACTCCCACCCCCGACTCCCTCGGGGGACGTGCTGCGGCAGAGGTGCCCAGAGTGAGGTTCCCAACTCTACTTGGTAACAGCAGTGCCTAAAACAACTTGGGACTGCAGTGCCAGTCTCTCAAACTCCAAAGGCACTTACTGGCTCTATCCCTTAATTATAAACCAAAACCAAAATTCTTCAGTTCATCTGTAGATATATCTTGAGGTTGCTTGTCAATAGGATTTCTTCTGGCTTTTCAAACTCAAGTGAACTATTTTGATTATAAGATAATGTAACATAAACATGTCATTAATCAAGTGAATATGTTTGTGTGTAGATACACCGCATTATTCCTATTAGCTGTTTTAAGAGGAAAATAATGTACAAAAATGGCAAATTTCTACAATTGGAACTCCTCTAGGTGTCCCCAGTTTCTTCCCAGGTACATGCCTGCCTTTCAGACATGGCATGCCAGTGTCCACATTTCCATAAAAGCTTTGGTTGTCAAAGCAATTTCCCTTGTTTATAATTTTAACCATGTAATTTGTCTCATGTTGAATGTCATCCTTGGTCCGTATCAACATAAAACTTTCAAAAGATTAAGTAACTCTTTCTGTCTTCTTTCTTTCTTGACTTTCTTGGGTAATTCTTTACCATTGAGGTGGTGACACAGCACCCTAAGGAACAATATGTGTAATCTTCAAGTACACATAAAAACTCCCAACAAAATGACAAAACCAGAGAAAAATGTTCATATACAGTTGGTTAGCAAACCTAGCAATCATGCCAGCTTCCCAAATCAGTTGCCAGTTATGTTCTGTAATCTCTTTGCTTCCTGTAATATAAAAATTCTTGTTGCTCACTTTGTTAATAGGTTTTCTTCTCTGGTCCTAACACTCACATTTAATTTCTGGGTTTGTTCTTTTAAATTTTTATCCTACTGGCATACAAGCTAGCGTAAGAATGTCTGTAAAGGATGGTTTCACTGAAGGAGGCTGGAGGAAGGGCATTAATGTTCTGATATAGGTGAGTCTTGTGATCTGGAGGTGGGAATGTTGCACTGATACCCTTTTGGGTTATTGAATTTTTAAGTCTCAGTCCATGTTTAGTGTGAAAAAATGTTATTTAGCAAAGTTAATTGTGTGATTGAAATAATTTGCATGAGAGTGGTAGTTGGATTAAAAAGAGCACTCCTTGCAGTGCTACAGTGCTACACCACTTGTCCAGGAGATCACACTTCAGCAAACACAGAGTTCATGCATTTCTTTCAGTGATAATACTGTCAACCCCAATTTACAACAGCCTGGTTTAATGCAGAGCCTACCAATAATTTGTAGTGATCAGAAGATCAATGAGATTTAGTGTTCATGTTCTGAATAAACAAGTAAGGGTTGAGTGGCCTCCTGGGGGTTCCTTTCTTGCCTTTGGCTGTGACAGCTCAGAGTCCTCAAAGTTGAAACTGTAACTAATTGATGTAATGTTAATTTTAGGATGTAAAAATGTGAACACTTGATTTTTTTACAGTCAGAAACCTGTAAAAGTTAAATCAGGGTGCTGTGTCAGTGACTGAATTTTCTCCCCTCTGTTTTTAGCCATACTAATGTGAGCACAGCCTGGCTAATGCCCTCTGTTAGC
This sequence comes from Chloropsis cyanopogon, assembly GCA_013400585.1. NCBI lineage: Eukaryota > Metazoa > Chordata > Aves > Passeriformes > Irenidae > Chloropsis > Chloropsis cyanopogon. The sequence continues at coordinate 3,602 of WEZZ01022417.1, read as the reverse complement.
AGCACCGTGGTTGTGTAGCAATCTTTCTTATGGGCTTTCTTTCTCCCATGGGGGTGACCTCTTTCCTGTCTCATTGAGGTAAATTCTCCAAGATTCTTGACCCCATCTGATGGAGGTGGGAAATCAAATGGCAGTTTTAAAATCACTAGTCTCCACATAAACATTGTCCAGCACATATTGCACCTTTAAAAAAATGAAATAAAATAAATGCTTTCCCTGCACCCAAAACTCAGCTATGGCTCTAGCATCTTCAGTCACAGAGGCATTTCATGAAATCTGTTCAATTAAAGGGAATTTTCCCTCACTCCTCATATCTAATTTTTATGTATACAACATTGAACTTGTTGAAAAAAACCTTAAAGCAGTAAGGCAGTATGAATAAATTGCTGAGAGCTCCAGTGAGAAATGTGTCATGTGAAATCATGGAGGAAAGAGCCAGCAGCTGTTACTGTGTTCCTGGGAGAAATAACCCCTTCACAGTGAAACACAAGGATAAGACAGAGGAAAACATATTTCAGCTTTCCTAAGCTCTAGCACTTCATGTAAAGCCAATTCTGAATTAGAGGGAGTAAAAGAAGGGTATTGGTTTTCTGGCAAGAAATGCAAATTACTTGTCATACTTGTTGCTAATTGTAGTCCTGTAGTCCTGTAGATTGGTCAGTGTGTATGATTTTTTTCCCACTAAATTACAAGATCAATTTGGATTTTGGCATATTTGCAAATAATCATTATGTTTATTTTTGATGCACATCAGATACATTTATGTTAATGCTTGTACTTTTAGAAGAAATCATGCATCAACTCCAATTTCTAGTCTAGGAGTGATACAAGGACATTCTTGTCCCTAAGTTTTTGTGCTTAAGACTAGTTAAGAAAGCCAAAACAAATTCACAGTTTAAAATAGCATATTTCTAAGATTTAGGAGTTTGTCAAGAGTTGACAAGTTATTTTTGCCCCATATGAATGACACTAGGTGCAGAATAGTTATGGTAAATTTGGGAGGCTATTGCTCAGAATCCAGTATCTCCTAAACTCTAATCAGTTCAGGCTCTGGATGTGTGGATTTTATTAATATTCCTGAACTGAGTCATATAGACATGAGTTATTTGAGGTGGCATTGCAATTTTTCCTTAGCTACTCAATAATTGCTCTGGAAATCTGTTCAAATTCTGTTCTTGCTGCTGGAGGAAGCTGGGATGTTAACTCACTTTGCTTACTTTGCAGTTATTTAAATTTATCACTTTGGGGAGTTTTTTTTTTTTTCAGAATCATGCCCTCAAATTGCTAAAAGCTCATCTCTGGAGGAACTTTTATCATTGTTTCATCTGCAAAGGAAGGGGTAGTGTAAAGGATTTAAAAGATTTAAGATTCTGATAGCAAGGGGTCTGCAGGATTGTTTCAGACACTGACACCAGAATTCACAGCTTACCTATTGAGGGCTCTCTGCATTCAGTATTTCTGTCTTTCCCTGTCTCTGCCATTTGTTGTGCTGTTTTCAAGTGCCTAACTGTTCCCCATAGCCTGTAATTGCAAGGTCAGTCTAAGGTGAAGCTGTGCCTTGTTTAGGAGAAGACATGAACAGTCTGTTTAGGCCATATGTTGTTGCCTTGTCCTTTTCTTGAAGCCTTTGGGTAGCTCAGGATGTTATGTGCAATGATTAGGAGCACCAAACTCTTTCAGAGTATACAACTGGGGCCAGCTTAGCTCCAGTATGCTTGGCAGCTTTGTGGGATCTCTGCTTGAGTCTTAGATGGGTAGAGAAAGAAAGTTGTTCTGGTCTGATATTTGATTTTGAGAGTTGAGATTCAGGTACATATTTCCTGGCTTTTCTTGCTACCTTATGCATTTTTATTGCAGAGAACAAAGCCCACCAGGTATCTATTTTTCTCTTTTTTTTTTTTTTTTTTTCAAAAACATTTTT
>WEZZ01022416.1:5537-16235 GCA_013400585.1 Chloropsis cyanopogon | reverse complement strand
TTTTTTTTTTTTTTTTTTGTGCAGTAGATTTATAAGTTTCAATGCCAGCGAACACCTGTGAATAGATCCAACTGTGGATGCAAAACACATCTTAAAGCTGATATCCCAGAATTCCTGATAATGAATCTACAGCAGTTTTACTGCTATCTTCAACTGGGGTATAAATACATATATAATGATAATAACAGCATTACAATAGCCTGTCTAATAAAAATTATAAAAAGAAAGCTAGATGTAGGATAGGAAATTTCATTTGGAGGGGATCTACAAGGATCATTTAGTCCAACTGCCTAGTGGCTTCAGGGCTGACTGACAGTTAAACATGTAGTTAAGGGCCCTGTCCAAATGCCTCTGAAATACTGATAGGCTTGGGGCATCAGCCGCCTTTCTGTGACTGAAGTGCAATACAGAATCCATAAGAATCCCTTAGAGTAGCTAACTGCCCAAAAGAATTGCACCTTAATCACCTTGCTGTACTCAGTATTTATAACATGGTTACTGTTTTGTATTTGCCATGAAAGATACATAGGTTGTTTTGGGGGAGTTTTCTGGGGTAAAACTGGGGGGAAGACCCCTTTTGTCTATATAGTTCCAACCATCTTAATTTAAGTTATAATGGGCAAATTCCCAGCTTTCTGGTATTCTCTGTTAGAAGCTGATCCCAAGCCTGTCACCATGATGGCAAGGAAGAGAGTCTTTGGAGAGGCAGCATCTCATTTGCAGTGAATTCCTGGATGGTTTTTCTTAAATTGGCTCTTCCCCAGGAGTAGCTTAAATGTGGTTATCCATTTAAATCGTTTACTACTGGGAAAACAAAGCTCTACAAAGTACAAGATCTCATTTGCAAAGGGGGTCCTGGGGATCGAAAGTGGATATATGCAAGCCATGTGTTGCAGTCTCCATCCTCTGCTTTTCCTGCTGTTAGGAAATAATTTGAAAATTATCTAAAATAAGACCAATATGTTCCATGGCTGAGCAAGAGGCTTAGATCTGTCTCCACAGCAGAACCTGGAGGGTAGCCTTCAGCAATGGTTCCTGTAGTCCACAGAAAAAAAAGAAGTGAGCAGTTATTGGGAGGAAGAGCACAAACTCTTCCCAGGAGGGATGTCTGAAAGGAAAGGCTTGGCTGTGGTGTACTGGGGCCTCTGGCCATGGTTGTACTACTAAAATGGAAGTTCCCAGGCCTGTTCTTTGGTCATAAAAGCATCTGCTATCTGGTGGTGCCTTGAATCATGCCTATGCCCAGATTGTGCCAAGGATTGGTCCAAAAGCAAGAAAAGTTACTGGCTTTCAGTGCAACATCTCAGAGATCCCTTGGAATAATATAATGAAAGGGGTTTCTTTCCCTGGTATTGGCTTTGCATGGCCTGTTTTTGGTAGCATGGGGGAATCACAGAGGTGGCTTTTGTGAGAAGCTGCTGGAAGCTTCCACAACGTCTGGCAGAGTCGATCCCTGATGGCTCCAAAGATGGATGTGCTGCTGGCCAAGGCCAGGCCAATGAGAGATGCTGGTAATGCCTCTGGGATAACATAGTTAAGGAGAAATCAAGACAAAGGCTGTTTTGCAGTTGTAATTTTAGCCAGAGAAGAGCAGAGTGAGAACATGTGCAAAGAACAACTCTGCAGACACCAACACTAGTGGAGAAGGAGGGGCAGGAGGTGCTCCAGGCTCTGGAGCTGAGATTCCCCAGCAAGCTGTGGTGCAGCCCATGGTGAGGCAGCTGTGCCCCTGCAGCGCATGGAGAACCACAGGGATGCAGAGACCCACATGCAGGCAATGGAGGAGACCCACACCAGAGCAGGTGGATGCCTGGAGGAGACTGTGACCCCGTGGGAGACCCATGGATAGAGGGCAGAAAAGTTAATGGAGAACTGACTCCTATGGGAGGGACCCCACGGTGCAGCAGGAGAAGGACTCCTCTCCCTGAGCAGTGGGGGAAGCCACAGGTAGTGAAATGACCGTAACCCCCATTCCCATCTCCCTGCACTGCTGCGGAGGAGGAACTAAAGCTGGAAGGATGGAGGGATGGAATAAGGTGTTTTTAAGGGATTATTTTACTGCTTATTATCCTGCTTTGATTTTGTTAGTAATAAATTCATTTTATATTTCTGAGTTAAGCCTGTTTTGCCTTTGATGGTATCTGGTGAGTGATCTCTCCCAGGCTTTATCTCAATTCATGAACCCTTCATTATATTTTCTGTCCTCTGTCCAGCTGCAGAGGGGAGTGAGTGGCTTTCATGGGTGCCTGGCAGCAGGCCAGTGCCAACCCACAACCTCACTTAATTTAGGGAGACAATAAACTAAATCCTTGGGTCCAAACCATGAGTGATAAAAGCTCTCAGGAAACAATGCTGCTTTCATACATCAAACATTTCTTTACTTGGAATGACAGTTTGGGGAATAACTTTTGAGAAATATGCTCCAAAACCATCCCAGGCACAATGAGTTGCCCTGACAATAACAGCCATCCTACTAATGACAAATTAACACTGGCCCTTGGTACTTATATGCTTCTTTGAAAAATCAGAAAATGTTTTAAACACTATCACAGAGTCCATTAATATGATGTTTGTTGGAATGGATCCTGGTATTATCTGTAGTTTTAGTTTTATTATCCAACAGAATATTAAAAAGTTTCAGAAATAATTTGCTATATTTGGTTCAGTATGGGTTTTTAAATTTTTTTTTACTTTTGAGTAAAACCTTTTTGTTTAATTTTGAGTCAATTTATTTTACTCAATGTTCAGGCCCTGGTGTAGTCTGGGTTTGGCTGAAGTCTTGAGAGTTTAAAAGACCTCAGAGACACATCTAAGAGTTTAAGCATAAGTAAAAAATATTGGGGGGAAAATGGGGGGATCGTTATATGTGATTTGGTTCTCTTCTGTACTATAGTGTATATAGTAAGTTAGTAGTACATGGTTTTCCTAGCATACTATTAGCATTAAAATTTAATAACATATATGGGACCTCTGGAGTATTATATATAAATGAAGGAGAAAAAACTCCTTTTCAGGTAAAATACATGACTTCAAAATATGCATATTTCTCCTACATATTCCTCTTTTTTTTTTTTTTTTTGCTATCTCTTTTATCATAAATACAAACACTATTTACAGTCCCTGAAGGAAGACATAAAATTTAAGACTGCAGGTACCACTCCTAGGTTTTTTTAATTCTCTAAAAAAGAGTGATTTTGATCTTCTCAATATAATCAGAGTTATTATATTCAATACAGTATCTTGATTTATTTTTTGAGGGGATAACTTGGAGAAGAGAGCTGAAGCTTCATATACCTTATTAAACCAGCATTTTATCATGTTGATGTTTGTCTTCTTCTGTGAACAATGGTTTCCATTAGTGTCTTGTACAATTACACCTGTTTGATTATTAATGCGTTCATAAAAAATAACATAGTTTTACCCTGTTTCTATTTCATTGTTCATTCTGGCTGGGAAGGAGATTTCTTTCTAAAAAGACAAAGAGCCCAGTTGCCTGAATCTAATTGTATTCTCAGTTTCCTTTAAGCAGAGATTTTAGTTGATCTAAAGTAAAAAAAGGTTGTTTTTTGCTGTAAGCCCAGTGAACAGAAGCTGTGCTTTCCCATTTCCCCCTGTCTTTATTACCTAATTGTTATTCCTTATTACAAAGCTTCTGCCCTTATGTTATTTATTTATTTTGCAGCAGGTTCCTTTTCCTTCACACTTGTTCTAACTGGTAGTAAACCCTTAATGCCACAGTGACCAATGGTAAATCACCGTGTCTGACACTGGGAGACAAAAGAAGCAGGAGGGATCTGTGAAAAATGCCTGCAAGAAGCAAAGCACAGCGTGGATGGAGATGATTCACGTCTCTGCAGTGAATCTTCAGTAAAAGGTAGCAGAGCAGAACCAAAGACCATTTTCACTCATCTTGAATTCATTTCACCTGATCTCTAAAGTATTTCCCTGCTACCCACCAGAGCTTTGAACCAGGCTGCATGTCTGAGTACTGCTTTTTTCCTTTCTTTTTTTTTTTTTTTTTTTTTTTAATATCCCCAAAAAAGTGAGTGCAAAAAAGGTAGCTAACAGAGGGAGAAGCTACAAGCAAGGAATGCAAAGAAGAAACCAATTTGGACATCTGTCTGTCCATCCCTTGAAACTTTCACAGATTTTTATGCAATCTGATTTAGAATAAGAAGTCTTCCAAAAACATATAATGATCTTAAGTTCCCAAGTTACTTAAATGCTTTTGGAAAAGTTGCTGGAAATTGATGCATCCATACTTAAACAAAGAAATCCTTTCTATTTAACAAAGCCTGCTGGTAAATTTTTGTCTATTTTTATTACTATTTTAGCTGTTTCCTTCCTTTTTTTTTCTCTTTTGCAAGGATTGTAATGCCTGTTTAACTTAGGACTATCTTATTCCTGTTCAAGTCTATGTAAGTCTTGTGGTTACTTTTAATTAAGCAGAATCAAACCTGTTGCCCTTCATCCTGAAAAGCTATAGCAACATGCTTATATAAGTCACAGACTCAAAGTAAATTTAAGCTTGCACAGATAAAATGATACTGAATTGAGGGTGACCTCATGGATTGTTGTATTCTTTTCTAGCACAGATGACTACAACCATCATACAAGCTGATTTTCTTGGGGTTTAAAGCAGTGATAGAGCTAGCCCTCTTAGTATGACTGAAAAGACACTGTATGTTCCTGCCTTCCTGCCTTTTCAGGCATTCCAGCTCATTTCTGCAGGACAAGAGGCTTGGGATACAAGTCGGTGTGGTTTCTGATTAACTTCAGCTGAACTTGGAAAAAATCAACACAAGATTTTGCCACTATTAAGGTACTGAACCTAGATTACTCATATTTAGAAATTTCAATTTAATTTCAGTGGGGAGTTTACCAAGATTACCTTGTTAAATTCTTTGGGGAAGAATTTAACAAGGTAAATGCCTGCATTTTTCCTCACTGCTGAAGCTCTGTACCTGTTTCCTATTCTGTCCACAGCTGAGGCTTTCCATAATCATTCCCCAGGTTCCCTCTTTTCTTGTAAGAACTGTTGGCTATTTCTTGAATTTTGGATCCTTCTTAAAAAAAAAAAAATCTTTTTCCCGAAGATTTGTCCATGTAGAAGTAATGTCATTGTTACTTGTGTGGTACTACACTGAGTAACTTTTATTATAAGATTTATTCTAAATACACTCTTGGAAGTTAAAAAGGGGGGCTGCTAAGGCCTGTGGATCTGAATCTTTGCAAAAGAAGGTGTAATTTACTACCCAGAAAGTGATAGACAATGAGGGTTGGAAATCATAACACCATAGGAAAGTAAAGAATGGCTTGTTTCTTCTCACGCAATCAGAACAGAATCTTTTTATGTTAAGTGGTCTGCTTTGCAAACATACACAAGATGCTTGCATCTTAAAAGAGTAAGCCTACCAATATATCTTATGCTCACTGATGCTATATGTTGCAAGGGGTAACATTTTCACTGCAGGGGTGCTTTTTATTTGCCTGGGTTATAAAGACATAGCATCAATCTTTTTATTTTGCTACCATCAGTGATGTTCCGGGCCCTAATACCTAGAGGTGGGTCTCACTGCATGTCAGGGTAATGGCAGAGAATATGGAGTGCTCGCCCTGCCCTGTCTCAGAACTGCAGCTACAGCTCAAGGTGGCAGGCAAAGGGAAAAGAGAGAGAAAACATGTGCATGTGTTTGTGCACGCGTAGGCAGTGCTAACAGAAGGGAATTAGCTGGCTCAGAGCTTTGATTATTGACTACAGAGAGTTTCAGCTTTGGTCTCTTGTGTGGATCAGTCAGATCCATGATAGCCAAAAGCAGTTATCACCTGATGATTGTTTGATTGCCTGTGAAGTAATTAGTTTGAACTGGGCTCCCCCAGTGAGACTCACCTGGTGTCTGTGCACCCTTTCCAGGTGCTCTGGGGCCAGATGAGGAGGTGATGTCTCCAGGCAGCCCCAGCTCCCTGTAACCCTCTCTTTGCTGATGTAAGGGCTGCCTGTGCCATGGCACTGCTGATGGCTTGCTGTTGTAGTTATGTCCAAACCCATCTCAGTATAAATGAGCCAAATGACCCTGAGAGATGAAATAATCATTATTGGCTAACCTGGCTGGTTCTGCCAGGGATGGTGGGGAGATGGCCATACAAACCCTTCTGTCAGCAGGCTGGAGGAGCTGGTGGGCTGTTACCATTGGGACTGGCAGATGGGGCTGGGGCCAGCAACCTGTGCAGCTGACAGCTTTATCTGCAATGGGATTGAAGGGGATCTACAAATACTGATCTGTTTTCTTCACTCTTGTGAAGAAACCCATTTCCAGGGACCAAATTAAAGTAGGAAATCACCCTCTTGCCCTTACTTGCTTTCCTTTGGTTTTCCTGTTATAGATACCAGTCAGTTAAGCCTAAACCTTGGTCCCATTATAAGAACAGCCAAATCACCATTGCTTTCTTTTAAATAAGAAGTTACTTCTTAAATAATAAGAGAGTTTGTAATTCTTTGATCTAAAACCATGTAAAGGTGCTCAGTGCAGCAAACATAAACCCTTGTCCTAACTAGCCCAATAAACAACCACTCCTGTGGCTATTCCTTACACCTGGTCAAAGTGAGAGTGCAAACTCCTGGATTATTCCAGTCCTGCAGCCAGTCTGCCTGACCTGTGTATAACAGAACTTCCAGCAATTTTGACAAGCATTGAATTCACTGTTAAACATTTTGAAAGAGTGAAAAGTAGAGGTTTTATTTTGGCGCTAACATTTCTTGGGTTGTAATGTTGCATTACTGATGTAGTATAAATCATTTAGTGTACTAATGGGATGGTAAATTTCTGTGGGAGGGAGCAGCAGCTGCTATTCTAGAGACAGGTGTGAGCTGTGGCCCTGAAGTTTGCATTTCTGGAGCCACTTCTCTGCCTGATCTGAAGTAATAACCCTGTAATGAAAGTTTTCGCCTTTTTGGCCCCTGCACCAAATAACCCTCAAATAATGACCAAAACCATGAAGTCTTTCAAGTTAAAATTTTTGCATCCATCAAGTTATTAATATATAGAAGAGAAGGTCTGTTATTCAGTCACGTTAAAAAGCAGCTGAAAGCTTCTAAACTGGAGCATGGTTGCCATTATGTAAGAACACATTTTAAAAGAACATATTTTAATTATATCCTCAGTGTAATCTTCATTGTTTCCTGTCTCATTATTTGACATGCAACATATGTTAACTCCTCTAAAACCATCCCACTGTCACAGTTTGTGTGTGTTTTACACATATCTTCCCCAGCTGTATCACCTGTCAACAAACTGGTCACCTCTTACGATCAGTTTAGTCATCTGCTTCCCATTATTTCAAGTTTAAGATTTTTTTCCAACAGTAGCTGGAAATATTTCCCCCTGAGTGTCTCTGCGTTGTGGCCCAGCTGGGAGGTACAGCATGAGAGGAGTTTCTGAGGGTTGCCCCATGGTGTTGCCTGCACTTCTGGAAGGAGCATCAAACCAGAACAGTGCTGGTTAAGCTAAGGAGTACTCTGAACAGTGATGTACCTTGGCTGGCTCAGATGAAAAGTGAATCTGGGCATTTGCTCTCGACATTTCACTGGGCAGTTGGAGCTATTTACACACAGTGTGGAGTGACAGGTTTGCTGAGTGTTAAAATTGAAACTCTTGTCCTCTCAAAGCATTACTTGGTACCAGCCATACAACTCCATCCCACCTGGTCCAACCAGTTTACATTTTAGATATAGACATGGCCAGATATAGCCATTGTAGCTGCAGCAAGGTCGGACCAAGCAATTGCTAGCTATCATCCCACCCTATGCTGCTCATTTCTTCTCATGGTACCAAAGAGTAGCTCTTATGGTTCTGTGGGCTTTACTGTTGGAGAGGTTTCCAGAGAGCATGAGAGATTATTCTACCTATAACACCCTTAAGACAGGCATTGTGGACAGAAGTTGAGAAAGGAGGGAAATCTGAATTACAGCTGGACTGATGATTCTGTCATGATGCACATTGCCCAAAATCTGGAGAGGATACTGTGCTGGTGTACTTTCTGAAGAAATCTTGTAGGACAATATCATCTGTCCAGGATCTGTAAAGTTCTTTATTGATTTACTGAAGTCAGTATTATTAAGGTTTTATTTTCAAGCATTTATTTAAAGTTATATCTACTTGTGAGTGTTCACAATGCTGTATGCTTGTTTCTTTTTTTTCTATTTACTATGTCTAGATAAAAGCATGGACCAACACTTACCAGAGCTGTTATATTATGTAGCAATATTTTAGCTCAAATGCTTACTGTTCAGCACCTGTGTAAGATCAGCCATGACAGCTGAGGGTTTAAAATTTATGATGCTTCATGTTGACAATATGATTTCGGCTCCAAAACATACAAACTCTACTTCAGTCTTCTTGTCTTTGCACATATAATTTTTAGCAAGAGAGAACATTCTGACAATTTTATATCTTATTGCATCATATAATGTGGATTATATACAACAGAGATGGCTGAAAAGTATGGTTTCCCTGCAGACTCTGCCCTGACGGATTTGCTGTCTGCTGAATCCTGCAGAGAATCGAGGATGTGCATTACAATGCCTCATCTCCTGCAGGATGCTGTGAACTTTCAAGTTGTTTTCACTTTGTAATTCCTACAGTTTTTAAAGTCAGGTAAGAGCACTAGATGACTAAGTGATAGATACAAAAAATGCAATTTATGAGCAGTGTGTTCACATTTAGGGTAATACACATTGTAAATCAGATCATTGTCTAGTTTGCTAATACGTGGCATACTGTGCTGCGATGTAAAGCTAGAGCAGAGCACTTACCAAATGTGGAGTACTGGTACTTAATTCAATGCATATCATGTGCCACAAAAGCAGACATAATATATATAAGGACAAAAGTGGAATACGATGATGTGATGAAGAAAGGCACGATGCTTTTTGCTTTGACACCAGATGACTGCAATCATATATTTCAACCCTTGTAATTCACATATTTCATGCCAGCAGTGGTACTTATTAATTTATCTTCAGCATTAAAGGATTAATATTATAATTTGTGAATCATATAGTCATATGCAGAATTGTATATTTTAAATCAGTGGTGAATCTACCCCAACACTGCAGTAAAGAAACCATAGCTTCAGGATTTAAAACCAAAATTAATAATGAAGTGAAGAAATTGCTAATGTGTTTGTGTCAGATTTGGCAGGGAAAAACTGAGTAGTTTTGTAAATTTAATCCCTCCTCCACAAAGATTACCTAAGCTAACTATTAGTAATTTGATATTTACTATTTCATGAGCTTGGATTTAAGCAAATAAATTTTCATCTTTGTGTTTATCCTCGTGAAAGTATAAACTGATGTATTATGCAAATAGCATCATCTCTGATAAACCCACCAGCTTCCTTCATTCACACTGACTTGTGTGTGTGTTCCCATGTTGAGACCTTCATTTTGAATAGCCTTCTAATCCCTTATTTATTGATTTATAGCTGTCTCATCAAGAAAACACTTCCTTTCAGCTTACTGCTGTTGGCTACAAAATGTTGGTAAAAAGCAGCCTCTTCCCAAGCAGCTTTGGACTTGCTGCACTTGGGTTCATGGCTGGCTTGAGGATTTGCTCTTGTGTGCTCTTGGTACTGTAAGAGAAGATCAGGTTTAAAGTAACCTCAGCTAAACCATCCCTGTGGAGTGAGCAAGCCAAGACAATTTCCATATGATGTAAAGAAACAAGTACAGTAAGGGGGCAAAAGCGATTCTGATGACTAGCACACACACAGAAAATGAGTATGTCTGAATTGTGTGTGTAGAAGTAGGAGCATTTCAGACCCCTTTGAATTTGAGGGGTGGGATTGCTGTAAGCCATTAGCTTGTGTCAGTATTTAACCCCGGGCCCACACAGCCACTCAGTCATTTGTCCAATGGGATGAAGGGAGACAATCATAAAGGTAAAAGTGAGAAAACTCATGGGTTGAGCTACAGACAGCTCAATAGGCAAAGAAAAAGACACAAGCAAAGCAAGACGAGGGAATTAATTCACCATTTCCTATGGGCAGGTGTTCAACCACCCCAGGAAAGCAGGTTTTCATCATGCATAAAGGAGACTTGAAAAACACCATCAATCCAAATTTCCCCCCCACCTTCCTCCTACCTTTATATGTTGAGCATGAAATTGTATGCTGTGGGATATTCCTTGGGTCAGCTGGGGTCAGCTGTCCTGACTAGGTTCCCTCCCACTCCTTGTGCACCCCAGCATCCTCACTGGTGTGGTGGGGTGAGGAGCAGAAAGGTCTTGACTCTCTGTGAGCGCTGCTCAGCAATATCTAAAAAATCTCTATTATCGACAGTGTTCTGGTCACAAATACAAAACACAGCCTCTTAGTAGCTACTATGAAGAAAATTAACTCTCTCTCGACCAAAACGAGCTTGACTTACCAGCTCCCATCTCTGGCTGTCTTTTCATATTGCTTCCTGAAATCCAGGCAAGACCTTCTCATTTATGTACCTCATTGCAAACTCCCTAACACAGTTTTAGGAAGTGGGACAAATAGTGCAGCACTATTAAGGCAGTATAAATAGTAGTGTTTGCCCTGTTCTTTCTTTAGAAGCATGCACTAATTTGCCCTTATGATTATTTTCTTGTTTGAAGAAGATTATATAATAAAAATAATACTAAAATAGTAAAAAAAAAAAAAAAAAAAAAAAAA
>WEZZ01022414.1:18493-29476 GCA_013400585.1 Chloropsis cyanopogon | reverse complement strand
GGCTTTTCCCTTGGCATGAGTGCTATCCCAGTGTTTCCAGAGATCCTGCAATGTGCATAGTAAGTAACTCAGTCCAACCCTTCATTCATGTTACTGGCACTAGGAATCTGCAGCTGTTTTTCAAGGGNAGACTGAGACACAGTATGTATTGTACTACTCTAACTGGTCTGTCTTTCTGCAGTGAGAATGGATTTGAAGAAGGTCTGAGTCTTCTGGGACTGGTGTCTGGGCTCTTCAATGCCATGTGGTCCCTTGGGTAAGTGTACCCCTTCTTGTAAGCTGTGAGAGTTCAGCTGTTCCACACTACTGCCACATGGAAACCTGGCTGTCACTGTGTTGACCTTGATACAAAAGTTTCTTGCTTGACAGGTGCCTGGTAGGCATGTTAAAACATTACCCAACAAAAGGTAAAACTCCTGTTTAGACAATGCTTTGAACATGTCTTTCTTGAAACATGTTGCTTTGCATATCAAAAAAACTGCATTGATTAAAGTGGATATTTGCTTGTACTTCTGTGTGGTCATTTTTCTCTTCACTAAAATATCTAATGCTCAATACAGAGAGATGTGGACCTTAATTTTTTACAAAGCTAAGTCCACCCAGATGGAGTGACCTAGATGTCTGTTCCTGACTAATTCTCTTTTCCTTTTTCCATTTTCCACATTTCCTCTTTTTGTCTGGGATAGCTTAAGGTAGAATCTTCTTTTTAAGCCACAGCAATTCTTTAAGGTCTATGTATAGCTTAGTAGAGTGTGTCTGTAACTCTATAACTCTGTATAATGTGTTAATAACTCAGGGTCATCATCCCAGAAATAAGTGAAAGGTGCTACTGGCTTCAGAGCTGTCACTCAGTGGGAAGTGACAGAGTGCCCATATTGGCAGCCACTTACAGGATATTTTTATCTGTCCTTGTAGTCCTCTGTGGCTGCAGGTATGTTTCAGTGGCACAAATTTGCACCTGATTTTTTCCAAGATCTGGCTGTCTAGCAATCCTGTTTATTTGGTGTAGGGTTCAGTACAGACACAGGTAAAGTTAGCAAACCCCAGTTTTAGGCTGCTATAAACCTGGTTTTATAATGTAACTTGCTTCCAAGAAGTCGTTCTAGTTTTATACAGTTTTGTCCCTTTCTGTCATGAGAGACCATATAATGTAAGACCTTTCATAGAGGTCTTATAGCAGCTGCATAACCTTTATAACCTGCCTTTTTAGACAGGCATAAAGGTGCAGGGCAGTTACACACAGCTCAACCTTGCAGTGACCGTGTCTGTCACATTGTGCCTCCCCACCTGCTTATATTCATCAGACCTTTGTCTTGAAGTTTAGAAACTTTATGTTTTGAGGGATGCGACTTTGAATTTCTTTTAGGATAGAATTGATCAGTGTAAGTGTTTTCTTAGAGCATGATCCTTAATGGGGTCTCACTAGCGAAAAAGACTGCATTCAGCTTTCTGATGTGGATCCTATTTCCAGATGAGGAGGTAATTTGATTTATTGGGGCCTTGGCAAACAAATTCATACTTATTGTGGATTTTAGGAAAGTTAAGTCTGTGGAAGAAAATCTCTTTGTTGTCAAAGGTGAGAGTCTATGAAGGAAGGCCACAAAACCCAGTAAAACTGTTCTTTGAGAATATAGTATTCTCCTTTTTGTTTGAGATGCCAGTACCTGATTTTGATTTGATGCAGGGCATTTGTAGGTCCAATTCTGGGAGGATTTCTAAATGAAGAGCTGGGTTTTGAATGGGCCGCAGCCATCCAAGCAGGATGGCCACTGTTAAGTGTAAGTAATTACACATTTTTTTAATATCTACTGCAGTTATGAGCTACTGCATAAGTTTGTTATAATTACTACAATTGTAACTGGCTGTTTCCTCAAAGGGTCTTGCAACTGGAATATTTTATATCATTGAGGCATCAAGGAAAAGGTATGCTGAGATATTTATTCTTTATTTTGCTTCCAATCATGTAAAGCAAACCTTTGAAATTTGCGCTTGCATTTTTTCCTCACTACCAACCTAATAATGAATGATAAGATGAGCAATAAAAACATTGCTTAAATAATTTGTCTGTATGGTTTCCTAAATTCCTACTGACCCAAATGGACAGCTAAACCAGGCAATGTCTATTCTATATAAGCAGCAGGACTCTGTGGCATTAATGAGCAAACCCTACTGATGGTTCCTCCAGGAGGGTGTCTGTGAGCTGGAATTGTTTGGATGGTCACATGCAGAGAGGAGCAGTGGTCAATGGCTCAATGCCCAGACACAGACCAGTGACAAATCCCCCGGGGTCTGCCTTGGGACCAGTACTGTTTAGCATCCTCACCAACAACTAAAAGAAGGTAGATTCAGACTTGATATAAGGAACAAATTTTTACAATAAGGGTAGTGAAACACTGGACCAGGTTGCCCAGAGGTTGTGGATGCCTCATCCGTAGAAACATTCAGGCCCAGGGTGGACATGGCTCTGAGCAGCTTGGTCCAGTTTAAGATGTTCCTACCCATGGCAGGGTAGCTGGACTAGCTGACCTTTAAAGGTCCCTTTCAATCTGAACCATTGTATGATCATGGGAATGAACAGTACATGGTTCTGTGTACTAGTAGGGAACCAAATCCAGTGATCCATGTAGCTCTTTGAATGTAATGTGCCTCTTTGCCTATTATGTTGGTATTACATAGGAGTATCTAGAGAATATAAAATCTGTGTTATCTCTCCTGTTCTTTCCCTTCTGCAAACAGTTCCAGTTCCAGCCTGCAAAATCTTCCTGGTGATAACGAAGAAAGGACTCCTCTAATGGGCAATGAAACATAGCCAGACATACTTTCAATTCTGTTTGCTGTTGGGGTTTAACCTAGTATTGAGGTGACTGACCTTAACAGTGCTTCATTATTCTGGAGCTGGGACATGTTCCCTTAGTGAACATGTGGTTTAATTATAGAGGCATTACTGTTTTGAAACACTAAACACTGACTGCCTTTCTTTTGGAAATTCTCCTAAATGATGAGTAACCCTCAGCTGTCAGCCTGCTTGTGTTCCATGTACAGTACACTACTGTATGTGAAAAGATGTGTTTTCAAATGTCTGGTTTCCGTGTTGTGTGTGCTGTGTGTTATTCTTGGGTAAAGCTACTCTTTTGCTACCATGATTTTTTGTACTTTTTTAAAGTTCATTATCTTGTAAAAACAGAATTTAAAATTATAAAGGACTAAACACAATATTGTTTTCAATAAAGCAACTTTTTCCCTAAGTTTTTAAAATTTCTTTAGACAACAAGAGTCTAAAACACTTCTTGTCTACCAGCACTTGTGTTATCTTGAGAGTGTCTGAAAATGAGATGCAAAAATAATGAAAATATGCCATGTCTACACAATAAAAACTGATCTTCAGTCCTGGGGGAGACTTGGCATCTGGTGTATACATCGACATACATACACAAAAGATAAATGTATGTTTGTGTTATATATGAAGACTCAGCTTGGTGATTGTGAGATTTATTTTGCTAATAAATGCTAGCTGGAATGTTTGTACTAATTGCTTCTGCAACAGCAAATCTATAAGGAGTCTAGGGCTACTATGGGAAAAAAAATTGCAACATTTCCTCACCTCTTCCAGATGCTCAGCTACAGATATTCAAGGGGAACTGAGACAAGGACACTCCTGACAAACTCACACTAGACTTCTTGACTTGGTTGTGGCAAAAGTCTTTTAATTTATCATTGAGCCCATAACTGGCTTCCAGAAGGGGTTCTCTGTGGTGGTTTTTCCCCCCATAAATAAGAAAAGTGGTCTGTCTTAGCAACTTCCTATCGGTTGCTTTTGTGAATAGTTCCTGGATTTTACATAAGAAATACTTCTTTCTCTGCCAGAGCTCTTTTGGACTAGAAGGAATAGCTGCTGTGATAGCCAAATGAGCTGTGAAACTTCAGGGTACCAAAGGGCAGGCTTCCCCATGGAACATGTTGCTAATAGCTTCCTTTGCTTTTTGTATCAGACTAGACTTCACTGAAACCAGGAATGTACACCTCAACTTGTTAGGAAATGCTGACCATGCCAGTGCTGATGATGAGCCAGCTGAGAAGGAGCTGAGAGAGGACTAGAGTTGGATGCAAGATACATCCAACTGTGATAGAGCTGTAGATATGAGACTTAATTGGCCCATTTTGTGCAATTTGTTCTCTTACCTGATGTGTACTGTTAGGACTTAAGCCGGACCAGAAGACCAAAAAGAGCACAAATGTCACTGAAATTACTGAGCTGCCCTGCAATGTGTGAAGTTCACCAGACCACCAGTAGAGACTAGACAGGCTTAACCAACCCCTTTAACAGAGCAATGAGGGCTTCTGTGGGAAGCTAAGCCACCCCGCTGGTTAGTGCTGTGCTTGTCTCATGCAGTGGCATGTCTAAATACCAACCTGCTGCTACTGACACAGCTGTAGACGCTGTGATAGGCAGAGACTGTGCCAGTATAGGCAGACGACAATGGGCTGGACCAGGGCAGGCCTGAGCAGGAGCCCGTGTGGCAGCACTGGGCTCTGCCTGCCTGCCTGCCTTCCACAGCCATACCTGCACCCTTAGGTTTGGGCAGTGCTGGTTTCTGCTGAGATTTCCCAAAGTTGTTTTCCTGCTAGGAGCCAAGCTTGCCTTACGCTCTGCCACTACAGCATGGCTGACTCACAAGTCTGGCAGGTGATGCATTTCTTTGGCTGCAGCACATTGCTGACTTCCCTGTCATGGCGTAAGGCAGAATTGCTCGGTGCTGGCAGCTCTCTTGCCTTTGATATTGTGAGACTTTCCAGGCAGGGTGATTGTATCTCCGGGGGAATTCCCAGGCTTTGTGCAAGACTTTCTCTTTTTAAAGCCTGCTGCCTTTGCCTGCCTGTGGCCTCCTCTTGGGTGACTTACAAGGCTCCAGACATGGGGCTTTCTAAAATTTGTGCCTCTGCTGTGCTTTTGGTGCTGTCTGCTCTGGGGGCCTGTGCCCTGGACACAGATGTTGCAGCTATCTGTGAGCACAGTGTGGTCTTGTCAGAGGACACTGAAGTGCCAGTTTCTCCTGAGGAGGCTTTGATGCTGATGGAAAAAAATATTGCAATTTTGGAAGCAGCCATCAAGGAAGTAGCCAGACAGGTTATTATGAGCTCATTAGAGACATTTGTTTGAGTAAACACTGACCATTTTTTATTGTATTAATGGTGCTTGTATGTTGGTACCATATCATTGTGACTCCTGAAGATGGCATCTACGGATGGCTCTTCACAAGGGAAATTATATACCCTTATCGTGAGGATATCCCAGACCCACAGGTGGACTGGATTCTGTGTTCTCATCCTGGAAGGTATCATCCCTGTTATACATGGGGGAGCAGTCTGAAGGGAAAGGCAGCTAGGGGTGAGTGTTGATAGTTTTAAATGTCTTGGAACAAGTTCTGTGAAATTAAGCCAAGTTAAGACATCAGGTAGTTGCCATAAATAGTTTCAGACAAATTTCCTCATAATTTTTCTTAGCCATTTTTCCTCAGTGTTATTTTTTCTATTTTAGTTAGCATACCAGGAAGGTTGAGATTTATTTAATAGAAAAACAAATACACAGAATCTATGTTTCACTAAGGAATTCTATGCATGTTGCAGAAAATGTTTAAGATACAGAGTTATGAGGAGTATTTGTGAATAAAATAACAGCTACTACTGAAAGAATAAACTACACAATGTAAAACTTAGATTTTTGAACATGATACGGCCTTTTTATTCTGTTATTTTCCTTAATAAATTGCACCATTTTTTGAAGCTGCAGTAAGCAGACAGGTAACAGAACACAGCACAGGAGAAACAAATCCTAAGCTACCTCAGCACAGCAGCCACACGGAGAGCTGGAGCAGAACGGCTGAGATTAGCCCACGTGTGGGTCTAACTTCAGCGCTGTGCCACACGCCAGAACAGAGACTTGGAGGTGTGAAGATTTGCTTCCACTGCAAGGAAGCCCCTGCATTCCTCAGTTAATGTGAGGTGATGGGAGCATTTCAACTGCTAACCTCTGAAGCACAAATCTGCTGTCTTCTGTCAAGTAACAGAAAACAACAGTATCCTTGTAGATATGGCTAACTTAGCCATTGATCATCAGTCTGATGACCTGTAGTCTTAACATTGGAATATTTTTTGATGTTTTATTTATTTCTTTCTTCCCTCCTGATGAGGTTTGCTCCCTTACCCGTGCTTGAAACACTGAGCTGTCTGGGGAGGAATAACTCCCATCTATGTGGTTACAAATATGGGAGACAGGAAACCATACAATTCCAGTGACCCGAGGTGCCCAAGTGATGGCCACTGTCAGTACAATACCAATGTAGTCTGACTCAGAAGGGAAGCTGGTGGCTCGTTATCACAAGGTGAGAGAATTTTACAATGTTCAGGAAATGCACAATTCTCGGGAGATTAAAGATGTGAAACAGAAGCTGCTTCCTGGGCTTAAATGCATTTCCACATAGAGTCATAATAGACCAATTGTCAGAGGGCAGGTGGAAACCACTGCCACTATTCTGAATTTAAAAGCAAGTAATTAAATGAGAAGTAAAGCTCAATAAACCCTCTATTTTTATTGCATCTTAATAGGAAGTGACACATGAAATATTTAAACATTAGCATCCTAAATAAACTCTTCCTAACTAAATACAAATACCTTTTACTGGTATAAATCAGAAGCAGCAGATATTTGTGGTTGACTTCTCTTGCAGTGGTATGAGTTCTCCTGTTTGAAATTAACATGTAGTGCATTCACAAAACATATTCTCCATTACTTGTGTTTATGTGAATGATTCAATGTTCATTGAACTCGAAAGGTTTGATTTAGTTTCTAATATCCTATTTTCTCCATTCTTTTTTTCTTTTCCATGAGAAGTACAACCTTTTTGTGACAAAGAAACAGTTTAATTACCCCAGGATCCAGGATTTGTGGCTTTCAATACATCCTTTGGCTACTTTGGCATTTTCACTTGCGCAGACATACTCTACCATGACCCAGCTGTGGTCTTGGCAAGCAGATTTCACGTTGGCACCATTCTGTTCCCAGCTGCCTGGGTGAATACCCTACCATTGTTGTCAGCTGTCCAGTTTCACTCAGTATGGGCCGTGGGAATGCCGGTCAACTTCCCTTCAGCAAACACACACAACTCCACTTTAGATATAACAGGTAATGTGAGATTGCTCTAATTGGTCCTCGTTCTCATGGAAACATTGTATTTGCGTAGTGCAGCTGACCTGAGCAGAAATTCCCATCAGCTTTAAGCATGCATACTCATGGCAACAGGACTAGGACATGAGAACTTGTAAAGTTCTTGATATAAAGGAAATAAAAATGTGCTGTGTAAGAACTTGGAAATTCTTAAGTGGAATACAACACCTCTAGTCTTTGTTAAATAATCAGTGCTGGGAGTTTATGAGTGTTATTCTTTATTTTCTGACCCTGGTGTTTTATTGGTATTTGGGCGATAAAGACCCAAACTTCATTTTCTCCACTAGATGGAACCCTAACTCTGAGAAATGTTCTTGTGAGTTTTGCAAATAGTACTTCTGGGCTGGAGACCTTGTCTGTCACATTTTCTTTGTAGGCTTTGTTTTCACTGTATATTTTTCCTGAGAAGATGCTAGAAATCAAGCACAAATTTTGCGTGCATGTGTTTGCAGAATTGAGAGAAACTTACTGCTAAAATGTAGCTCTAAACGTTGCCATCCAAATAAAAGGAGATGTGAGCTATTCCTTTTGTTCTCAGTTGATGACCCTATGTCATACAACTCACGTTCTTTAGGAATAGTTTTTACTCTGGGCTTTAAAGATGTCTCTATTCATGTAAAGCACTAGCATAAAGATGTGGATTTTGGTAATATGTTTTCCTTACAGAACTTTTTGATTGGACAGTGTTACCACCCATTTTAATCATAATTACTGTTTTCTAATGCAGTTAAACTCAAAGAAGAATGCAGAACTTCAGCCACTTAAATGATATATAATCAGGACACTAATCTTGTCATTTACAATACCTGAAACATCAGAGTTTGATCTACTTTCCATTGATGGCAAAAAACCAATAGGTTAAGATTGTAGTCTGTGAAGGCTCAATTTAGTTTCAAAACAGTCTGGTAAATGTTAGAATTAAATTTTGCACATACATAATTAGTAACTACTGCTTACTCGTCCCATATATTTGCTTTCAGATTAGAAAACTTCTGGTGTTATGTGTTTGCCGGGAGTGGTATTTATGCCCCAGATGGTCCAAAAGCACATTACTACAATACTGAAATGGATAATGGCCACCTTTTGGTGACAGAACTGAGTTCACATCATTTCTCTCTCCTGACTGTACTGCTGCTGTTAACTGAACATTTTATGCCAGCCAGATCAAATAGCTTCCATCAAACAAACTCTCTTTCGGTGGGGTCATTTACCATCATCTCCTTCATGGAACTCATTGAATCTGAGGGAATCGAGCCACTTGCCAGCAGGACCTCTATTGCCATCTGAGTTACAAGATGGTAGAGAAGCAGAAAGATGAAATTTATGTCCTGGGTGCCTTTGACAGGCTACATGTTGTTGAAGGGCACTATTATTTGCAGGTAAGGGTTTTCTGCTCTTATTTGAACAGTGGCAAGGCTGCAATACTCTCTTTGCAGTCTGTTTGGTTTTTTTTTTTTTTCAATTGGAGACATTTAAGACAAGGCATTTTTTAGGACTCCACCCCCCAAACATTTGTTTTCTTCATGATACATTTTAACTTCATTAGGGATGTTAATCTCCTTTTCAGTGTTACAAATGATAGAAGTGTAGACCTATGCTGTAACACCCTTGAAGGTGAGGTCACCCAGAAGTTTTGGCAAGGACAGGAGAACATAAGTAGGTATGCTCCTCTATGCTGATTGCACATTTGCAACATATCTGCAGAAGTTGTCCTTCAGGTTTTGCAGGCAGTAGGTTTGTCAGGATTTATTGCTCAGGGGAGAGCTTATTGCTCCCTGCAACTACCTGAAAGGAGGTTGTGGCGAGGTGGAGGTCGGGTAGCTCACTTCTCCCAAGTGATAGGACATGAGGAAGTGGACTCAGGCTGTGCCAGGGGAGGTTTAGATTGTTTACTAGGAAAAAATATGTTCACTGAAAGGATTGTCAAGCATTGGAACAGGCTGCCCAGGGAAGTGGTTCAGTTGCCATCCCTGAAGGTATTTAAAGAATGTGTAGATGTGCTGCTTAGGGACATGGTTTAGTGGTTGGTTTAGCAGTGCTGGGTAATGGTTGGACTTGATGGTCTTAAAGGTCTTTTCTAACCTAAATGATTTTATGATTCTAAGCAAGTTTCTGCATATGTGTATGAAAAGGACAGAAGAATGTACATCTCTCCCTGTCTTCATAGGGACGCTCTTGTCACAAGAAAGTTGTTTTCTGCTCAGTAGTTTGTACCATTGTGGTGATGTGATTATCTACCATCTGGTTATCTAACAAAATAAGGAAACTAAATATGGATATATAATTCATATTCTCTTGGTTTGTCAGTGTATTGATTCTTCAAAATTTTGCTGCTAGGCTTTTTCTTTAGTGTGCTAAAAATCATTTACATCATCACATACAAATATATAGATAACCATACAGAGTGTATAATAAAATGTATTAATACTAAATAATACTAATAATGGTAATGAACAAAAATATTTCTAATTATAATGGCATTTTATTCCTCAATTTGCTTTATCAAATAGCACAGTTACTGCACTTTGATTTATTGACTTGATTTTGCAGCAAAAATCAATACTCTGCTGGACTGTTGTGTGTTGCTATATGATAGATTTTGTTGGAATAGGCTTGACTTTATCACTGAGAACAATGGAAAATAAATTACTCTGACCTTAGTGGTGTAGGATGCAGTGAGTTGTGCCCCAGTAAAAAAAGGTTTTTAATTATTTGAAATTTTGGTGGAGTATTAGAAGCCATTTCCATAACACTGTTCCCACCCAATTTCTGAACAAGCATTTTTGTAAACAAGAGATTGCCAGAACCTTTGAAGAATCTAACTTCCTTTGAAAAGGAAACAAGTCTCAAAAACAAGTTCCTTCAAAAACCAGTTATTCAACTCAGCATACTGTAATGTGTTATCATACCATGATAGGTACTGCATGAGGGAGGAGTCTACTTTAATCTTTCTGGCCACATTTTTAGGATGTGGAAAATCTCCCTAGCACAGAATTGTTGATAACTCTTTGTGTCACAAATGCTCAAAACAAGCAGCTTCTCAGGAGCATGTCTGTCTTCCCATGGAATGGTTGCTCCTTCCAGTGCGAGGGAGAGCCGGGACGGTGCTGGCAGGTGTTGGGTAAGGGGAGTGAACAGCTGGAGCAGGTGGGACACGCTGGCACATGTGCGGATGTGGGCCCTGCAGACTGTACTTCTCAGGCAAGTGGACTGGATTACTTTGTGTTTCCCAGCTAAGATTTCTATGTGTGCCTAATTCTGTTGTTTGTTCTGCAGGTTTGTTTGGAAGCACAAACATTGTTTACACTTAGTCTGACCAACATCATTAAAAAAATATAGACTTGCAGGAGGCAAAACACATTGGGTTTTTTGATAAGGAAGTGTTTTAAAAGTAAGATTGTAGTCAGTGAAAGTATCAAACTGAAACCCTCTACAATTCATATAGAAGACCTAATGGGAAACATTCTACTGTTTGGGGAGGAAAAGCACTGTGTCTTTAAATTTCTATCTGTGCCCTAGGAAAAGCTGTCCTGTTACGGCATAAGTAACATAACTATGAGGTGTTGCCAGAAGTGAGCGCCTTCTGACTTCCTGACTCCTGCTCACATGCACTCAGTGCTCGGCAGCGATTGCGTGGCTGCCGGAGTGACCTTTCACACAGCCTTCTCCAGGCAAGGTTAACCCTTGCAATGCGCACTAGTCTTCCTCACGCTCTCGCTAAGCACAAGAAAAGAAGCCGGACCACCGTCTGACGACAGACT
>WEZZ01022414.1:0-18141 GCA_013400585.1 Chloropsis cyanopogon | reverse complement strand
TGAGAGAGCTCTGTGGTATCTGCATTCTTCCACAAGTCTGTCTTTTCTGAACCAGCTCTACAGTGACAGTCTGCTGTAGCTGAAAGCAGACAGCCTGTTCTGTGTCCCACTGCTCAGACAGCCTTTTCCAAATGAGAATACTGTGAATACTAGAAAGTCAAAAAATGGAAAATGTCATAGCAACAAATGGATTTGAAATGATTGAAGATTAAAAGTGATGGCCTCTCAATGCTCAGCATGTTCATGGGGACAGAAAGGTGTGCAGAGGAGCAGGCATGCTACTGCGCCTGGTGAAATAGCCTGGTCTTTTGCTTCAGGCTAGTGAGAGCCAGGCAATGAGGTACCTCCATGCCTTATTTCAGAGGAAAAATTCTGTGCAGATTCATATTTTCTGGTGGAAGGCTGTTGGGAAGTGATGCCCAGCTAAACAGAAGTGACTGGGAGAGACACTGGGATAAACACAAGGGACCATTCTGTTGCTGGCATGTTGGTTGCAGGGCAGTGAGATGCTAATGCAATTTCTTTGGTCTAACGAGACTCAGAAGCAAGTTGCAAATACTGACGCATAGCATAGGAATTGAGGAATATGAAGACACTAGATTAAAGAAATTTTTACGATCCTGAGTTTTGTCCCTCAAAATTCACAGAAGAGTAGCTCCATGGGTGACAATATCCACAATATCAGAGCTGAGCCCACACAGATAGAAAAACATCACATACAATCAGTGACAGATAATCAGTGACAGAGAAAAGTATAACAACAAAAATTGGCCTTTTCTTTCTAGATATGTTTTTAATTACTTATTTTTTTACTGGCCCTATTAGTCTTGGCATTGCCCAGAATTTTAGGTTTGTTCAGTTGTGACATTCTTACTGTGTGCTGCAATACTTTCTTATATCTCACACTTGGTTCCAAGGTAATGCTTTAACAGACCTGCAGTTCATTCCTCCCTCTTTCAAAGTAAACTTTGTCCCACTTCTCTTTTTTGTGTGTATTCCTTTTGCACTCTTTGTCCAGAGCACTCTAGGAGCTGGGAGGCTGCAGCCATGCTCCCTTCCCAGGCTCTCCTGCCCGCTGTGGTGTTTGCACTCGCAGCCCTTCAGGCCCTTGCCTCTGACACCTTCATGGCAGCCGTCTATGAGCACGCCGTCATTCTGCCAGATCCCACCCAGGAGCCCGTTTCTCCCAGCGATGCTTTGGCCCTGATGAACAAAAACATGGATGTCTTGGAAGGGGCCATCAAGGAAGCTGCCCGGCAGGTACGAGGAGTATCGTGAGGCTTGTCCATCAGTGTTTTCTGCTCCTGCTGACCCTCCTGGTTGTCTGTTGATGGGTGACCTTTAAATGGAGCCTGTTGTGACAGGGTGCCCACATCATTGTGACTCCTGAAGACGGCATCTATGGCTGGCGATTCACAAGAGAATCCATCTACCCCTACCTGGAGGATATCCCTGATCCAGTGGTGAATTGGATTCCCTGCACTGACCCCTCAAGGTGATTCCTTCTGCAGTGCTTTAGGTGATTTCAACCTATTATCTCATGGAGTCTTGAGCAGCTCACACTAAATTTCTAAGAACTGCTAATGAGTCTGACATAAGTTTTAATTAAAATTGAGTATGAAGGTAGTTAAATGGTTAAATATATAGCATGTCCATGACTAATTGATGAGGGAAACATTAAGATTTTTTTTAATTAGACACTTTAGGAGAAATTCAAACAACATACAGAGTTTGGGTTACTAAAAGTTGAGGAAATGTCTTTTTTTGATGCCAGAATATCTGCTTCTCATTCTGCTTTCAATTTTTCCACACTATTTTGAATAGAACTTAGTGTAAATTATCAACAGTAGTATTTCTTTGATTTTTTGGTTTGTTTGTCTTTTACAAATGACACGTTGAATCAAAAGCACACAAACCATTTTTGTGGACAGCCAAGAAGTAGTCTCTCATCAGATAACAAGAGGTGATGAAGTCAGTAGTTAAAGTCCGAATTTCTAAATGATAATAACCCAGGAACTTTTAATCTTGGTTTTCCACAATTAAGGTAAGATAAAGTCTGAATTGCTAGCATCTCTATGCTGTAGAACATGATTTGTCATTCAAGCAGCACGTTCCAGCAGTGAGAAACAAAGCTATAGCTGAGCACTGGACTTTGGACTCCTACAGCAAGCATATGTGTTCAGCCATGGAATTACAGCCGTGATCTGCCCTTTTTGCCACAGCTTTCTGCACCTGCTTGATGAGGAGCAGGTTATTGTATCTGTGAGGATATAATAATTCAATGCTTCCAAGAAGAAGAGTCACAATGGGGAGTAGCACAGGATGTGCAACTTTTTGCTGAGATATAAGTAGCTAAAGTATACAGTATACAGAGTGTGGGGTGGCAGTGTGTCTAAGCAGGTCTTTATTCTAGTGCATCATGCAGGTTTAGCAGAGGTGATCTGCATGCCTCCTCACTGTTCCAAATCAGGGCTTTCACTAGCATCTTTTGGGAATATAACCCTTGCCATCAGTGCCTTATTCCTGCTGCTGTGTGTGTATCTTGCATGGAGGTCCTCCTTGTGTGGCCCACACACACCTTACAAATCTGTAGGCATTGCCACACTACAAAGGGAATTGCTGCTCTCTTTATGGCCTGGGATGGATGCTTCAGAGGTGCTGACAGTTTCTGGCACATGGACTCTGTCATATCCCAAAATTTCTAGCCCACTGCTCTTCATGCCCTGGTTACAGGTCTGTGTGCTCCTGTCTATGGGAGGAAATTAATTGCTGAATTGCCTTGACCATATCATCTGCATTATCCCACAGCTCAAACCTGCTTAGTGTACTAAAGGCCCAGAGCTGCAGTCCTCAGGTACCAGTATGCCTGATGCTACAATATTTCCTTGTCTAACACCAAGCTAGTGTCTTTCTCTGCCCAGAGATTGCTCTCCTGCCCTTTCCCAGCCCAAGGATTATCTGTTCACTGCAGAGTATGTTCCAGGTGCTGAAGGGGACTGGCAGGCATGTCCCTGCAGAGGCCAATGGGAGGTGTCCAGGGCCTACCCCAAGGTGCAGGATGCAATCTGAGGAAGCACTGCAGCAACTCTGTGTCTGCCTACCCTGCCATGGCTGCAAGGTTGGAGATGCTGCTCGTGTGACCTTAAGTACTCTGAAAATAGACACCACTGACAGCACAGGTTTTGTTAATTTTGTTTTTGTCCTTTCCTAAAATACACTAGATTTGGTCCAGCACCAGTGCAGGAACGACTCAGCTGCATGGCCAGAAATAACTCCATCTATGTGGCTGCAAATATCGGGGACAAGAAGCCGTGTGACTCCAGCGATCCCAGCTGCCCCAGGGACGGTCGCTACCAGTACAATACGGATGTCGTCTTTGACGCACAGGGAAAACTGGTGGCTCGTTACCATAAGGTAAAGTGGCCTTGGAGAGACAAGAATTAATTTTCCACTACTTCCAAAATGTCTCAGTTTGGGAAGAGAATTAGATGCCCGTCATTCTCCACTGGCAGAGTTTTGTTTTCCTTTATAATTTACAAGAATATCTCTCTTGCTATGAAGCATCAATGCCAAATTTGCATTTACTGTCATGTTTCTCAAACAGATTGGAATGAAAAATTATTGTTCTGGTGTGATTTAGCGGCATATGGTTTCATTTGACTTCCTCAGTTCATTAGCTCGCTACTACTGTAAATTCTGCTGCTTGAGCAGCTTCAGTTTTCAGTGCCAGCTTTTCACCAGACTACCGCTTCATCACATACAATCAGTGACAGCACTGTTCAATGTTCAATGTTCACATGTATTTCATGGTAGATAAGCAGTCTGATTTCAGAGAGGCAGGACCTTTTTTTCTGTTGCTGTTTTGGCACAGTTTTTGCACAATAGGAATTATTTGGACAAAACAATGGACCTAAGATGGATATGGACCTAAAAAGAGATAAGGATAAGGAGATAAGGTTTGAAACACTTGTACCCAATGGAAGTTCCTCTTTCAGTATTATGTGCCTACCGCAAGTTCCATCAAAGCTGTTTATGAATCATGTGCCAGATATCATGCCAGTCTAGGTAGAGTGGAGTAATTTTATTTAATGCACCTTGGGCCCAGTATTTCATATGGTTGTTTAGGAACAATGCCAAGATATCTATTTGTGAGCAAACTGGGTGAGTGAAACACTGATAATGCAAGTCTGTCTCCCAGCCTACTATGGCCCAGGTGCTGAATTACAAGTTAAGTAAACTTGAACTTCTTTTCTGGCTTGGTCTACATATTTACTTTCAGACCACCTGAACATTAATAATGGACTCCTAATAAATATGTATGTGAAGGAAGAAGGAAAATGTTGGAAAGCTGAGGATGTCCCAGACTTCATTTTTTCTATTGGCTGAGATCATCTGCCTTTCCCCTATCAGCACAGCCTTTGTTTTCTACTCTGCAGTGTCCCAAATACTGTCCTGGACTTCATGCTGGTGCTCTGTACTTCCAGTGCTTCTGGGCATTTCCACACCAAAGTCACCAAATTTGTCTCTTGGGACCAGATCCCCCATGCTTCTCTTACATTACTATTTCTCTTCTGGTTGCATTTGGGTTGCCAGAAATATAAACTACGTGGGGGGAGTGGAGAGATTATTCTTATGCAGATGACACCAACAGACCTGAAGGCAGCTGGCTGCTTTCCTAGCTAGATGCCGGGGCAATATGTACTATGTGTTCCATACTTCGGGTACAATGATCATACAATTTTGGCCTGATTTCTTACCTGTGAGGGCTTCTAACACAGGTCAAAACTTTTCTCTAGTCATTCTGAATAGCTTTAGGGAATGACTCCAAGACACATGGTTAGTAAGTGCTTCTAACTGGTTTCTCTATTTTCCTTCCCCTACAGTATAACCTCTTTGAAGGAGAAAGTCAGTTTAATTATCCAAAAGAGCCAGAAGCTGTCACCTTTGAGACTCCTTTTGGGAAGTTTGGCATTTTCACTTGCTTTGACATCCTTTTCTATGAGCCTGCCGTGGTCCTGGTGAGCAAGATGCAGGTGGACACTGTGCTCTTCCCAACAGCTTGGATGAATGTCCTGCCCTTTCTGACTGCAGTTCAGTTTCACTCTGCCTGGGCTATGGGCATGCGTGTCAATGTCTTAGCTGCCAATACTCACAACACCAGCATGGCAATGACAGGTAACTTAATTTTCACTCTGTGCAAGAGTCTTTATAACCACCAATCCCTTATTCCCTGTTCTACAAAGTGATTTTGCAGAGGAATATAATGTATTTTTCTGGGAGAGTCTAGTCACCAAATTTTAAAGCTGATGGATCCTGTTCCCATTGATTTCATAAAAGACACAACAAAACTTGTAGTGAATGCTTTGCCCTAGCTTCTTAGGATTATCTTTTCTTTTAACGGCTCTAAATAAGTAGTGGGTCACTGCCCTTATACCTGAATAGAAATTTCTGCAGTTTTTAAGGCTCTTTTCCTCTCCACTTCTAAGTCTATAATTGAATGCTGAACTGTAAATATACTTGTAAATTATGTATGTGGCTACATTTATTCTGCCAAATGAGATATTTATTTTTATAGCTGTATTTAATGCTGTTACAGAAAACCGTTAAAAACACATGTTCAGGCCTGTTGTAGTAACACTGCTAAGAAATCCACATCTTCATTTTACAATGTAGCATTGATTTTTTTTAGAGCTCAGCTTATGGAATACTATATTTCAGTTAGACCAGTATCTTCACTGAGCTGTGCAACCACAGTATTGTTTTGGGACTTTTCATTTGAAATGCCTGATGGGCTTTCTGCAGTGATGGGTATGACAGACCTTTGACTTCCCTCTGTTACTTGGTGTTGGTCAGATGTGAATCACCCATGAGGGGAGGAGTTCTCAGGCAGTGTAAAGGGGGGCTGGACAATTGCTGTCTCCTTCTGTTCACTAGGACAGGCCTGTGATACTTGCCTGTGTTGTGTTTTGGATCATCCCTATCAGTAGCTGATCCTTTCACATCAATCAGCTGAGAAAAAAGGAATTATCAACTCTATTGCATACAGGAGAAAAGAGAACTGAGGAGGCCATAAATATAATCATAACATAACATAAAAAACCAAACATCCTCTGCCTTTGGCTGCACTGAGCAGACCTTATCTAAGGGAATAAATGCTATTCTTTGCCAAAGCATGAGCTCTGTGTACTGAATTGCTAATGGTCACCTTTGATGAGACTAAAATTACTGTAATCTGTGTAGAATAGTGGATAAGCTATCAGTAGAGACAATTAGAAGGACAACATGATTTTTTAAATTCTTCTTGGACTGACTATTGTGCTCTCCTCAGGGAGTGGCATTTATGCACCTGCTGGAGCCAGAACATACTCCTACAACATGAAAACTGAAGATGGTCACCTCCTCATTGCTGAACTAGATGCACACCCTCGTCTATCTCCTGCCTCCCCGCCTGCTGTCAGCTGGAACTCATATGCTTTGAGTGCTGAAAGATTCTCACAGAATGACCATGAATTCACAGGAATTGTCTTTGAAGACCCCTTTACTTTCACCGAGCTCACTAAGCCTGGGGGGAATCTCACTGTCTGCCAAAAAGACCTCTGCTGTCACTTGAGCTACAAGATGGCAGAGAAAAGAGCTGATGAAGTTTATGTGCTGGGTGCTTTTGATGGTCTTCATGTTATTGAAGGACGGTACTATCTGCAGGTAATTCTTTGGAGGGGGTTACTTACTTTAGGAAGCTTATTTACAGGGAGAAACCTTCAGCTCTGTGGTGAAAAAAGAGAAGACAATGACTCTCTTCTATGCTGGAGTCCAGTGCACCATTTGTTAGTAATGGAAAGGCGTTGCTAAAACTTTCAAGCCTATTTGCCTCCAAATCCAACAGATGCAGTAGAGAGGTCTCTAAACCTATTTCAAATGCCCAGAGGGCACTCACTATTTTTGGGGGTGTGGAATATTGGCTAAATTTAGGTTCTTTTCTGTGAATATATGCAGTAAGTGTTCTGAATCTCCTCTGTATCACAGAATCACAGAATAGTTAGGATTGAAAGGGACATCTGAAGGTCACATAGTCCAATCTCCCTGCCAAGGCAAGGTCACCTAGAGTAGATTACACAGAAATGCATCTGGGTGGGTTTTGAGTGTCTCCAGAGAGGGAGAATCCAAGACCTTCCTGGGCATCCTGTTCTGATGCTCCACCCCACTAAATGTAAAAAAGTTCTTCCTCATGTTGAGGTGAAACTTCTTGTGTTTTTATGGCCATTGCTCTTCATACTGTTGCTGGGCATCACTAAAAAGAGCCTGGCACCATCTTCTTGGCACACACATTTGAGATTTTTGTATGTATTGATGAGACCCCTCTCAGTCTTCTCTAGATTGAACAGGCCCAGCTCCCACAGTCTCTCCTCATAACAGAGATGCTCCAGACTCCTCATCATCTTTGTGGCCTCAGCTGGGCACTCTCCAGTAGCTCTTTTTCTTTCTTGTACTGAGGAGCCTGGGCACAGTAATCCACATGTGGTCTCACTGTGTTTTCATCAAAGAGTTGCTGTTAAAAATCAGTTGATCATAGCTATCTTTATGAGATGCTCTGATAAGTTAGGGTCACAAAGATGTTAACTTTCTGTCATTATCCGAATCCCAGCAATGAAGATTACTTAAATGGCTTATGACTTTTAGTGGAAATACCCTCTCTTCCTCTCTTTTAATCAAATATTTGGAAAGACAATGAGTTACATCCTGGTTGAATTTGTTTAAAGCCATATTTAAAATCATCCTTTGCCTTCATAATTAAGTTATTGTGCCAACAGATTATACTTTTTTTTTAGTTACTTCTGTCAGTTGGTACTGACTCCAGGATATGAGGGGAGGTATTATCCAGCAAACAGCTCATCTAATACTTTTAGGAAGGTAGCTTGAAAAAATTAAGTTCTTGGTGAGCTTGGTTGTAAAGTTTATTTCAGTGGTTGTGGAAGTTGCCAGATAGTCTCTGCCAGTATTGAAAGTTCTAGAGAATACAGGATTTTCTACTCTTCCTTTTTCCCTCAATGTTTTTTCATTTCCTCAGAACATATTCCATATTTCTCTGCTTATTTGCATTTCAACACAAAACCTGATAATTAATACTTTTGATTTTTTGCAGATACGCTTCTATCCCCCAATACCAGACATGTAGAAAAAACCCATCACCTATCAGCAAAACCAGACAACATCCTTCAAATCAGTCCTGAATCAGAGGAGGGCTAGCCCTATTTCATATTTCCTCATGAAGACCATAAATATTTATCAGCTGGATAATTGACAAAAGGGAAACAACATTGTGATTCATACTTTCCTCTGTGTGCTGCAACTACTGACACAAATCTGTAACAAAAGATGCTAACTTAATCTCCTTTGCCTATATTAACTAGGATTTGGGCAGGGAACATCAAATTCAGACCTCCCATGGACTACCTGGCCATCTCATGAAGTACTATTAGCAGCATGCACAATTAGCAGTAAGAGGACCTGGATGTACACTCGTTCAATGTACCTATGTGGAAGACTTTGTTCTGTTTGCCTAAAATTTCCATTCACAGACTCAACACTAAGACATGTGGGAAAGAAACCTTCAAATAAGACAATTGGCAATTGAAAGAATTAGTGGAAGGGACAGGATGGGACTTCAGAGATGAAATAAGGTGCTCTGGCTGCACTTATGTCAGAGGCAATCTATTTATAAAATTACAAGACTAAGGCAATGCAGGTCTCGAATATGCCCAAGCAGATCAAGGGGTGAAAAAATAAGCTACAACTGAAAAGGAGTCACCCAAGGATTATGAAAAAGATCCTGTGACTCTCACCTGCTCTGACACACATTAGCTTTGATGACACAAGGCTTTCTTACCAGTGTTACTGTCTTGCTAAATACATTGTTGTCTCCTCCTCCCCACAGATCTGCACTCTGCTCAAGTGCCCCAGCACAAACCTGAGCACGTGTGGGCAGCCCGTGGAGACGGCTCAGACCAAGTTTGAGATGTTCTCCCTCAGTGGCACGTTTGGCACCAGCTACGTCTTCCCAGAAGTGTTGTACAGCGGGATTCAGCTGGCCCCCGGGGAGTTCCAGGTAATGGGACACCCTTGTGATTTGTCAGACATCAGTAGTCAAAAAGCCACTACAGCAGCAACTTAGATGTTACCAGCGTCCTCTGTCCTCTGCCTTGAGTTCAAGGCAGCTTTATTTCTGCCTGATTTTCCTGGTTGTGTTCATACAGTAAGTCTACCTTGCCAATTCTCTTCTGCCCTGTTCCCCCACATCCTCTAGAACAAGATCTCCCTCAAGACAGAAATGTAGTTTTTCTCAGATTTCCTGCTAGCTCCAATTGAGGCTGGAGCTCTCTCAAGTAGATCAACATTACTGAATATATTATTTTGTGTTTGCTATACAATAGTACTGCTTTGATGCTGCTCCTGCTTATTTTACTTTTTCATAACCAGGTGCTAACTGATGGACGTCTGATAAATCGGAATACTACATCAAAGCCAGTTTTGAGTGTAACACTCTTTGGGAGGTGGTATGAAAAGGACTCTCCACACACAGATCAAGCTTCAGCAGGATTTCACTGCAGATCCTTCAAGCCTTCATCTGCTCATTTCTGTAACGCTAATTAAACACAAATAATGATAATTAATACAAGTATTTATTATTAGAATGGCATTCTATTTTTCAAGTTACCTTATCTAACAGCAGAGTCACTGCACTTTGATTTATTGACTTGATTTTGCAGCAAAAATCAATACTCTGCAGGACTGTTGTGTATGTGTTTTTATATGATAGCTTTGGTTGGCATAGGCTTAGCCTTAACACTGGGAACAATAGGAAATAAATTCCTCTGACTTTAGTGTTGCAGGATTCAGTGGGTTGTGCCCCAAAAAAAAACAGTTTTTAATTATTTGAAAATTTTGGTGAAGTATTAGAAGCCATTTCCACAACACTGTTCACACCTCATGTTTGATCAGGCATTTTTCTAAACAAGAGATTACCAGAACCTTTGAAGATTCTAACTTCCTTTGAAAAGGAAACAAGCCTTGAAGACACGTTCTTTAAAAAAACGGTTATTCAACTAAGTACACTGCAATGTGTTATCATATCATAGCCTAACTCAGAGCTGGAGGAGTCTACTTTAATCTTTCTGGCCACATTTTTAGGATGTGGAAAATCTCCCTAGCACAGAATTGTTGATAACTCTTTGTGTCACAAATGCTCAAAACAAGCAGCTTCTCAGGAGCATGTCTGTCTTCCCATGGAATGGTTCCTCCTTCCAGTGCGAGGGAGAGCCGGGACGGTGCTGGCAGGTGTTGGGTAAGGGGAGTGAACAGCTGGAGCAGGTGGGACACGCTGGCACGTGTGCGGATGTGGGCCCTGCAGACTGTACTCCTCAGGCAAGTGGACTGGATTACTTTGTGATTCCCAGCTAAGATTTCTATGTGTGCCTAATTCTGTTGTTTGTTCTGCAGGTTTGTTTGGAAGCACAAACATTGTTTACACTTAATCTGACCAACATCATTAAAAAAATATAGACTTGCAGGAGGCAAAACACATTGGGTTTTTTGATAAGGAAGTGTTTTAAAAGTAAGATTGTAGTCAGTGAAAGTATCAAACTGAAACCCTCTACAATTCATATAGAAGACCTAATGGGAAACATTCTACTGTTTGGGGAGGAAAAGCACTGTGTCTTTAAATTTCTATCTGTGCCCTAGGAAAAGCTGTCCTGTTACGGAATAAGTAACATAACTATGAGGTGTTGCCAGAAGTGAGCGCCTTCTGACTTCCTGACTCCTGCTCACATGCACTCAGTGCTCGGCAGCGATTGCGTGGCTGCCGGAGTGACCTTTCACACAGCCTTCTCCAGGCAAGGTTAACCCTTGCAATGCGCACTAGTCTTCCTCACGCTCTCGCTAAGCACAAGAAAAGAAGCCGGACCACCGTCTGACGACAGACTGCCTCTACAGCTAAGCTGATTTAGCACCAAACTGCATCCCGCTTCACAAAGTGAGTCCTCGGGTAGCCCCCACCATCGGGCAGTAGCAGAGACGGGGGCAGCTGCAGCACAGGGGTGGGAAGAGTGGATTGGGAGGAGAGAGGTGTGGAAAGTAGGTGGACCTCTAGATAAGTTTCCCCGTACATTGTCCAGAACCGCGTAGAGCCTGGACCGCTGCAGTTTTCTTTAGTTTCTTCAGTGGATTTATTTGTTGAACTGGTGTCAGTTCCTTGCTCCTGGGCGAGCTCCCAGCTCCCTAGGAAATAGGGAGCGGTGCCTGCTGGTACAGAGGCAACCAGGGAAAACTCCACTGCACCTTGTCCTGGCAGTGGGACTGGAATTCTGCGGGGCATTCCCCCAGCCCTGCACTTGTAAATAGTTCTGCTCAGCCCTGGCAGGGCAGTCACCTTTCTGGCTGATGTCCTCGCTATTGCTAAACAAGGGAGCATTTGCTACTTCCTCCTTCACACTGATGTCTGATTGTGCTTGATGTGACTCAACCTATATTTCATTTGGTAAAAAAGTGAGGCAGAGAGGGAAGAAGGCTTCGAAGCTACATTAGTTCAGTAATCACCGAGATCTCTATTGCAGCCTTTAAAAGGCTTGTATTTAAGGCTACTGAATGAGCATGCGGGATCTAGTAATGTGTGTATAGAAGTACTTAGGGATGAAAATCACCAGATAAAAATCAAAGTTCCTAATGATTGAACCCTTCAGTCAGCAATACTCTGTGAGAGAGCTCTGTGGTATCTGCATTCTTCCACAAGTCTGTCTTTTCTGAACCAGCTCTACAGTGACAGTCTGCTGTAGCTGAAAGCAGACAGCCTGTTCTGCGTCCCACTGCTCAGACAGCCTTTTCCAAATGAGAATACTGCAAATACCACAAAGTCAAAAAATGGAAAATGTCATAGCAACAAATGGATTTGAAATGAGTTGAAGATTAAACATGTAGGTTTCTCAATACTCAGCATGTTTGTGGGGACAGAAAGGTGTGCAGAGGAGCAGGCATGCTACTGCACCTGGTGAAATAGCCTCCTCCTCTGCTTCAGGCTAGTGAGAGCCAGGCAATGAGGTACCTCCATGCCTTATTTCAGAGGAAAAATTCTGTGCAGATTCATATTTTCTGGTGGAAGGCTGTTGGGAAGTGATGCCCAGCTAAACAGAAGTGACTGGGAGAGACACTGGGATAAACATAAGGGACCATTCTGTTGCTGGCATGTTGGTTGCAGGGCAGTGAGATGCTAATGCAATTTCTTTGGTCTAACGAGACTCAGAAGCAAGCTGCACAGACTCACACATAGCACAGGAATTGAGAAACATGAAGATACTAGATTAAAGAAGTTTCTAAGACACCCTGGAGCTGTGTCCTGCTAAGTCCTCTGCAGGACAGCAATGTAATAAACTGTCTCAAAGCAGCCACAGTGAACCTGCTCATAGTGATTAATCAAACCAATTAAATATATTTTTATGAAATCACTAGTTTCAGTAAGAGATATGGTCTGACGTACCTTCTTCTTGTTTAGTCACGTTTTTCTGAGCTCTTAGTGTGTTCATATGGGTACTTCTCTAATAAACTCCTTGTTTCATGTTTTTCAATCAGGTCCTGAATGATGATCGCTTGATTAGTAAGGAAAAACCAACAAAACCAGTCATTAGTGTGATGCTTTTTGGACGGGATATGAAAGGGATCATCTGAAACAAGACCCACAACCAACATGCCTCCCCATGATATTTCCATAACTGAAGCTCTACACTGTTATTCTTATCTCCAAATGAGATACAGCATCATCTACAATCCCAATTATGTTTCTCATTCCAGTTGCAAAAAGTCATCAATGTGTTTTGTTTAGTAAAAATGTGGGAATATTATCTTATTACTAGTGTTTATTGAGAAGAATCTATTTCTATGTCATAAGATTACTAATATTTTATTAGTTCAAAAAAGCAGTTGTTTTTGTCTGTCTGCTGGATTTTTATTTTTCCAACCCTTAGAAAACCTGAATTGTAGTCCATGGTATACATTCTTATTAAAACAGAATTTCATATTTTTTCATTGCAGATTAATATGGGACCAATAAATAAAGCAGTGAAAGGTGTGATTTGTGGCAGATCTATACACATGCTCAATATTTCTTTGTCTCTGGAATATGGCTTGTGCTGACCCATGCCAGTCTGCTCTTTTACTTAGGCCATTTTTTCCCCCTATTTGTGTTGTTTTGGTTTTATATCCTTTATGCCATTGGTGCCTATCATGTAGGAAATGGCGAAAGTGCATCATGGAAGCTGAATGTGGACTCCAGTTAAAAAGCCCTTCCTGAAATAAAACGTGCCACCACTTTTCTGTCAGAACATGATTGGGATCATTATTCATATGAAACCTCTGTTGAAAGAAAAATTGGAATTGAAACCTCAAATTATTCTGGTTCTGAAAAACAGTTTGATGACACCTCCTGACTGCACTGGATGCTATTCAGTGACGGAATTTTTACTGCAACCAGTAAACAAGTCTCTGAATGACCTGGTATCTCATTGCAGCTCGTCCCTCCCATCTTCTCTGTTTCTTTCTAATCATGCAACATCAATGTATGTGAAATAAGCCTTGCCCTTTGCTCCTTCTTGTTAATGCTGGGTGGTGCTGCTGCCCTGCAGATTAATTTTCTATAGGAATTTGGGGATTTAGAATTCTGTTTCAGACCAGCTAGTCCTGATGAGATGGCATTGTTCACATTTTTGCTTTCTCTTCTCCTCAGTGCTTTGTTGATGCTGTTGGACCTTAGTGACCTTCTTTCAGCACATCACTGTATAAAGATGTGCATGTTCCGTGTCCGTGACCTTAGGAGTGGTCAGAGACCTCCGTTTGTGTAATTTCTCCTTCCTCTTCCCCACACTGCTGCCATTCCTGGTCTCACCATAGAATCATAGAATCTTCAGGGTTGGAAGAGGTGTTTGAGATCATACAGTCCAGCTGTAAACTTGGAATTGCCACTGTAACCCCTAAACCACTAAAAACCATCACGCAGTGCCATACCCCCCACTTTTAAACATCTCTGGGGTTCCACCACCTGCCTGCACAACCTATTCCAATGCCTGACCACCTGAACAGTGAAAACATTTTTTTCTAATATCTAATTTGAATCTCCTCTGTCCCAGTTTAAGGCCATTACCTCTGGTCCTCTCGCTGCAGACACAGCAAGAGAGACTGGCCCTCACCAGTCTGGCCCTCACTGGCCCTCACTTGTAGGGAGTGATGAGGTCTCCTATGAGCTTCCTCTTCTCCAGACGAAACAAATCCGGCTCTCTCAGCTTTTCCTCATAATGCATGTTTTCTAGACCTTTCAGGAGCCTTGTTGCCCTTTTCTGGACAGGCTCCAGCACCTTGTTGAATGCCTTTGTTTAAGTGAGAGTTCCAGAACGGAACAGAGCACTCAAGGTGCGGCTTCACCAGTGCAGAGTACAGTGGATGATCACTTCCCTTGTCCTGCTGGCCACACTATTCTTGATACAGGCCCAGATGCCATTGACCTTCTTGGCCACCTGAGTGCACTGTCAGCCAGCACTCCCAAGTCCATTTCTGCCGAACAGGTCTCGAACCACTCTTCCCCCAGCCTGTAGCACTGCCTGGGGTTGCTGTGACCCAAACGCAGGACCCGGCACCTCACCTTCTTGAACCCCCTGTAAGTGTCCTTAGCCCATTGGTAAAGTCTGTCCAGGTCTCTCTGTAGACCCTTCCTACCCTCACACAGATCAACACTTCCACCCAACTAGTGTTGTCATTTTTTTACGCATCAAAGATTTTTACCATGATGCTCTCAAGGTCCTCAATCCCGTGTACTTCTGTTCTGGAGCCAGTGGGACACTGGGAGTCAGCACTGATTACTGTTGCTGTGCGCCATATGACCTTTTTTGTTTCCAAATGTAAATAGATACATGTGACATGACAGTGACATGTCTCACATAATGACATGTTTATCAAAAGCCCCAGACAATGTGCTCTGACTCACGGAAGTNCTGGCCACACTATTCTTGATACAGGCCCAGATGCCATTGACCTTCTTGGCCACCTGAGTGCACTGTCAGCCAGCACTCCCAAGTCCATTTCTGCCGAACAGGTCTCGAACCACTCTTGCTCCAGCCTGTAGCACTGCCTGGGGTTGCTGTGACCCAAACGCAGGACCCGGCACCTCACCTTCTTGAACCCCCTGTAAGTGTCCTTAGCCCATTGGTAAAGTCTGTCCAGGTCTCTCTGTAGACCCTTCCTACCCTCACACAGATCAACACTTCCACCCAACTAGTGTTGTCATTTTTTTACGCATCAAAGATTTTTACCATGATGCTCTCAAGGTCCTCAATCCCGTGTACTTCTGTTCTGGAGCCAGTGGGACACTGGGAGTCAGCACTGATTACTGTTGCTGTGCGCCATATGACCTTTTTTGTTTCCAAATGCAAATAGATACATGTGACATAACAGTGACATGTCTCACATAATGACATGTTTATCAAAAGCCCCAGACAATGTGCTCTGACTCACGGAAGTTCATCATTATTGCTGCTAAAGCCATATTGTCTTAAAACCTTGTTCACTGTTTGAGTCAGTTACTGTGTGACCACAGACTGATCTCAGTCCAGCAAGGGATTATCCAGTGTGCTCCTCTTCCCATGGGTACAAACTCAGTCCAGACACTGTACTTGTCCACAGGGAACCTGGTGGGTGATACTGCAACTCTCTCGCAGGGAAAGGATCTGGATTTAAGGGAAGTTATGGCACCTGGGAAGGTCTCATCTTGCAGAAAAGATTCATCAGGAGTGTGTGGCCAGTCTCAAAGCTGAGATGTGGCTTCTTCAGGTTTGTTCACTGCTGATGCCAGTCCTCTGGATAATGGAATGTGTGTACAGGCGGTGTAGGATCCCAACCCTGAATGTGGTGAGTATCTTGGATCCAAAATTTTGTTCAAGGTGGTTGTGGTTTGGTTAAGGTGTATTTGTATGTTGAGTATTTTCCTACAGAAGACTGGCAGAAGCCACAATGATACTGAAATCTTTTTGCTACAGAGATTGCATAACACTTATCATGTGAAATGTATTATTGTGAGAAGTGAGTCAAGCATACAAAAAGTAATCCTATGCAAGTCCACCCATTACCCACATACCAACTCACTCTGTATAAAGACAAGGCTGCTTGTAGCCACCAATAACCATAATCACTTCTTCGAGGGCAGTGCAGAAAAAAAAGTTTGTTACCTGACTGCTGAGTCAGAGCCAAAGAAGGTAAGAAACTTAGGTGCCAGATACAAGTGATTTTTGTGTGCATACAGCTTTAGCTTCAAGATTTCTGCTGGAGTGATCTGTGGATATAAGAAAGCACATTGTGATAGGCAAAATCTAGAAATTGTGTGTCCTATTCACGACGGTCTTCCTACAGAGAGCTTTGGGGACCAGAGATCTTCGGGGTTATTGGTTATTGAGAGGTGGGTGTGCTGATGGTTTTGCTTAGACAACCAGCCTGCCCAGCAGCTTCCCCCCCAGGATATGCAGCAGCCCCCAAAGTTCCTGCAACTCTGAGCTGTGCTGTGTTGGGCTGGGGTGATGCAGGTATTACCCATGCTGGGGCCTGGCCACCTGCTTCTCCCAGCCATGCCTGCACCTCACACACTTGAGTTTGGGCAGGAATGTGTCCATGCTGGTCTCTACTGAGATTTCTCAAAGTTGGTTTCCTTCTGGGACCCAGACTTGCCTTGAACTGTGTTACTACATCAATACTCTGCCTGATTTTTTGTATATCCAGTAAGTAACATGTTTCTTCAGCTGCAGCACAGTGGTTCTCACCACTGCTGTTACTGTGAGGCAGAATTGCTCAATGCTCTCTTGCCTTTGATACTGAGTCTTTCCGGGCAGGGTGGTTGCATGGGTGTTAGCTTTCAGCTACCCTGGGAAATTCCCAGCTTTTGTGCAATACTTCCTCTTTTTAAAGCCCACTGCCTTTGTCTGCCTTCAGCCTCCTCTTGGGTGACTTCCAGGCTTTAGACATGGGGCTTCCTAAAACTTGTGCCTTGGCTGTGGTGCTGTCTGTTCTGGAGGCCTGTGCCCTGGACACAGATGTTGCGGCCATCTGTGAGCACAATGACATTTTAGAATCACAGACTTGATGAAGTGTTGGCTTCTCCTGAGGAGGTCTTGGTGCCGATGGAGAAGAATCATTGAAGAGAAAGATTTTGTGAGAAGGAAGAAGGGGTGGTTTTTTTGATTTCTTTCTAAGTAAATGATGAATCAGGTTATGTTCCTTTACCCTCACATATACCAAAGGTCCTAAATAAGGTTTTTCTAGGGATCATCTGAAACTATAGTAGTAATATTCTATTTACAAAATACTATGCTAAAATTTATTTCTATGAGAAACACTGATTTCCATGAGTAATTTAAGGTTGCTTATTATACAAAAACTTCCTTTTGAAAGGACCATCCTAAAAAAATCATGTTGTTGAATTCTTTCTGACAAAACAAGCAAGTCTGTTACCTCTAGGCAGGGAGGTCAGCACAAATCAAGGGATAGTTCATATTGCAATGTGAGCCCAGTGGGGACGACACTCTCAAAGCACCCACTTGAGCTAAAATAAGCCATTGGCCAAAAGCAGGAGGCATGGCGGGACCACGTGTCTCATAAACATT
Organism: Chloropsis cyanopogon; assembly: GCA_013400585.1. Lineage (NCBI taxonomy): Eukaryota > Metazoa > Chordata > Aves > Passeriformes > Irenidae > Chloropsis > Chloropsis cyanopogon. Next base: position 460 of record WEZZ01022414.1, on the reverse strand, counting down.
GCTGAATTATCTGTACTCTGAAGTAAGAGGGCTGTGCCTCACACAGGTGGTCTGTCTTCAGCACTGGCTGAAGTTTTCACTGATGGCAGCCGTGTGCAGTAAGGTGATATGGAATAGTGTATCCTGACATGGGAAATTTGGGCTTACCCTGAGATGGGTTTAAAAGCATAGAGAAGGATGTGCAAATGAAATGTGCAAGTGCTCCTTCCAGTGGACCCCTTGTAGGTTAGCATGGCTTCTGACAAGCTTTCTTAACCTTTTGTTCTACTTTTATTTAAAACATTTCATATTGGAAACTAGATCAAATTTCTAGAAAAGCTTCTTTGACATTTGGTAGAAATCTTCTCAGATTACTCAACAGAAGATTATTGCCAACACAAACTTGTTAGTCTTTACTCCTCCTCTTTCTCTCTGGTTTATGTTCCACGTGCTCATCCAGGAGCTGGGAGGCTGCAGCCAT
>WEZZ01022413.1:12751-28031 GCA_013400585.1 Chloropsis cyanopogon | reverse complement strand
ACACATATATATTGGACAAATAATTCAGAAATTATATTTGACTTATTAGTAGCATTTTTGATCAGCCTCCTCCAGTTGCTGAGGGCATTGCTAAATGAATGAGTTGCCTAATTATTGTAAGAATGTGGCTCAGGAATATGAATGTGCTATTTGTACGGTATTATGTCAATCTTGTATTCTTTTAGCCAGGTTCTCACATCAATAATTTTTTAGCTCTATTATTAGATATTAGAGGGAATTGTGTTTCCAATGTTCATGAAGGACATAGGTGTTTCTTAGATTTTGATATTAAATGGCATTTTGTCTGTATTTTAATGGTTTAGTGAACTGTGAATCTTAATGCTACACATTAAAGCAAATTGGAGCCCCATCAGGCAGATATCTCATGTAGAGACAATTTTAATGTCCATTGAAATAGAATTAAGCCATTCTCTTTTTGTATCATGATGCATTTCATAGCAAATGAATACACTTCTTACAGACATGCTGTCAAAGTATTTCTGATGTTTTCACTCTGATAGGTATTGGAATAGTAGGAAATGGAACCACATCTTGGGGAAATGTGAGGTATTTCATGATAGCACGTTAACCTATCAGGTGTTTTCCAAATTAAGAGAAGCTACTCAAATAAAATTGAGATAATGTTTAAACCACCACTGATAATATATACAGAGCTAGGCTATCCCAGCCCAGCTGAGCTAGATGATGTCAGATACATTCAGCAATGAACTTTGCCTTGTAATAAACTGTAGTGAACTGGATCTAGAAGATGTCACATGAAAATGAGGTGACAAAATAAGTCCTCCAGAAACCATGTTTACCCAAGGCTACTTAACAATCTAAGACCTGCTCAGCCTTGGTAGGGTCTAGGCAGTATAAAGAATGCTGCAGACCCAGATATTTTAATCAGTAAAAGCTGAAGAGTTGCAGAACTTAATCCTTTTTCAATGTCAAAAAGCACATCTTTTCTGTGTTTCTTTTGTCTGACTTTGGCCTCTTTGACAGTTTCTTTCCCCCATTAGAATCTTTAGAAATGTGAGCCTAAAGTTAAGATCCCCTGAAGTTAGTTTTGTAACATTTGAACTTCGGGATCACTTTAGGGCACGTTTTCCAAAGTATTTATGTTGTGAAAACTGCAGATGGAAGCAAAGTGGAATTTTCAAAAGCAGTTAAATAGAAAAGGCACTTCACTCTCATTTAAATTAATTAACTATATTGAGCAAGTTCCCCTTTTGAAAGTTCCACTACTAAGTGTTTATGTCTACATAAAAAATTATAATTTTCACGAGAGGATGAGCATCCAGCAACTCCCTTTAAAGCTTGACTATTACTATTTCAGTAGTTCCGGAAATTATAAGTGTCCCTTCTTCTATGCTCCCAAATGATCCTCCCTTGTTTTGCAGTTTCTTAAAATTCTTAAAATTCCTGCTTTCATTTCTTGTATAAAGTTAATCTCAGAGAAGAAGTGGGATCAATAGTACTAGCTCATAAAGACGGAAGAGTAATGACATGGGTGAATCTTCTGCACAAGTTCAAGAAACTCAAATCTTTGATACATACAATCAGTAAAAAAACTGATTGAGATTTAAGACTATTGTAATTACGTTTTGTACTGCAGTTACTTATAACTTCTATATTATGTGAAATAATAGCTCAAAAATGCATTACAGGCAAAGACTTCTGCAGGTTGTGGACCAGAATTAGCATGGCTTTTCAGTTATTAAGGTCTGCATATACAGACCTGTTCAAGTCTAAATAGCAGTCTGAGGATATAAACACATCAGCATTTTGGTTTCAACCAAGAGTTGGCTTGTGAAATGAATCCACTAATTATTCTCACTTAGCACACTCGCTCATTGTGGAGTGGGCCTTGGGCTAAGTGAACTGGGTAGCTTTTGGCTGAAACAAAACAGAATATGCTTTCCAGAAGGACGGTTAATCTTCATTAATGATTCGCACTCTTCAGTCCACTGAACTATGTCAAAATTAGGTCAATACAACCTTCTTCTGCAGACTCTAATTTCAAATACAGACCAATGTGAACATCAGTTCCCCAGAATTAACAGCTTTGCTCTGCTGACTGGTTCTTACTGTGGCACACTGCTTGTTAATGTAGCTCTAAACTGAGTTGTCAGATGGTTGTGTTCATGGGATAATCCCATCTTTCCACAAACTTCCAAAGTTATCATCCTACAATGCCAGAATTCTCTTAGATGTACAAGCATTTTGAAGGGATTTTCAATATTAAATACTGGCCAATGTTTCCTGGGACTATATCTCCTTTTTCTTCTTAAATAGTAGTACAAAAGTACTACTATTTGTATTAGTACAAAACTAATGAGCAAGAACTCAAAACATTTTTTTAAAGCTTTTTGATAAATCGAGGTCACCCTACATGTATTTTTTTTTGCCTAGAAAATTAATACGGACAATCAAGATTTTAAAATGTAGGATTTAAACCTTGTAAAATCCACCTGCCCCAGCCATTCATTCTGGTTATTTTCTACATTGATTTAGACCTTTTTATGCTTCAAGATTCTATTTGTGTTTGACTTTTTCTATCACTAACCAGTCAATAGTGCTTATATTCATAATTAATTTATTAGGGGAAAAAAAATTCTTTATCTAGTGAGTTTTTCAACATTCTTAACTGTATATAACTTTATATGCTGGAAATTACCTCTTTTTTAGTTTGTGTCAGATGTATCAGAGTGAAAAACATATATGAATCTTTGCCAGTTAGCTTCAGAGGTAGGAATTTATTATCAGTTGTTGCCAATATGAGGTGTAATCTGAGGCACTTTAATGTTCTGCAAACCACGAAGAGATTTTAGGCATGTTTTTATTCAATTAAAATACTGTCAGGACAAAAGTATGTGAAATCATAAATAGCTGTAAAATTAAAGGACTTTTTTTTTTATATATTTAAATTTTCTTTTTAGTAAGGTAGAAGCTCTAAAAGACAAAAGGGAATTCTCTGTACTTTTCTAAGCCATCGATACACAATACAGCAAATGTGACCTTAGGATGCTTAATGCCAGAAAAGAACCACTGTAGCCTCATGGTATTAAATACTGATCTGGTATAAACTCACCTTGCTAGTTCAAATGTGTTTAAAAATTGGACACCTAAGCTTTATCCTGTCAGGCTTTCTGCTGGGTGAGATATTGTCTGTCCGTGCCATTCTACGTTTATGCTGGATAAGGTGCTGTCTTCTCTCCTGTGATTCTGTATTGTGTGCTATAATCTATCCAATATGCAGTACTGTCGTTTTCTGAGTTATCCCAAATTTATCCACAGATCTGGATTAATGACCATGGCCCACTGTTCCTCCCCCTTATTGTAGTATGTGACTAAATCACAAGCTTTGTATTCTCCTAGCAACAATGTGAAAGCGCATTGTCTTTACTATCATGCTCATTTCATCATAGCATGTTTTTTCTCACATCTAGTAGATGAAACAATAAGGGGTTATGTGGGCTTTCAGGATTTCAGTGATTAAAACCAGGAGATTGTAATAGAGGTGAATTTTTTCTCAGCGTATCAAGTGCTCTGCTGGAGCTCTATCAAAGCTATTTCATACAAAACTGGGTTATTCTTCTGGTTTTTAGGAAGCTAATTGCTTAAATGATTTTCTTTTCCCTAGTCACCGGGTGATGTATTTTGCATAGTCATCACAATCCTTGATATAAAATCAGGTTGACTTCTGGGGATTCAGGATCCCCTCCCACTGAAATCCTCGAGAGACTCTGAAGGTTCACAGAGCTGGTTTTATGGGAGATTCTTGTCTCCTTGTTACTCTGTGGTCCCTTGGAGTGGAGAACAACATCAAAGTCCTACACCAAAGGGGCACAGAAGAAAGCAGGAGCCTGTCTGCTTGTTGCTGCTTTATTCAGCCTGCACAGTGCTGTAACTGGTACTCTGGCTCTCTGGGGAAGGCAAATAAGGCCAGCGATGCTACATTGTGATTTCCTCTCAAGTCTGTTGAAAATGTGCTGAAAAAATAAACTTTAAAGGCCAAAATTACCCCTTTTTATAAGCTGTCCTCATTCTGTCCTCCTCCAGAAGGAACTGAAAACATTCCTCATGCCTGAAGTTTTGTTACTGCTGTTTCATTTATGGATAAAGCCTCCAAATGAAACAAAACTGCTAAGTACTTAATAGGCAAGAACAGGGAAAATGCTTTGTCCTTGAGTGCTCACCACCTCACAAAGGAATGAAAGGTGGGGCCTGGAGCAACAAGGAGTGGTTCTGGTTCTCTGCTCTCCCCACAGCTCTGGTTCACTCGCAGTGACCTCTGCAGAGCAGGGCTTTAATAAGGGTGGGCCAAGGGCAGCTGGCACCAAACTGACTGATAATTTTAAGTAGGAAATTCTTTAAATCCAGGAGTTCCCTATTCAGATTTCATTTGCAGGGCATGCAGGAAGAATACACAGGTGGATGAAAAAAAGTATATTTTGCTAATGTGCTGCAGTGGAGAAAGCTGGGATTTCTAAAACAAGATTGCATTGTTCTGTGCTACAAAAGGATCCCTGGACTTATTATATCAGGACAACTAAAGCAGTAGACATGACATCTTTTTCCATTGTTATTCAGAAAACACTATATACTTATTTTAATCTTCTAGAAATGTAAACAAAACACTTTTGAGCATTTTCAAGGCATCGAAAAGGACAAAGTATAAAATATCCATTTGTGGATATTTTGTGGAAGGGTGGCATCACAGACCTTTCCTTTCTGGAACTCTTTGTTTTGCAAGAGCTGATGCATGGAGATTTTAATCTATTTCTTTACTGTACCAGAAATTGCTCTGAAGCTCACTCTGAAAATACACTTATTTTGTAATTATATGTTTGAGAACTACTGATATTTATATTTGCATGTGATTAACTTTTTACAGCACTGCGTATGGGGCTTTTTGCTTTTAAACTAGCCTGGAGTCAATAAATATCTTTACAGATGTCAATTTGGTCAGCAGTAAAGAGGTAAATAGAAACTAATGACACTCATCAAGCCTGTGGCATGAATGATTTATTGGACACAATCATTTAACACTTTTTTAAAGTCAGTGCAAGGGAAAGAAACAGGTTTCTTATTATAGAAAACTGTATTTGTGCTGTCAGCATGTAGTGATTTATGACAAACCTGTGGCCAGGATTAGGATATTATAAATGAAGGAAAATAGAAGTCTCATTAATTTTTTATACCCACAGGTAGAAGATATGCAGTGGGCTAACAGAGAACACACTCATCCAGCATCTGTCTGCAGCCTGCCCTGTAAAGCTGGGGAAAGAAAGAAAACCGTGAAGGGAGTGCCCTGCTGCTGGCACTGCGAGCGCTGCGAGGGGTACCACTACCAGGTGGATGAATTCAACTGTGAACTCTGTCCCATTAATAAAAGACCAAATGCCAACCGTACGGATTGCCAGCTCATCCCTATAATCAAACTGGAGTGGCATTCTCCTTGGGCCATCGTGCCTGTCTTCATAGCTATTCTCGGTATAATTGCCACCACCTTTGTGATTGTGACATTTGTCCGGTACAACGACACGCCGATCGTCAGGGCCTCTGGGCGGGAGCTCAGTTATGTGCTCCTGACTGGGATTTTTCTCTGTTACTCCATTACTTTTTTAATGATTGCAGCTCCTGATACAGTGGTCTGCTCATTTCGAAGGATCTTTTTAGGACTTGGCATGTGTTTCAGCTATGCTGCATTGCTTACCAAAACAAACAGGATTCACAGAATATTTGAACAAGGTAAAAAATCTGTCACAGCTCCCAAATTTATTAGTCCAGCATCTCAGCTGGTGATCACTTTCAGCCTCATATCCTTGCAGCTTATTGGAGTCTTCATCTGGTTTGCTATTGATCCACCACATACCATTGTAGACTATGGAGAGCAGAGGACACTTGAACCAGAAAACGCCAGAGGAGTTCTCAAATGTGACATTTCAGATCTTTCTCTCATTTGTTCCCTTGGATATAGTATTCTCTTGATGGTCACATGCACTGTTTATGCTATTAAAACAAGAGGGGTTCCAGAGACCTTCAATGAAGCAAAACCCATTGGATTTACTATGTACACAACCTGCATAATTTGGTTAGCTTTTATTCCAATCTTTTTTGGTACGGCCCAATCAGCAGAGAAGGTAAGTGATGATGTGTTTACATATCAAAACACTATTCTTTTTCTATTTTCATCTCTCAATAATTACAGCACTAAAATGTTTTCACTCTTATGAATGAGTAATTCTGAATGGCGAACAAACCATCAGAATTCACAGACATTTAAGTACATGTTTCAAAAGGTGGGTTTCCTATACATTAACACAAGAAACTGATTGTGATTGTTGTGTGACTGGCATAAAAATGTTGACAATTTCTCAATATAACCTCTAATGAGTGTTTCTCCTAACGTTTGTTATTGCCCTTCAGTGATGCTGTGGCCTGTTACATGAAGCTCTATCAATCTTTGTTATCATCTACAGATCTGATAGAACTGGTTGCATTCCACAAGTCTAAGAAGATCAACTTACATTTGTCAAAAATAATGAAGAAAAATGCCTGGGCAGAATGAAGAGAATTACTTTTGTCTCTGGTTGACACACAAAACTTTAAAAATTTAAAAGAACCAAAAATAGAATAGGAGGAAATGAATGGTGAATGAAGTGTGTGTAAATTCATATAAGGCATAATTCACTAATTATTATATCAATGTAAAAAGAAAACACTCTCCTGATAATTTAATAAGAAATGAAATGACTCATACTTGGATGCAAACCACATCAGACATGTGACTCTCCTCTCAGTTTTAATGGGAAGGCAGAGGTAAATGTCAACTGTGTGAGTATTTATTGAGGTGACAGTGGTGAAAATGACAAGTTAGGCAGGGAAAAGAAATAATAACTAGCATCAATCTTCAAAACTACAAATATTTGATATATGGAAAATCTTAAAAATATGAAATTAAAGTCAACAGTCTTTCAGACAAATTCTTGTCTTTCCTTCTAGCAGGTTTTGTATAATGGTTTCAAATATTCATTTTAATGTAATTGGGAAAGTCAGCATGTGTTCTCTTATAATTGTGCAAAGGTTTGACATGTGTCTAGTTTAGAGGGCACCCTTGTCTGTGGAATTAAAGAAGATTCTGTATACCTTGATGAAACACTTTCCAATTCAAGATTAGGATTCTACGGGGCAGAGAGTGTGGCAGAAAAAAACATTTTCCTCACTAAAAATTGAATCCGACTTACTGAATTGGATCAGGCTTATTTTCATGGCTTTTTGGACTAAGTTGGGGAAGTTGATGCCCTAGGTTTTAGCTTTTATATTTTTCAGATTCTGTGCTGCTTAAGTGTGTAGTTCTGAGCTTCATATTAAGGGATGGTAGGCTCTCTTCACAGAGTAGCTAGACAAAACAATTCCTTTTCTAGCTTGGGACCAAGGACAACCCATCCAAATTTCAGGCCCAAGAGCATAAACAATGTGGACTGAAGAGAGAAAAACAAGAAAGATGGGACTCATAACCCAAAGCTATAATTGGGCAATTAACTCCAATATGCAGATGGACCAGAACTTATAAGTGTGAGACCCTGTGACCGGTCATCCATTTTGTGACATTTTAAGTTCATCTTGGGTGCAGCCCTGGCTGAGCTCTTGTGCTGCCCAAGGTGTATCCATTGAGGCCTTCTAATAAATACCTACTTCATTTTTTAACTCCATCTAGCCTCTGTTCTGGGTCAGCCTTGACAAGGCATCAAAGTGAGTACCAAGGTAATGACTTATGACAAATAGACTAAGTTAAAAAATCCCATTTGACATAGGAAAACATGTTTAGGTAAATTGTTTTTTGTATTTGTAGGCTTAAGTCACAAAAATGCTTTATTGTATGTATGGTACTTTTAACAGGTCTCATCAGGTTTATGGCAAGTACTTGAACAAAAAGAATTGAGTCTTGAAATAGGAAATATTTCTCTGCTGGCAGCCATGTAGTGACTTTGATTTACACCATTGGTTCACCTTGGCTTGTAGTAAAGGATGATTTGGTTTCAACCTTTAAAGATGAGACTAATGAACATCTCTTTTGCATTTCTTTTTTGAAACCGAAGACTGAACACACAAATGGTGCTAAATGACACAGCTTCTAACACTAAATTTCACTTGTTAATTGCCATTTTTTCTTTCTAAATTATTTGTTGTTCTTTCCTCTTCTTTACGGAGGGAAAAAATGCTAATACAGTAGTACTGTAATTCAAATAATTCTTTTCAAAGAGCTTCTTCTTTTTGTTGCAAATAAAAACATGCTTTCACAGAGTCTTAGAGATGTCTTCATAACAGTTTACATATTCCATACAATTTAAATACTTCTCTGAATGGGATAAAATGTGTAAATCTTACTGCACACATTCAGACCACATGCATGGTCTGAATAAACTTATGGTTTCTCAGTTGATGCATAACACCATAAGGTGCATTTTAAAAGCAAGCTAATATATTCTAGAATATTTTATTTGAAATTTGATATTATGATCTTTTTGGAGAATGAAACAATGAAAAACTCACTCGGATGTTTTTTGGTGCTTACTCGCATTGCACTTATTTTAGAATCCTGAAATTATTTTTTTTATGGCTTGAACCTACTCAGAGAGAAGAGAGCAATAAAAGCTGGGCATTTTAAAGTGCTATTTTAAAGCAATGTTTCTCTCATGAAATGTTGACGGTAATGAATTCTTCATGACATTCATTATTTGCCAGGGGTACTTCCAATTACTAACTTTAGATACACTTCTGTTTGAATAATGAGTACTTAAAACTTTTCCAAAATGTTTTGAGGAATTTCAGTTTTCCTAGACATTAGCAGTGCTTACAACGATAGCAGGAGTTACTTAGCATTTCTTGAAAAAGAGGTTGTACTTACTTAAATATTCAATTAACACTAATTTAGTAACAAACCTACTGAGCAGCTTTTATTTCAGTGTCAATACCACTGATAAACAAAAAAAAGTACCATGAATGCTGAAAATAAATGTCTAGATCCAAAACTCAAAGCTCACCCTAGAAAACTTACCCTTACATTCAGTGGCCTTGGGGATCAATTCAAAAGAATAGGTTTCCTGACAGATTCTGTATATAGTCTAGAGGAATGTAAATATGTAGAGCCAGCACAAGTCCATAAATTGAGTGTTGGTATCAATCAAACTTCAAATATGCATACTGAAGGTAATTTAAATAAGTGCTTATCTGCAGACAGACTAGGAATCTTGATGATATGTTCTTGCTATGAAGCGCAGAATGGGAAACTGCTCTCTTTCTTCTGTGCTCATGAAGAATCTTGGGTCTCTAGCTGGTGAATGTAGCTGAGTTAAATGCCTGAATTTGCATGCAGCGACATATCCATAAGAAAAAATGTAGTAAAAGTTGACTTGACAAGATGCCATGGGAATATACTGATTTATAGTTTTGACATTTGTAATATTTTTAACAGTCCTTTATAACAAATGCTGGGTTTTTTAAAATTTGTATTATCTCAGTTTACATGTAAGTTTAAAGCTAACATAAAATTGAGAAAACTACTGTATATTTTTTAAGAAATTATATATATATATATAGAGAGAGAGAGAGAGAAAGAGAGATAACTAAAAGTAATGTTAAAGTACCAATCCAAAATAACCTGGCATAATTCCAGGTTGGTGGCTTGTATTGATCTCCACTAGTTAGTTTACTAACTTGTCCTTATTTTCAAGCAGCAGAATATAAATTCCCTATGGTATTAAATGGGCTATTTTGAGATTGTAATTCTTACAGATATCCTGCAGAGAAAATATTAACATTGACTTTAGGTCCTGTGTGATTTTTCTTTTCTTTTTGTCCAGTTCATGATTTTGTCCATTCATGTTCATGCCCGTTTTGACAGTTCCTTCTTTATGAAAGGAACTTACTACAGAAAATTAAGTTATTGCAGTGTGCCATTAAACTGAATGAAAAATGGCCCCCTAAGACATAAAACACTAATTTTCTAACACTTACATTAGTGTGAGTAAGGTGCTTTAGAGGCAAAGGAGAGAAATGCTGTGAGAAAGTATTCTGTGAATATAGTTTTCTATACCATGCTCATGTATATGGCAAAACACTGGAAGTACTGGAATCATGTAGGATAAAGATATCAGAAATGTCATAATGACCAGAATGCCACCAAAAAATATATTGAATACCCAAGTGACTAAAACAGGTGTTTGAATTCCTGTGTAAAATTAATTTAAAATGCCAGATTGCTCTAAAACCTTCTGAGGATAGATGACTGTCTGAAGTACAACCCTATTTAATAGACTGAACTTTGTAAATTTCCTTCCTTTTAGCATTTTTGACAGGTGGATAAATTATGTTTATTCACAGATTATTATCACACTTCATTATTATCAGACATATTTATTATATTCATCTATAAATACTTTGCTTGAATGAGAAGATGAATACTTGTTCCCCATACTGTGAAAGAAGAAATGTTTCACTTTCTGCTAAGGAAAGACCATAAAAAACACTGAATAATTTCTTCTTTCTCTTCCAACTGGAAGCAATTACAAGGTGTAATAACAAGGCAGATAAATTTTAGTGTATTTCCAATTATTCTGACAAGTCTGGCCTCTCTTTTCATAACTGCAATATAGATAAATTGTAATTTTATAATAGAAATTTTCTTATAAATTATTATGATCTTACTATTCCAGCTGGTTTCATGCTCAATTTATTGTTCAGTGGATCTTATGTCCATCTGTTTGTTAGAAACACTAAAAAAAGTTAGAAACAATACTAAAAGTATTCCACTATGAATTAGACTTGTAAATTACTGCTGTAATCGTCAAGATAAAGAAATTCAATACTCAGCGGGAGGAAGAGGTAGTTCCATCAGTGTAGTAATATATGTTCATTAGCTTAAAGAAAACAACTACTACTGATAGTTCAGGTAGAGACTTCTTACTTCTCCTATATCTCTAAAAAAATGATACAAATAATTTTTTGTGTCTGTGTGTTTATGTTATGAATTCTTGACTAAATGTATTCCTGTGACTGCAAGAAAACAGCCTCTTAATGATTCCTCAGACTGTGTTAATGAAGGGCACAGCACTGAGCTTGTTCTTCACCTCAAAGCATCCTCTTCTAATCCTGATTGTATTTGGAGATCTAGCTCTGCAGGTAGTCTGTGCAATACACATCATTGGAAAAAGTCCAGAAAGGCAACTTAAAAATTTAGCATTTCTTTCGTTTTATAAATAATGTTTGACTTGATTAAACTAGAATCTCTGCTGCCAACACTGTGCATTGCATGAGGATTAATCTCAGAGATATTTGAAAGTTTCTCATTTTACTTGTTACAGGAGAAGAAGTTAGAAGACTGCTAAAGTGATACATTGCACATTCAGCAGCTTATCATTTTTTCAAAACTCCATTTCTGCTCTCCTAATTTTTTTTTTTTCAGGGTCTTTAGAATATGGGAGTACTTGGAAGATTATAAAAAAAACTATCATTACTTGAATTTTGGCATGTCTAAAGTACAAGATTCATGAGGAGCAACGCAGAAAACTGGACTTATTTAGCTCGTTTCTACAACTTTCTGTAGCAAGGAGGGTGTTGTTTTTTCTCCTAGGTAGCAAGTGATAGGACAAGAGAAAATTGCATCAGGTTGTAGCTGGGCAGGTTTAGGTTGGTTGTTAGGAAAAATTTCTTCGCTGAAAGGGTGGTTGAGCATCATTGTACCTGGAGGTGTTTAAAGGACATAGATGTGACACCTAGGGACATAGTTTAGTGGTGGACTTGGCAGTGTTAGGTCAGTGACTGGCTTTGATGATGTTAGAGGTCTTTTCCAACCTAAATGACTGTATTATTCTACGTCTTGGAACAGAAAATTAGTTAAAATTCACCAGGTTACCTGATAGAAATATCAGATTTCTCTTACTGGAAATCATGTTAAGAATGGAGAAACTTTTCGTCCTTCTCATTTCATGCTTTTTCTAATATAAAATTTCATGAGCTAAATTATTTCTATGATTCATAATTTCTTCCAACTTTTGACCTAATCCTTGGCAGAAATTAGGACTTTGTTGTTCTACTGTAGAAGCAGAGCGCTAATAAAGATGCGAACAAGAGTGTGACCAAATCACAATTTATTGCCCAATCTTCCTTTGCTCCCTTTCTGTCTGAGAGGAGGTTCCTTGCTCCTTGTTTGTCTCTGAGGCAGCGCGTTCCCCTCCAGCTGGAAGATATTCAGTGCACTGCCATGCACTGAATGCAATGGCCACGGTCATTGCTGGGTCCAGCAGCCCCCAAATCTGTTTTCCCTCCCAGCCTCTCATGAGTTGGTGTTAGGGGACAAAGGAGTAGTCATACTTCTCCTGGTGGCAGCATAAACTGCAAAAGGTACCTGTATTGAGAAACCAATTGAATTTAATTAAACCAAGTTAAATATGGAAATCCTCTTTGCTTTCAAAAGTTGCTTTGTGGGAACCCATTCCAAAAGTTATTTCTTAGGAAAATAATGTGATTATCTTTTTCTTTTTTTAAAGTGGATAAGTGAGACAAAACTGATGGATTGGGTAATTTAAAATATTGTAGGCATTTTCAAAGCTTTCTTTGAGTTTCAGGCTTTTCTATCCTTGTATGTTTAAATTGAAATTTGGATGCAGAGCAGTTCTGATATTTAAAGAGCATAATTTCACTAGTTTTAAACTGTTTCCACCTTCTTAAACTGAAAAATGTCTGCACTGTTGACTGTAACACCAGGCTTGCATTTAGAAAAAACACATGAAAAGATTTTTGATGAGTTTTTGGGCTGAGTACTTTTTTAGAAAATACTATGTTTTAAAATTTCTAGCCCCTGTTTGGATTTTTTTGTTTTCAGCATAGTGTGTACCTGAGTTTCAGCAAGTGTTCTTGTTGAATGGCTGTGCAAAGTTAAAGCATATGTAATTTTAAAGACTGGACTTTATTTTTTTAAGATATGCCTATTGCCTTTAGAGTGAGATTCATTTCCCTGTTTACTTTTATATTAATAAAGCTAGAAGGATTTTGAGTATGTACGCTGAGCACTGACTTTAATTACAGAATCAGAGAATGAACTAGGTTGGAAAAGACCTTTAAGATCTAGTCTAGACCTCTAAGATCTAATGATAAGTTTTCTAGGACGTATCACAAAAAGATACAATGCCAGGTTCTCCAAGAAAAAAGTACTTATTAAGATCTATCTTTACCTTTTTAGCCCAGGGAGGCACTCATCTGTGCAGCTGAGGGTTGCAAACCCTTTTCATTTCTGCATAGCTGCATGTCTGTTCCAGCATGAGCACTGAGCTGGCATACCTAGCTGTATACATTGAAAAGATGTGCACCTGCCACGGAGTGGAAAACACTAGCATTTTGCTTGTCTGACATGTTTGCTTCTGGCTCCATCATTAATGATGGCTTTTCTCCCAAAGTCAGGAATGAGCTGCCAGAAAAATTAAACTTGCCTGTGATCAGCTTCCTACCCCATCCTGGGGAATGTCAAAGAGTTGGTAACATGTAGATGAAGATGGAATTGCCTGCTAAAGAACTTTAAATAGATCTTTTTGGCTGCTTGCTGGCTTCTGTGATAAGTAATTAATCCTTACTGAGAAGCAGAAATAATTTTGTGAAGCACAGATAGCTAAATAACTCATTATCTTTTTTGTAAAAGAAAAAAGATCAATAATCACAGAAAGCAGTTTGTGACAGACCAGAAATGTTTCATAAAGATAATATTGAAAAAACTATACCTTAGCTACTGTATTTTTAGGAAACAGATTCACCTTACAAAAATATTGATCTTTTGGCTCTGATTTCTTCAGTGCCAAAAATCTGGTTGTCTTCAACAAGTGCAGTTTAAGATAAATCCTTCCAGCATTTAAAAAAATCTTAGGTTTTTGGGGCATTGTAAGGGCTCGTTTAATTTGCATAAATTAAAAACAGTGATAACACAAACCATATGGAAAACATCTTTAAGCAAATTTATCACTTACTGAAAAATGTTTGCAAGTAGACAGGAAAAGGGATTTTTTTCAGCTAAGAATGATTTGATAAACACACATCCTGGGGAAAAAAAAAAACAAACTATGGGTAAGGGAAAGTTAATTGGAACTGTCTTTGACACTTATACTCTTGTTAAGACAAATAGAAAATCTTTAAATAGAGCACTGTCTAGAAATTGTGCTGGAACTATTTCTGGGATGCTCTTGGGAAACTTCATGTTCTTGCTAGCTCTTGCCAAGTTGGAAGCAGAACATCAATAGCTTTTGTTGTAGCTTTAACAAGGCTTGTAAATTGCTGAAAGCAAGTAAACACATGTATGAAAGACAAAAGAAACAAACTAGCAAGGCTTTTATCTTGGCTCTGAGTAGATATTCAGCTTCTTGTCTTTCTTATCTCCTCCTACAAGAATTCCAGTTTTGCATACCAGTATATATATGGTACTGTTCATACCATTATCAATACTTTGATCTTACAGATAGGACAAAATGCTGTGGACTGGTAGGTTGTCATGCATAGGCTTAGCCTAAATAGCAATGCTGACACAAGCTCATCACATACCACGTCTTGAACTTGACACCAATTCCCCACCACACTGGTGAACTTGATCCCCATTAGGTGATCAGCACCCAATCAAAGCCATATTACCTTGTATTTCCTTTGGGCAAATAACATTTTGAAGCACAATTATAGTGACTCAACTAAAGTGTTTGCTAAGCACAGTAGGTTGATGCATGTTTCAGCCCCTTGTGACCATTCTGTTAAAGAATTGTCAGAATTTGAACAGCTGGGAAGATGACAGTAAATTGGACAGCCTCTCAAAATACAGATCTAGACAAAAAAATCTAATGAGATATATGCCTAGTAAAATTCATAACAGAATTGATAAATTCAATAAAATTCTAAAATGTAATATAAGGGACAGTGAATTTTAAATTCATGTCTCATATAGATAGAAATACCAGGAACAAGAAATGATGAAAGTCTGATTTCACCATGACTAGTGAGCTTTACGCTTACTCTTAAAACACAAAACTAAGTCTATTATGGGATAACTATTTCATTAGATTGTTAATACCGAATATGCGTGTGAATGTGTGTGTACGAGTATTTATTTGCACATAACTATAAGCTCTTTCTTGCATGAAATGAGAATAGCTAGTATAGAAAGCCCAGCAAGAGCAACAATTTTAATACATATATAAGAAATTTCTATTAAAAAAAGGTCTTTAATTGGTTATATAAATCT
>WEZZ01022413.1:0-10892 GCA_013400585.1 Chloropsis cyanopogon | reverse complement strand
GTCATAATTGAATGAGGTATAGCAGAAGAGCTCACAGCAGGCAAGGCATCTATCTCCTAATCTAGTCATCAAAAAGACAAAGGCAAACCAATGTGGCATGATGCTGAAATTGGTCCCAAAGCCCAAAACTGCTTTACAAACAGTCTCTGTAAGGGAATTGTTTGTACCATATGTTTTCCTTAAGAACTGATCTACTGAAAGGGTGCTTTAGATTATGGTACAAAGTGAAGCAGCTTCCTCCAGAACACATCAACCTCCTATCCTTTTGAGCCATCACACTGCATAAAATTTTATTGATCTACAAAGATCACATACCTCCATCAAAGCTTCCAGATTCCAAGTTGGAAATTTCTCTGCTATTTCTCCAAACTGTTTGCCTTGTCAATGAGGCTTGTAATTTCTCTGTTTTCAACCATCACCAAAGATATAACCTTTGTCCTTTTCAACCTTCATTTTTTTTCTGTTTAAATCCTCTCTTGTTTCCCTGCTTGCTTACTTGATAGTTTGTCCAAGAGACAGCAGGCATTGCAGCCAGTGCTGCTCTTCTTTCTATATCCCAATATCTTATATCCTTGGTGTCTTATATCCAAATGCCTAGTTCTATTCTGTGTGATTTAGGACTTAAACTCTCAGCTTATCTGTGTCTCTTCCTATGCTCCCTCACTGACATGGATGTTGCCATTAAGTGTTTGCTACTTTCACTCTTAAATTTAGATGGTTTTACAAACATTTCCTTCTTCCCCTCCCCTCCCTGCTCTCCCCTCCTCTTCGCCCGTCTTCCCCCAGGATTCTCAAATTTGTCCGACTTCTAGTTCCTTTGTTTAGTGCTCTACTTCTGAAAGGTTCTGGTAAAGCCACAGTCAAGTAAGTGCGAGTTTTGGCTGTGATGTCAAGAAACATTGATGCCTGTGCTGTTCCTTTAATACTTTGTCTGTACGCATCCCATCTATGTTTCAAGCTACTGAAAGCTTTTCTAGAGGGACCTGTGCAAGCTGGAATTTTGTGCATCTGTGTTATATAAGAATATAACTTTGGAATTTGACATTGTGTTTTTCATTTTTTATCTAAAATGTAGGTCATATTTGATTTGGCTTAAAATTGAGCTGGCTACCCTGTACTTTTGTGTAGTTTTAATAAATAGCCCATGCATGTTTGAACTCTGCATACAAGAAGAAGGCATAAAAAATACATTACAGACATTTCTGGTTTTCTAAGCACCCAAAACAGGGGAAGTGTTAAGTACATTATGTCCTTAAACATTGCTTTAGTGGAGCAGCTTTTAAGCACAAGGGAGGCATAAAAGGAGGAGAGAAATATGTGGTGTGCTTCCTCCTATCTCCTGGGCAGGGATGTAAAAAGCATATCTGGTTGACTGACTGTTTCTTTGGGGGTTTTTTTGGCTTTTCTCTTTCTCTTTGTACCCATGTAGCTCTGTATGGTAGTTTGGCAGGTAGTTTGCCAGACTGGGGGCTAGAGGGAAGCGCTGTCAGCTGGCATTGCTGCTGCTTTGAGAAGGTGGTTCTGAGCCAGACATTTCAGGATTTGACTATATTCATTTCCTCTCAAGGTCACCAGAATAAACAAGGAAATGTCAAAACTGCAGTTGAGCAGGCCTCTTCTGTATGACATAAGTTAATGTGGTTTCTACACCTCACTGCTGGAAAAAGTTATTTGTGTTTCAAAGCAGTGAGAGTAGGCTGAAGATCTACTCGATAGAATTTTTTTTTTTAATTGCAATGAGGAGATTTTTAAGTACTGTCAGTTTCACCTTATAGAGTGCACTAATACCTTGCAGGGGACTGGTGACTATAAGCCTAATTAGCAGTTTTTGTCTCCTCTACGTGAGTGAAATAAATGTAAAATTTATTTTGTAAAATTATACTAGACTTTTACCTATTGAACGAAAGGATTAAGCCTGATTTTAATTGTCATCTGAATATTAACACAAGCTCTTTGGGCCTCTTTGCCTGTGTGTGAACACAGGCAGTCCTCTTAAAGTTGTGCACACATGAAGACTAGATCCCTACTGTAGTAAAATGAAACCATCAGCACCTCTCCAACACATGCAGTGCCTGAGAGCCAGTGCCGAGACTATTTTTTACTGCTGTTAACACTGCCATGCTGTTTAAAATGACAGAGTATAAGCAAACAACTTAGATCTAATCTGTCAGGTTAGCCAGCAGTGATGTGATTCTGAGCAATAGAGTGCTTATTTTCTCAGTGATTTTTCCTTTTTTATTCCAGTTTTTTCAGTGCTGGTAAACAATACTCTCTTCCTGCTACAAAACCACCCACTTGGGTGAAGTATATTTCACAGAGGACCCAAACTCTATGCCTTATTGACTTCTTGTTGAAATCACTTTTTCAATATATTCACAACTCATGTATCTTTTTTCTTCCCTTAACCAAGGCCTGTTTTACTTATTTTGAAGAATCACACTGTCTTTCTTCAGGAAGTTTAAGTGTGCATGTTTTCTTATTTAGGTGATGACTGTATTTTACTCACAATCTAATTAAGTGTGTGAGTAATATCTATGTTAAAAAAAGAAAGAGAAAAAGAAAAAAAAACCATTCTGTTATATCCTAGAAGCTTCAAGCACTTAGATTTGTCAAAGAACATTAAGGAAAATAGAGTACATGCAATTTCCAAAGATGGGCCCTTGTTGTCCTGTTTCTTCACTTGCAAGTCTCCCCCTGATGCAGTCGATTAAAAATATACTTGTCTGCAGTGTCAGACATCATGTCTGCTTATTTCAGATGGATAAACAGCTGTCCAACAGGAAATGTAGCTATTTCACAGATACAGAACTGTCGTTGAGGAAATATTTTAGCAAACAGGTTGTGTTTAGGGAGCCATTGTGGCTGGAGAGAGCCTTAACAAAAGGAGCTAGTTTTCTTGGAAAGCTATATTTTAACATAACCAAGATATTCTGCTCTAAATTCAGCCATCTAGCACTTGATTTCCTAATTCTGACGATTTTGTATACAGTTCATACAAAGTCCAGCTCCTTTATATTATTTATCTGTGCTCAATATGCAAAATTAACATATTTCCTTGTCTTTGTTTTGATATATTCAGTTGTCTTCTAAGATTATTGAACAATTTTGAGAGGAAAAAAAATATCCGGTAGCTGTTCTGGAAAGTTTACGGAGGCAGCAGATTTCTGTTTTCACTGAACAACCTTCCTGGACTTTTTCCAAATGAGTGACTAGCTAAAGATTGTTATGAGAGGTCTCTTAGGACTCCACAGGGAGGATGGTTTAGTAATGGCTTTCTTTTTTATTCCTGTGTTCTGACTTGGTTATGTAAATGAGGAGAAAGTAGCTGTCAGTAGATGGAAAACGATGTGTGTATATTGTGTGAACATTGAATTAATTCTCAGCAAATGATGTTTGGATCACTTATAGCGTTAATTAAGGTGGGCAGGATATTTGGTGGAGCCATTGTCCTGAGAGTTTGCCATTTGGACAGACTTTCACATGATCACTACACAGAAAATGTTGCTGCTTTGTACATAGATCCCAATTTTTTTTCACAGCATGAGAATACCAGGTCAGTGGTCTTCATCTCTGTTGCCAGTATTCCAACAAGTCCAGGCATGAAGATCTACTTTCAAATTTCAGTTTAATTAACTGTTTTCCATGTTGGTTTAAGGTATGTTAAGCTACTTTTTTGAGTCTCTATGGAAAAATATAATTCCATGATGCTCTGTAGCAAGTTTATGAAGCTACTGTTCTGGGAAATATGAGACCAAGTCCCTCCATTCTCAAGAATGATTACGAGGCAAACTAACAAAACCTTAATAATATTTATGATGTAAAAGGATGCCACCATCCCTTCTGTCTCTCATAGCTCTATTTGATTTAATTTGTTTTTCCTTCAAGGGCCTGAAAAGAAAATATATTATGCAGTGATAAATAAAATACTTATTAATTAAAATGTTTAACATTATTTAGTTTGGTTTTTTTATGAGCAAAACCAGAATAAATGCATCTGATTCAATCCCAACCAATTTTTAAATGATAGCTTATTTGCCAAATTAGAGGTAAAAAAATTGTCATTGACTTAAGTTCACTATCTTGCATCCTTCCTTCGTGGACTGCTGTATACAGTATTCTACACCAGCCCTAGGGGAAACACAGCCTTCAGCTACAGCTGCTTGTAAATGGGAACGGATGACTAACATAGAAAAATTACACAGCTCCTTTCCCAGGAGATAAAGGATATCTCAGGATATCTCCACTGAAATGATTGCTGCCCTTGAATCTGTTAGTGGCATTAAGAAGTGTGACAGTGGTCTTTGTTACCGGTGACTCCACACAGAATTCAGCGCCGTCCTCTCTAAATCCGCTGGCACCCAAGGCCGTTCTTGCTGGCCTGCAGCTCTGCCCGGCGCTCCCAAGCAGTTCAGTGCCTACATTCCTCAACAATTTGATACAGCTTCATGATCAAAAACCCAGACCTACCTGAATCTGAAAACACAGAATGGGTGCTCAGCTGTAGCTAACTCTGAAGGGATTCTACTGTGGTAGGAGTTCTGTCTATCCAATGGATAAGTGTTTTACTTTTATAATGAGTACAGGACCTGAATGCAGAGGAGTAAGAGGCCAAACTCATGAGTGCCAATGCACATCACTGTGGTATGTTATTCACTCATAGAAGTGTGGAGATAGATCATAAAACAATTATGAATTCTGCAGATACACAGATAAGCCTTCACACATCTGTCAGAAACCAAGACTCTAATGATATTACAAAATGTAACGATAAAAATAGTGCATAGTATCATTTTTTAGTGCTAGAAAAAAAATTTAAGGGGTAAAATGTCATAGTTAAGGGCTTAGTGTAGTTTCTAGTGATTAATAATTAAGATAAGGACTTCAGAGAGTAGCTTTTTCTGTGATTAGGCCTCTTTTATACCTTCCTCTATAGCACCTTGCTTTGGCCACTCTTTAGCTCATGGTATTTGACCACATGGATCATACTTCTAATCTACTCGTGTAAACTCTACATACTTAAACATTTATAAAAATAAGGTGTGTTCCATTTTATAGTATATATTTCTAAAAATAAAATAGCTTTTTGTAGTGGAATAGAACTATGGGGGTTTTTCATGTCACCATTTTTTCCTTCCTATTGGTTTCCCATTATATGGCATTGCTGTTATTGTTCATGAGCTCCTGAAAAGCTTTTATGAGCTTTTGAATTTTTTTCTCATCTGTTTTTTTGCAGCCCTACTTTATGTGAGAGATCTGATCAATCATTCCATACAAAAAATAATATAGTAAAACTAAACACCATCACCTTGCCCACAATCATTAGTAGCTGTGGTTATAAAAAATATTCCTTCATATAGAATCATGTCTTCATTTCTTCATGTCCTTATCCTGAAGTTTGAAATTTGTATTCTCTGCAGCTAAAAAAATATGCATCTGTAAACATGCTGTGATTTTCCACTTGCATAGCAACAGTATACTTTTTAAGTGGAGACAACAAATGCTCAATTATTTGTGATTACTCCAAGATGCTTTCATCTGATAATGCAAACCACTGTGTTTAATACCTTTCAAATGCATAATGTATGACTTTTCATCCTAGTGGAAGCTTTTAGGTTTTATGTAGTTCCTGAAATTTCCTAATTTGACATAATTGTTGTGGCACCAACAGTTTAAAAAGTACCTCTTCTTTTAGAGGAGTCTCCTAATCTGCAGGGGGCCTATTCTGACAGAAAAGTGCTGTGTGGCTTGTGGATAGACTGCTTAGTCTTGGAAGTAAAATGGGGACAGCCTCCCTCACTTGGCCTTTCTTCTGTTTTTTTTCTTAAAGGGCTTGTGTCTTGCTTTCAGCTAGGGTAGAGTTAATTTCTTCTCAGTAGCTGTTACAGTGCTGTGGTTTTTAAAAATAATTAAAATGTATAATTACTGTAGGAAAACCAGTTTGCAGTGTGTTTCAACAAAAAAGGTGCATGAGATAATCCCCATTGCACTTAATGGTCACATGGTATTTGTACAGAGTTGGTGGATGGAGCTGAATGAATAAAGGAATATAAGATCACAGTGAGCCCCTGGTAAGGGAGATGGATAATGCCGTTTTCTTATGGCAATATTTGTTCTCCAGAGAGATAAGCTGGGATTTATTTGACAGTATGCAGACATGTAGGGTATGTGAACATAGTCACCCTAGGCTTCTAGCAAAAATGCTGAGTTCCAAGTCCAGGTTCTTACTAGAAGTTGTGTTTAGAATGACCACAAAAATATCAGTGTCCACCTGCCAATGGCTTGTCTGTCATCTTGTTACATTTACAAGTGCAGTATTTATCAAGCATTGTGTCTCTGAACATGCAGTGTATGGAAGCTTTCAAAGATAAAAATGAATGTTCCAATAGAACAGAAGCTACCCTTGTATATCTGCTAAAATGTTTAATATATAGTAATTACCTAGGATTTAAAAAAAAAAAATATATATATGTATATATAATAAATGGAGTCCTTATACTCCTAGGACTTCAGTGGTCTGAAATAGTGACTTTTAGGCAAGCAAACACTTACTAAATTGTACAATAATTTACTAAATATCTTAGCTATGTCAATTTTTAAACATTTGCATAAGCCATAAGCATCAACTTTGTAGCTTCTGTTTTTTATAGAGAATATTATTGTGCTTGTTGCATTCTTTCAGAGGAAAAAAAAAATTAGCTTTAAGGAATATTTCATTTTTTTTCCTTTTGTGATTATCAGAAGACATATGATTTGATGTGGTGTCCAGAAGACATTACTGTGTCTTTGTATGTCTCTGATATTCTGTATTGCTCTGCTATGATAAGTTTTTTGGTAGTTTATTCCACACACAGTTTCAGTCAATCATATTTGCACACATATAATCTGTCCCTTTAAAATCCTGTTTTTATTGCCAGATCCTTTAACAACCTGTAATTTCTGATAGTTTGTAGCTCTGAGTTATCTCACTTTTTAGTATGGACAAGAAAGAAAAATAAAAATTAAAAAGAAAATGAAATAATGGAAGAACTCTGGTGGCAGAAATATGAATAAGCTTTGGCAGAACACTGGGAAGATATTTTGTTGTCAGAGGGTGATGGTAGATGTAAACTCCCAGTTTTGTTACCTGTGCATTCAGAAAGGCCTGACTACTGCACAGTCACAAGGTTTTGAAAGAATGGAAATTAGGGTACTTTTCACCCCCTAAAGTCATTGTCAGAAAACCCTCACAGTGTGGTACTCATAGGAAAATAAAAATTCAAATGATGGCTAACTTGAAAGGTTTTCACTGAGAAGCAAGGAGATAGTTGTGATATTAAAGTACACCGAGAGCCAGAATTGAGAGTTTAAAGAGTTTTATGATAACATAGCACCACAATTCTGTTGAAACTTTGAGATTCAGAATGTTCTGAGATAAACTTTTTCTTTATGGATTTATTTAAATTGATTTCAATATTCAGTTGATTGGTTCAAATAAAAACTTCTATATTCACACTCCCTTCAGTCATGTAATCAGTGTCTTCAAACTCTTTAGTGTTTTCCAGAATTACAAATAATAAATTTCAGAATCTTTATATATAACTTTAGAATCCCTAATTAAAGAGGTATATGTAGTTAGCTTAGCAGTTAGGTAGACATATGTAGCTATTTAAGCCTTACTTTGTACTTCTGTTTGTATGACTTTTAGTTTCTCTTTCTGAATATAAGTGAAAATATGAGTAGACATAGATTATTTATTTGAGGGAGGAGGTATTGTCAGTGGGATCATTTATAAAGTATTAGTAGGCTAAAGCATAAACCCACAAATATAATGTGTAAATTCCTTTACTCTGAACAGAACTGTACTTTTGTTTCTGTTTCATGGACCTGTTTATAAGCGATAAAGATCATCTGATATAGATTTAGATTTTGGAAGAGTGCCCTAACTCTATTATGAAGAATCGAAATGTCTGAATCAACTCCGCCCATAGATTAGAAGCAAAGACTTTTTCATATATTTGATTGCTTTACAAATTGTGTTGATAAAATATGAAAGAAAGCTCATTTGTTCCACTTAAAAAATACAATTTGCTTTTTAAGAATGAAGCGGTACAGAGATATATCAGTGTAAAAGTACCGACAGACAACTTTTTAAAGTATCGATTCCCTTAGATCTCTTCTGTTCTCAGAAACTTTCTTTACACACTCCTAAAAATGGTAGCAAGAAGTTTACCGTTTCCTTAGAAATCAGAGGCAAGGTTTACAGGCTTCAGCATCTGCTGTTATTGTAGGTTGATGTGTCCTGAATCAGGATATAAAGGTAAAATGCATCACGTTGTCTGACTTGTGCTCCAGTTTTTTTTCTGGAAGGCAAGTGCACATCATGTAGTTTTAAGGGCATTGGTTGAGTTGCATTGAGATCACAACTGGCAGCAAAACTACAGCCATTTCCTTATCACATCCTTTTTGGTGTCAACTATATATACACTTGTAATGGGGATCATCAATAATCAATATGATGAAGTAAAGAAAGAAGGATGACCATGACTTAATTTGTGCTTCATTCAAAGCTGTCCGTCATGCAATGTGGTATAAACAGTGTAGATATGAACATCCAGCATTTAAAGAAAAAACTTTAAATGCTGCATCTGAAATTAGAGTGGGTCACAGTTGGCTAAGTGAGATTATGACATGATAGTCTATCATTAAAAAAAATTCAGGAGTGTCTGGTTCATATGTTGCAAACTTTTAGAGACAGAATGCTTGCTAAAGAATCCACTACTTGGCTGAAATATGTTGCAGAGGGTGATGCTCATGTGGAGATGCAGTCTTTCAA
Source organism: Chloropsis cyanopogon (assembly GCA_013400585.1). Lineage (NCBI taxonomy): Eukaryota > Metazoa > Chordata > Aves > Passeriformes > Irenidae > Chloropsis > Chloropsis cyanopogon. The sequence goes on along the minus strand of WEZZ01022413.1, from coordinate 2,080 downwards.
ACAAAATGGTCTGTCACTGACTAGGTCCTTGCAATGGCATCGCCAGCTGGTTTGGATAAGGCTCCCTGAACTATTTTTTTCTGGATTCACCTCTTCAGCAAGTTCATGAAATTCTCCCATTTTGCAAGGCTGAATTTGGACTACTTGGGAGTTGATGACTAAGTATGTCTACCAAAACAAAGCCCTGCTTACTGAGCTACATCACGATTATATGTAAAGTACTAACCTGAATTTCACCCTCATGTAACAAAATAATTTGAATTCCATGGATCTTGCCACACTGTTAAATCTTTTCCAATTTTTGAGCTTAGCCACACTCTGTGAAATGGGTGTTAATGAGGCACTGAAAGCAAAAATGGAGCAAAGCACTGCAGTTAAAACTTACATAATGTGTTGTGTTAAAAATCCCCAAATTCATTTTCCTGCCCTGTTGGGCCACGATGAAGAAGCACATATGGTGAGGAAAGCCACTTGCTGTTGGGAGATCTCTGCATTCCCTCTGCACAGGGAAGAACAATTTAGCCTCATCCTTCACTCTCTTCTGTTAATCTGGCACAAATCAAATGCAAGAGACAGAGCGTGAATGTGGAAAAGTGAGAAGATTCAATTTCCTGTCTCATGTGGCTAAACGTTTCTTGTTAAGTGTCAGGTTTAGAGCTGAGTAAACAGTGGAATAATATATTTATGGTTCCGTTTATACAATTCGACTTGTGATTCAGTAAGCATTCTCCCTATTTTTTTTACATTTCTGTTACAACTACAAAAACTGCAGTTTTGCTTGTATATACATGGAGACTAAACAGGCTTTCAACCCCTCTTTAGCATTCCTGCTTTTTTGTATATTTTGTATTTTCATATGAGTGGAGAAAAATTATGAATGCTATGGATAAAAAAGTGGATTAATGCAAAATATCTGCAACACAACATCAAATAAGGTTTCTGCATGTACAAGCAATAGAAAAATTACTTGTGAAGAGAAAAACTGTGTACCACATCTTTCCTCAATATTATGGTGCAAGAGCTCATCACTTGAGGGCAAATGCCCCATGGACACTTTTGATTAGCCTTTAAACATGCCTTGGATGTTCAATATTCAAGGAGTAAAAGCCAGGGGCTGCCAGTGATCAGGGTGAATGACACTGGCAAAGGAAGGCTGAGAATGGTGTTAGAAATAGCAACTGATTGGTAAGAAAATGACAAGAGAAAGGGTCTGCAAAATCTGCTAAATATTGTATCTGATTTAGATACACTCTCCTTTTTGCCTTTTGAAGGTAGGAACACAGTTAATATAAACTCTAGAGTTCCTATTTAGCCCAAAAGAAGCAAAAAATGTGTTGTTGCAGGGGTGGGGGGAGAGGCTGTGGGGAAGGATGGGAAATTATTTTTAATCCTCTAAGTGTTCCCATACTTCCTGTCTCCTATTATATCCTCCATTCTAAAGTACTCTTAGCCTTCACCTGAACAGTCTCAGGGCATTAATAATGATTTCATTCAGCGCTCCTGTTGGCAAAAATTAGGCCATCCAATCAGGGAAGGCAGTGAAGGCAGGATACTATGTCAGTGCAACCTGTCAGATAATAATAATCTAAAAATGCCTTCAGAGATAAAAGCAGAAGAAGTTACAAGGCAGGACACAGGGAAACAAAGTACGTGTCCTGAGCTAAGGGTTCACTCTGAAAGGCTCACGAGGGAGACAGTGGCTAGGATCACTTGTGGCTGTTAGAGGATTTGTGTAGCTGGTAAATAACAGGGCTTTCCTTTTCACAGATATGTTATCATGCACTATATATTATTTTACCTTTTAGTGAAGCTCAATAGATAGAATATGATGGGCTTATTAGCTATGTAACACCAGCAAAAATATATTCTAGTTAGAGTTGTCATGGGTCATCTGCTACTTCCATACAAAATATTGCCTGGTACTGTAATAGTCTGTCACAAACACAATTTACACAAACTACTACTGCATAAAAACAATGGTGTGCTAAATTTGACTGGACTGATCCTACTCCAGGCCAGATTATTTATACAGTTATAAAGCTAAATAATGAATAAAATAACTACATACATCTTACTGCAC
>WEZZ01022412.1:30376-47041 GCA_013400585.1 Chloropsis cyanopogon | reverse complement strand
CTCATGAGGTACTGGGAGACCACCAAATTGAGGCTTGTTTTCTTCTCATTTAAGTTCAAAGAGCTTAGCAAGGCTGCCAAGCTGACATCCAATTGATGTTATATCATGAAATTAGTCTTTCTAGTTGCTGAAGTGTAATGCAAACTTGTTCTCAGAGCAAAATTAACAGGAAAAAATTTCCATGCAGCTGAAGAAACTCATGGGAGTGGGGATTTTTTTCTTGACAAGGCAATCAAAAGAAACCAGAATGGTGGTGACTAAATTTCGCCTAGACTTCCATTGTCACTGAAAGGAGGAAAATAGTCCTCTCTTCATTGGCAAGGCACATATATGCTCATAGGTGATAAACAAATGTGGAAAAGACATCCTAAAAAGCTCCTAATATGAGCAATTGCCTCTTCTTTATGGTATCCTTGCAGAATCAGAATGATCCTGAAAACTCCTCCAAACCACCTCACCTAAATAATCTCATTATTTATTGAAATAAAGTTTCTCATGACAGGAAAAGTAGCTGTTAAATGTGTCTGCACAAGACAACAGTACTTCTGAGAGTATAAAATGTATATACCAGTGAAAGGGCAGAGATGGGCTGAACAGGCTGGAGGCCTGGAGGTTTGCCAGCAGAAGATGAGCATTTCAGTTGCTGTGAGGAGTGTTACCAGGATGTTGTGTTAATTGTAAAAATCACCTATTACATATTTCAGTCATGAGTGTATTTTTTCATTTAAGGGCAAATTTAAGTCCACACAGTTCAAAACCTAACTAGTGGTGTTTCATTTGGCAGGAAAAATCCTGGATAGGACCCAAATAGGAAGCCTTTATGCGAGTTAGTCTTCCCTAGGCCTAGGGAAATTGATGTTATTTTAAAGCATACGAGTTCATGCATTTTTATTAGCATGTGCTTAGAATACTATTTCACAGTTAGCTGCTACCAGAGGCACATTAAACTTGCTTTAGAAATATGATGTCTAGTCATGATCAATGCTAAGGATGATGCCTACGCTGTTTGCAGCTTGACACTTGCAAATAAGCTATTAATTCAGATGTGCTTACTAGCTTGTTGTGCAATGTCTGAGTTCATCCAGGTAATATCACTGAAATTGATTTCTCTGTGGAAAAGAACAGAATTAAAGAGATTCATCACATGAATAAGTATCACACAAGATGGCGTTGACATAGCCTGACAGTGGTGGTTCCAAAGTTAACTGGGGCTTCTTTTAATTCCCCATTCATACATGCTGTGTGTGGACCACTGTCAGGAAAAAAAATCTTCTGCCTATTACCCATATTCTGTACTGAATAGGATACCTTCAACAGGACACTTCAGATTGCATATCTTTCAGACGTGGATCTCACTCTTTCTCAGACCTTCTCACTTTCCACTAACTTTTACATACATGGAACAGTAAAATGGATAATGCAAAAAATTCATTGAAACAAATTATGCTCTTTCCTTAGTCAGTAAACAATCTGTTCTCTATTAATGACTGTAGGAAAAAAAATCAACAAAAAAGATGTTATTCTTGACTTGCACTGGAATAATTGCTTGCCATATCAGTGATACAGCAATGTCTGTACTACTGTGGATGCAGATGCCTGACCTATCTGACTGTAATACGATGAAAAGAAAACCTGGTAGAGAAGAAGAAATTGAAAATTTTAAAACACTTGTTGCTTCTCTATACCTTCTATTGTATGTCTTCCTTAGACACAGCATAGCAAATTTCCTTTCCCCTCCATTTTAGATTACAATTGTAGCCTCAGAAATGCACTTTTTGGACAAGTCATACTTGGCAGCAACAGCTCTTTGAAGTCATCTGTTACAGTTCTCCTGACTCTGAAATTTCCTGCGATATGTCTAATGCCTTCTCACCATTTCCAAGGAGTGTGATATAACTCTGGAACTGGTGATGGTTCAGAAAAGGAGCTCTTCTCTATCTTTGAATCTTTAGAAGGCATCCAGGCATAGCCATGGTTAGCATGACTGAGTTGTTGATTGTCTGCCTCGCAGTGGGATATTGGACTGCATGACCCAAGAGGAAGAAATAAATACCTTCTTTTTACATCTGTTTTTGTATTTAAGCTTGGAATTGAAATCTGCCCATAGGGCATAGTCAGAAAGAAAGTAACACTGTGAAATGAAGACACTTTCTCAAATAAAGAGCAAAAAGGAATAATTAATATTTTTGAAATACAAACAATGCCTAATACTTTGTATTTTTCAATTTGTGTCTCTGGGTAGTGCCTAGGAAGGATGTTGAGATAGGAAATGCAGGGCTCTGAACCAAATGTAACTCGATGTTTGAGCAGCAAAGTGATGAAAAAATGTTTTTCTGGAGCTAGTGATCATGTATGATTAAGAATTGAAGTTGCATGAAAATAATAACTTAAAAACTTTTCTTCTGGAACTTCACAGGCTGCAGCTACAGTTTATTCATGAGTCTGACAACTTGAAAATCTGACTTATAATGGCAAAGACATTAAAATAAATGAGTCACAGGCTGGTGTTCACTATGCTGAAGACATGGCTTTGCTTGTAGAAGGAAAATGAGAGTGGAGATGAATGGGACAACCTTTGTACTGAGTTTCTAGACAAGCTAGAAAGTTTAAGACTCTTTCAAGACTGGCATCTGAGACAAGTTCTGTAATAGATTTTTACTCTCTTAGGAGGTATCTTGCACTACAGGAGCCATAAGCCACCACACATTCAATGATCTTTTAAATGGATGCCTATTTTTTAAGAAGTCATAGTCAAGGAGAGGAGAGAAACTTTTCACTCTGAATTTATCATGAAAGCCTTCACACTGCACTAACAGAACTAGAGTAACAATCTTGCCACACTAGAAAAAAGGGTTTTACCTCCAGCAGCAAGTTGAAATGATGACTCCAGTGATGTTTTATTGTTTCTCCAAGGTCTCAGTATCTTTGTGGGACAGTGAAGAATCAAGAAAATTTAAGTTAAATTTGAAAAGGTATCTCCTTACTGGAATTAAAAAGAACTATTAGTAGTTTAGTGTATAGGAGAAGTATTATTATGTGAACATAACATTAAACGTGCTGAAGTTCTTACTGCGTAAATCCTCACTCCAAGTGTGGCATTAATATAGATTTTTGCATTTAGATAGGGAGTGGAAATATCATTTCACAAAAGCATCAAACTCAACTGTGCTGTAAAATTTCATGACCTGCTTTAGACAGCAAAAATTAGAAAACAGAAGAAAGTGCCTGTACGCTGCAAATCTAATTAATTTCTATTTTTTCTCTTTCCTTCCACACAATTACATATTTATTACTATGACAGGAGAAAATTAGGTGAAATATTCAAAACTACTAAAGTAATCATCTTTTTTTTTTTACTCTCCTATTAGCAGAAATATCTTTTCTTCCACTTGTAGGCATTTTCTGTAGAGTATAATTTTCTTTGACATGAAGAAAACCGGTTCTAATTTAATACGTATACCAATGGATTTTGAATGGATTTTTACATTAATTTTCATGGTAAGTTACTCATGTTTTTTCATGCTTATCTGAACAGGCATTTGAGCAGTTATTGTAATTCACTTCTTGTTATTTGAACTGATATTTTTATTGTCAAGACAATTAACAATTAATGAAGTGGGAACTGAATCCACTAAAAATCAGAGCTGATTTGCTTTGAACTAATTTATGAGGCTTTAGATATTTTGCTCAATGGCCTTTTTTATTGATAAAACTTCTTGCTGTTTCCTAATAATACTGAACAAATGACAAAACACAAATTGCTCATTGCTAAATGCTCCTTCACATTTCAACTGATAAAGTACTGAAATGTGCTCACGCTGACATAAATAATCCTTTTAGCTGCAAAAAATAGCAATAATAATAATTATTATCATCATCGTCATTGCCAGTTCTGAAAGTTAGATTTGGAAAGGGAGAAATGACAAAAGCATCATTGTTATTTTACAGAGTGGCTTGTATTTGTATATAAATATCTCAGGTATATTGGTCTACGTTTTTCTAGGTAGCGTAGAAATTGTAATAGAAAATCCTATACAAAGCAACCTTTGATAGTAAAGAGCAGTTATAGCTGATGAATGAAAAAACAAGTCAGGATGGGTGAAGAGAAGCAGGAGGTATCATCTGGAAACAAATAAGAAAGATTAGATATTAATTTTTCCAGGTAGCTGAAGTGATGCTGCTATATTTCTGCTTTTGGTTTCCAAGAAGAAAAGTGTGTGATTGCTCCTAAAGATGATGGGTAATACCATGTTTTAGATCCATTACTGCTGTGCATGTCCTGTGCAATCAATCTATTCACATGCTGTCAATGCAATGTATCCATAGCACTGCAGAGCTGGAAACTAAATACCCATCATAGTAGCAGGTCTGCTGTATTCTGTATTCTGGATTTTCTGTGTCAGTTCTGTGGAGTTCATCTTTGCATGTGCAAGAACGATGAGTTCTAGACAGAATGAAATTTTGTTCAAATGGATACAATGCAAGACTCTCTTTGAAATAAAACTTAGAGCTGGAAATGAGTGTTCACATGGAAATTTGGGTAGAAAATTTCTCTGAAGATGAAGGACAGAACCTGTCCTCAGATTTTCAGTTTGTTGTCTATTGCAGTGCTACCTGAGATTTCTAACCTGTTTCTGTTATTCTGCTCTGTGTAAATACAAGCAGATCACTCTTTCAAGAACGGTAACATTTTCATATCACATATTTTAGTTTAATTTTACTTGTTCTCATGACCTTTCATAGAAAGTGTTTATATTTAAGACGAATTTCAGTGGTATTTTCCACCCCCACTAGAACTCTATGCCTGTGACAGCCCTGGTCATGTGTATAGACATGAACAAGGGGCTTGAGAAAGGGACAACTGCTGTGGAAAGGGAGCTGGGGGTCCTGGTCAACAGAAACTTGAATCTGAGCCAGCCCGGGCAGCCAGGAGGGACAGGCATGTCCTGGGGTGCATCAGGCACAGCATGGCCAGCCGGGCAAGGGAGGGGATTGTCCTGCTCTGCTCTGCTCTGCACTGGGATGGCCTCACCTCGAGTGCTGGGGGCAGTTTTGGGTGCCACAATATTAAAAAAAAAACATTAAACTACTAGAGACTGTCCAAAGGAAGCCACAAGTGTGCTGAAAGGACTTTTGGGGAAGCCATATGAGGAGCAGCTGAGGGCACTTGTTCTGTTCAGCCTGGATGAGACTGAGGGGAGATGTCATTGCAGTCACAACTCCCTCATGAGGGGAAGAGGAGGGACAGACCATCTCATCTCTGTGATGACCAGTGACAGGATCCAAAGGAATGGCCTGAAGTTGTATTAGGGGAGGTGTATGCTGGATATCAGGAAAAAGTTTTTCAGCCAGAGGTTGAACACTGGAGCAGGTTCCCCAGGGAAGTGGTCACAGCACCAAGACAGAGTTGAAGAAGCTTTTGGACAACACTCTCAGGGAAATGCTGTGACTCCTTGAGTGTCCCGTACAGGGCCAGGATTTGAACTCAAAATTGTCTTGACAGGTCTCTTCCGACTCAACATGTTCTATGATTGCATGATTCTGTGAAGAATTTTACATAACTAGTAGAAAATATTTTTATATAGGATTCTTAGAATTCAAATTTGGTAGAGGATGGCAGGGAAAAGTACTTGCAACACAAATTTTAAGACAAATTACAGGATTGGCTAGATTATATTTTGGTATATCGATAGACATTTATTGGTGCTTGTAAGAGAAGGAGCACTGCTTTTGTAAAAGTAATCAGTTACCCTCAGCAGTAGAAATGAGTATTGTTTAGCAGAGTGACAGTAAAGACACTGCTCTGTTTGCTTAGACACTACGAGACAGTAAAAGAGAAATCCTGCATTTTAATACTCTCAGTCCTACTCCAGCCTTTCCTCAGAAGGCAAAATGCTGCCATAAGGATGCCCTTGTGGGAATTCTAGCACTGGCAGTCCAAGAGATGAGTGCAAGACTGTGCTTTATCAAGAAGCTAGGACAGAGCAGCGCCTCCTCATCTCAGAGTTGACAGGGCAACAAAGAAAAGATTTTGGGCAGAGACTTTCCTAGAAAATGTTCCTCCTAGAGCCATGCAGGATTGTAAACTCAGAAAAGTAGCATAAAGCTATATACATTTTCTTACATATATTGCATGGAATTTTCTTTTTCACAGCTTCTGTGTAAAATGTTTATAGTTTTAGTTATTTTTAATTTGTTTCCTCTCTACCTTGGACAAATAGCCAATATGTTTTGCCTCTACCTTTTTCTAAGAGATTGTTAAGTAACTTTCTATTTTGTTTATCCGAATGTCTGCTTTACAAATCAATGCAGGGCATGTTTCCTGTATTTGATGATGGCTTTGGATGAGCAAAATGAAGAGTATTTTGGGGACCAGGTGAAGGATTCCCACTCCAAACAAATGTTCTGAGCAAGCATGGCATCAAACACAAAGAAACCACCAAGTTTAGCACAACTTGTATACGTGTTCTGGCTTGAATTAACAAGTTTGTCACCCTGATTTACCATTTTCACAGCTGTGGGTGTTATCAACCATTACTTTCAAAAGCACATGGCATCTTGAACAGCTGTTGAAAGCAGACTTTATTTTTCTATATCCAGAAAAGAAAAGATAGGAAGATATTTTCTGGCTTTTATGCAGTGAAGAGAAAGAAGCAGAGAAGACTTTAACCAGCAGGTTCACAAGTTGTTAACCATGTCAATGATTGTAAAAAGAAACTTGCTATTGGGAGGAAAGGCTTAAAACCAGAAGGTCTGGCAAGGACAAGGGAATAACTTCAAAGTGACCTTGTATCTTCCCAGATACTAAAAATGCCAGTGTGGGAAAATGTCATTTCTTATGCCAAGTGTTGTGCATCCTCTGCCTGTTTTGAGAAGAATTCCTGTGAAGAGATAAGAGACTCTGAGACATGCCCGAAGCTTTTTGCTCCAGTGAAGCAGGCAACAACCCTCCTGTAGATGAACGAGGCCAAACAGACCCCGTGTCCCTGTATGTCTCTGTTTTCTAGGATGAACTGAGCCAAACAGAGCCCTTGTCCACATGTGTCTCTGCCACCCCGTGTTGTTAGCAAGGTAATAAGATAAATCTACTCTGCATTTTGGCTGTGGTTTGATGGTTGCCCTGGTAACCTGTATGCATCCATTCACACACCTGTAAATGACTGTATCACCAAGTAGAGATCATGAAATCTTGTGCCTCCTTCACCTAAAGTAGCACACTTTAATTCAATGTCCAACAAAGTCTGCTGTACTAGTCGCTCAATTATACTATTCTTCACACACAATTGCATTATTCTCCACATATAAAAACACTTGTTCCTCTGAAATTTACTACCCCTTTTAATGCATAGACTGTAAATTTACTATGTAACATAAACTACCTCATAGTATTATTCATAAAAGGAATCAAAAATATTCAAAATCTAATGCATTTGTATATATTGATATCAAGGTTGATACAAGCATTTCTCTATTCCATGAGCTACTACTTGCTTCTTGTTACCATGACAATTCAGTATCTTAATATCCTCAATAAAATCTGCTGCAGAAAATAAATCTATCCCACAGGCTAGTTAAAAAACTGGACAAATCATCATCCTATGTATAAAAGGAGAAAGTCACAGTTAAAGATCAAAAACAGCCTAATTAATAAAAAAAATACTAAGGTATATTACATCCCAGGCATATTTGAATTGTCAAAGAGCAGCTCTTCGTGTAACTTCAATCTTCAGACAGTTGCCTTCAGATGTGAAAATTGACCACGTGATTTGTTTCATTTTTTTTTAGTTGCAGGTCATCAACAAATTTCTCTATTTGCCTGATAATAATTTATTCAATGTTATTTTATGTAGCCATAATTTTTTACCAATTAAAGAAATCAAAATTTCAGATAAATTATTTCAGAAGGGCATTCTGCAGGAAAGCTTTTTTATCAGGAGACAGTAATTGATAACTTTCCAAACTAGATAAAATAAAATGGCCAAGTTGCCTATGGAATTTCACATATGTCATGGTTTAACCCCAGCAAGCAACTAAACACCACACAGCCATTTGCTCACTTCTGGCAATCAAAAGAAAAACTTGTAGGTTGAAAAAAAGGCATGCACAATACAATTGCTAACAGCCCTCTCAGTGATGCCAGAATTTCACCCCTGAATTGCGATCAGCTCTCTCTTCCAGCTAACTCACAAAGTTTTATATACTGGGCATGACATTCTCTTGTATGGAATATCCATTTTGCCAGTTTGGATCAGCTATATTGACTATGCTCCATCTCAGTTTCTTGTGCACCTCCTCATTGGCAGAGTGTGGGAAACAGAAAAGTCCTTGATTTAGGGTAAGCACTGCTCAGCAACAACAGAAACATCAGTGCTATTCAGCATCTCATACTGAATCCAAAATTCAGCACTGCACCAGATACAGAAAAAATATGAACTCTATTCTTGTGAAAACCAGGACAACAGAGTTCAGCCATTGTGCTGGAGATGAATCATAAAGAGAGATTTTGGGGGTATTTTGCCAGCCAGATTTTATTTCTCCATTGCTTTCTGATTTTCATTATGCCTCACCTTTGCTTACTGCCTGGTGGAAATAAGAAAGAAGTGGCAAACCAAAAAAAGGGTTACTTAAACTTGTGTTAGGTTATTCTCAAGGCACTACCAACCAAACCGGCCAAACAGCTGTTACAGTTTTAACATCCTTACACCATGCTGCCTCAAGTCCTACCTTACTCTAAAACAATTATCTGTAGTTGCTGTTAGCAGAATATAGGATTTGGAATAGCTTAGCTCAATTTAAAGTCCTTTCCATCTTTTTGTGAGTGTGCTTTCCAATAACAGTGAACCTCCAGCCCTTTTGAAATACCACTAGCACTATGCCTTCACAGTCTAGGACACAACCATTAAACAGTTCCAACACAATCTAATTTACATAAATCTTCAAAATAAGAAATAAATGAGATTTAGATTACTGTCTTAGACTGAAAGCAATAATTAAGATTTCTTTTATAAAATTCATATTTATAAGACAGACATTGCTTACAGAATTTCTAGAGCCACAGGTTTGTTTCCAAAAGTGTTGGAAGAAATCTTGCTGTGTGTCATAGGGTGAAGTTAAATATGCATACCAAGGTACTGCTCACAAAGGGAATTGAATAGCCTGAAGAGTCCAAAAGCATATGGAAAAAAATCCTAATTCATTCCAAAAGTTGTCAGTAAAGATAAGAAATAGAAACCGCAAAATATGTCTACGCAGTTTTCAGGCCATTCAGTTCCCCTGCAGTTACCATTTAATTCCAAATGCAATACAGATATCCATGTTAAAATTTTGGATTCTGAAAATTCTCCTGCCTGTAGCAAGCCTTCTAGTAGGTGACTTGTATTTAGAGGTATCCAACCAGATGTCCATTTGGAAATACCAGAAAATGTCAATGGAAGTTTGAATGTGTCTGCAAGATAAGTGAAGCCCTTAAGCTGATAAAAATTAATGTTATGTTGAATGGGGCTTTGAACAACCTGGTGTAATGGAAATTGTCCCTGCCTATGGCAGGGGTTTGGAACTAAATGATAAAATTTAAGGTCCCTACCAACCCAAATCAATCTGTGATGTTATGATTAACTACCAGTCAGAAGGAAGGAATCTATGAGTTAGATTAACATCTCCAGAGAAAGATATGAAGAGAGATGCCCTGTTGAGTATGCATGATGCAAAGGCCAAGTATGTATTGAACACTAGAAGACATGACTGGATACGGGCTTCTTTTTCATAGCACTTCAAAGTCCTTAGTTTGTAAAAATAACCTCTAGTTTAATTTACCAGCCAAGCTAGAAAAGACAATGTACAAGTTTGGAGATTTTCAAACTTGGGAGTTGCAAGTGTTCTGAAAACAGGTGCTGCTGCTGCTGTGGTTGCTTCTTCTGCTTGGTGAAACAAGATTTTATCCTGGAGGAAAGTGAGTAGAACTTCTGAACCATGGTTCTCAGTCAGATGCATAGAATCTGTTTTTCTCCTGGCCCTGCTACTTGTGAGAAGGGGATCACAGCTTTGGGACAGAGGAGGTGAAATACTTCCTATGTGGCTACAAGAATACAACAATAATCTTGCTAATGCAGTGCACTAATAACGAGCTTGACTGCAGAGGCAGCTTTAAGGAAAATCTCTTCAGGATTGACCACAAACCCCTACAGTACATTTGAACAGTAAGGTTTTATGCCAGTGGTGAAGCTATTTTAACTGTAAAGTTGACACTGATAGAACAAATATAATCCAATATCCCCTAAGAGAGTCTCTACTAAGACAGAATAGAGTTGGGATTCATACTTATTTTATACCAATTTTTCCATCCCGCTTATTCTGTTGCTCAAAAATATTGTCTTATTCTTCACTCTGTCATGTTTCTGTCTGAACAACTAATTTATTTTTCTTTCCAAGAATGTAAATGATCTGGGGAGTACAGTGAGTGCAACACACTGTAATAGTTTCTTTCCAAACCTGTGACATTTCAAAAAGGCTGAAGTCTTTGGAAGATACATAGATCTGCGTACAAAAAATTGCTTTCTCTTCCAGTATTTGAATTCCACCTGTTCTGTTCAAAGAAACTCTTAATGGAAAACACCATTGTCACTCAGTCTTTTTCTTTTCCAGTGACATAGTTTCCATTTCAAACTATACCTTTTGTTGGTCACCTCTCAATCAGCTGGGCCAGGTTTGTTGCAGTCTTGCCAGTTGACATCAGAGCCATGATCCCTGTTCAGTTTAATTGTATGCCAGAAAATAACATCTGCCATAGATTCAGCTGATGTATTTTAAAGATGTGAATCCTAGCAATCCTCTGTAATTGTTGTTAGAAGAATATACGAGTTGAAAATGTGCTTTTGAATACCTGTGAACTTCCAGCCCTTCTGAAACAACCATTAGCACTGTCTCTTCATAGTCTAAGACATGAGTATCTGACCATTAAGCTGTTCCAGCACAATCCAGATTACATAAATCTTCAGAATAAGAAATAGATGAGATATAAGTCACAGTGTCAGACTGAAAGGAGTAGCTAATATTTCTTTTAAAAGATTCATATTACCAAGTGAATTAGGTGTTGTTTAAGGAAATTCTCGAGCTACAATTTTATGTCCAAAAGTGTTGGAAGAAGCCTTGTTGTGCCAAGGGATGAAGTTGCATACAAATATCAAGGTGCTGCTCACACAGGGATTTGAATAGGTTGAAGAGCATGAAAACATATGGAAAAATCTGTAATGCATTCAAAAAGTGTTTAATAAGAACAAGAGATAGAAAATACAAAAAATGACCAAGCAGTTTACAGCTCATTAAGTTTGCCTGCGGTCACCTTTTAATTTCAAATGCAATACAGACAACCATGCTAAAATTGTACATACAGATGATGTTTTCAAAGATTTGAGTACAAACTGAAAAAACAACCAAACCAAACCACTGGGCTTGATATTTAAAGTCTGATTATGACTTTTAATGGATTCTAGTGAAGTTTTTAGTTTTCTCTACTATGTTCAGTGTGCTTATACTCCTTTCTGGATTCCAGGCATTCTAGGAGTGCATGAAGAGCATGACTAGTAATTGGAATCCATTTGTTTCTTGAAGTTTGTCACTGAGACTGATCAGCAAGGGCAATTATTCATCAGTTTCTTATTTCTTCAGCCAGGAGATGAAAAAAGATGTTATTGCCTTGGGCTGTGAATTTGCTGGAGCCCATGAATCTTCCTAGTATAATCTGGTTCATAAGTCTTTCTGGTAAGTCTGGAGATTTCTTATCATTACAGCAAAAGGACTCACCTAACAGATTATCTTTCTGCTTGCTAAACTGTGAGTTGTCCTCTGAAATGTAAATGTTATGGGAGACTGTGTTGAATAGCACTGAGCTGGGCTCCATGGGAATACTGAGTCAGTGACCAAAGGAAGAGGCTTGCACTAAACTACATGGATTTTCTTGATGTTTCCAGTCACCAAATGGCAAATTTTGACATGACAGAGACGAAGAGAAAAAAGCCAGATCCTGTAACACTTAAATCCAGAATAAGCACAGAAACACAATAATCCAAATTTATTTTCCCGTGAGATGTGAACTGTATGTCACGCTCTAGGCAGTGATGGGCCATGACCTTTCCAGTTCTCATCATGAAATACATCAAGGTGTGGTATAGTGTAATGGAGATAATTTTATTGGCACTTTCACTTTGGACATATTTGATACAATTAAATCTTAATTTTAGGTTAGGAAGCATGGAGAAGGAAAATACACGGTATATTGTGTAAACAGTAGTTTGGGTATTAAAGGAAATTAGTAACTACATATTTCTATTTTACAGTCCACTATTAGGTAACACGACCCTGCAACTTCTCTATGTTTTCTGCATAACAGAACAGAGCAGAACAGTGGGAGAAATGCAGGTTCTGACTCCACTTTTCCATCCAGCACACCAAACCTGAAATGAGTGTGATATTCCTCTACAGCCTGCCCAGAATAGGACTCTACCATTTCCATAATGGAGAAGAGAGCTGGACAAGGAAGAAATGGAGAACAACCATCATGCTTTGCTTGAATTATTGGTGTTTAAATAAACTTAGAACAAAAGAGCTCAGTAAAGAAAATGCCTGGCAAAAGAAAAAGCTTACCATAAAACTTCCCAAGATAAAAAGACAGTAAAATGCACTTTCATTATGCCAGTACACTTTGATTAGTGGTATCCTTATAAGCTTTTTTTCAAATCAGACAAAAAAAAATGGATTTAGCTAATCTTCTTAGTGGATAATGGACTTTCACTGGGAAAAAAGAAGTTAGAGAGACAGCTCAACTGGAAGAAAGATGATGAAAATATATTTGACGCTCAGAATGTCTTGATTAAACTAGCAAGTTATGTAAATTGGTTAATTAAGCAGATATTACTACTTGGAGCATCTCAGCATGTTTTATATAATGATACTCAATTACTGCAGAGTAGCTCTACTCTGTTGTAGAGAATAATATTTAGTTTCAAGAATTCAGACTTGTAAACTCCTGCATTCTGCTAGAAATGGGTTTCCCAAGATTTTGATGGGTGTACCTGATGCCAGAGTTATGTTTTTGTGCTTTAGTTTAATTTGGTTTTTTTAAAAGAAATTATGAGAATTGGTTGATTTGTTGTCTCCATCTAAACTGTGTTAGATTTTGTTAGAAGATGTAATAGAAATGCTTATTATGTCAGATATTTAAAAAAAAAAAATCCTTATACTTTGTTTATCTGCAATGATTGTTACTGACATTGGTCTTATGCAAATACTACTTTGACCTCAGATATTTTTAAATTTCCAAGTTACTCATGGGAATTAATATTCGAATTAGTAAAATCAGAGATGAGCAAGACTGTTACATTCCTCTTTCTTCTAGTTCTTGGTTCCAAGAATAAAGAACAGAGCTCTTGTGTATTGTCCAGCACTCAGCCAGATAACCAATGGGTGAGCAACTGGCTCATGGGTTGGGCACAAAGGGTTACAGTGACTGGGGTGACGTCAGACTGGGGACCTGTCACTAGTGGGGTTCTGCAGGGCCCCATCCCTGGCCCTGTGCTCTTCAACATCTTCTTTAATGGTTTGGTCACAGGACTTGTACAAATAGAAGCAAGTTTGCCAGGAATGCTAAATTGGGAGAAGCTGTTGACTCCCTTGAAACCAGAGAGGTCCTGAAGAGAGACCTTGACAAATCAGAGATTGGCAATCACCAACCCTATGAAGTTCAACAAGGAAAAGAGTTGGATTCTGCGTCTGGGGTAGGGCAGCCCTGAATGTACAGACAGACTGGGGAATGAGATGCTGGAAAGCAGTGCAGTGGAAAACAACCTGGAGGTCCTGGTTGATGGCGAGTTGAACATGAGCCAGCAGTGCCCTGGCAGCCAGGAGGGCCAAGTGTGTCCTGGGGTGCATCAGGCACAGCATCACCATCTGGGCAAAGGAGGGGATTGTCCTGCTCTGCTCTGCACTGGGGCAGCCTCATCTCAGGTCCTGTGCGCAGTTTTGGTGCCACAGTATTAAAATGACATTAAACCAGAGAGCATCCAAAGGAGGGCAATAAGGATGGTGAAAGACCTTAGGAAGAAGCCGTATGAGGAGCAGCTGAGGTCACTTGGTCTGTTCATCCCAGAGAAGAGGAGACTGAGGGAAGACCTCATCACAGTCTACAGCTTCGTTGTGAGGTAAAGAGGAGGGACAGATGCTGATCTCTTCACTCTTGTTTCCAGTGAAAGGACTTGAAAAAAACATAGTGAAGTTGTGTCATGGGAGGTTTAGGTTGGATATTAAAAAAGGTTCTTCACACAGGTGGTGGTAGGGCACTGGAACAGGTTCCCCTAGGAAGTGATCACAGCACCAAGCCTGACAGAGTTCAAGGGTTTAGAAAATGCTCTCAGGCACACGGTGTGACACTTGGGGTGTCCTTTGTAGGGCCAGGAGTTGGACTCAATGGTCCTCATGAGTCCCTTCCAACTCAGCATATTGTTTCTATGGCTTCAATCCTCATAAATAAAATTTTTGAAGACCTGAGAGGCCTGTATTTCACAATGTAAATGCTTTGAAATACCCAGCCATTCATACCACACAGCAGTTGCTATTGAAACCACAGAAATTCCCTGTCCATGCACTTCAAGCAACTGTGAGAAGACTAGCTATCACTTGCTAAAACTCCTTGAACTACAGACCTGTAAGTGATGGCTCATATGGCAGACAGAATATCCTCTAAGGCTGACTTTACAGCCTCTCCTAGAGCTGTGGCATGACCTCTGCCCAGCAATAACTTTCAAGCACCACCAGTGTATCCAAGTGATCAGGATCAAATTTACTATGTGACTCAGGGCTGCCTTTTTCAGCTCAATCCTCTGTCCTTTCCCTCAGGTTAACAGCTCACCATGTGCAATATTCTGTCTTAATCTTCAGGTGCATGCACTAAGGCCACAAATGCTGAAACAAAAGTTGCTATTCAATTGTGTATAGTCATCAAGCCACATCATCTCCCTGGTGAAGTCAAGCTGGCTGAAAGAGCTGAGAAATGGGAAGCTGGAGCACCTGGCTTTGCTATTGGTCTTGTGATGAAAGATTCCATCCCAGGGCCAAGGCTGGCATGACCTTTGCCATGATTTCTGCCATCCTAATTCTGTATTCCACATATCTGAAAAAAACAGGTCTGTTGGTAACTGACTCATCAAGAGACATGGCTGCTCCACAACCAACTCTGTGGATCCTGTGGCTGAGAGGATGCATTCTTGTCACATAGCTGGAGGTCAGTGTTCAGAGGAAACTATGGAAAAATCCCACTGTTCAACTGGTATGTTAAGACCAGAGGAAAAGAACATCTTTCCTGACACATGCAGAATTTAAATACTGCAGTCCTTGAATAAGGAATTAAGAAATTCCTTAATGTTTACATATGAATATAAGGACTGAATTGTGATAGCAAAGAAGGATTTTGGGTAGGTTTTTTGGTATGGATAGCAGAGACCCATGTTGAAAAATAAGGGAATGTATAAGCTAGGAAACAAATATTTTCTCTTTCCTCAGCCTGAACAACCCTCTGCTCTGTAACCTGTACTTACATTCCCATGACATGTATTGTCTTGCAGAGAAATTACTCAACCTGTGCAGAATTAAAAAACTTTTAAAAAGTGATGGAATCTTTGTGTTTTCATAACCCAGATATCTATCTCTATACTTGGCTTCAGGGTACTCCTACCCCTTCATCAAAATGAGGCCCAACTTATTTTCCACTGGACAGTGATTTTTGACTGGTATTTGTTGATATTCAGCTATTCTCATTTCAGTTTGGTCATAGCTACAAGGCAGCCCTGAGTTCTCCTTGTCATCTGTCTGTAATTGTCTTCAAGTTGTTGTATTTTCACAGCTGTGGAAAATCACCAGTTAGAAATTGGCCAGATTCAAAATCCATTTATTTCAGAAAGTCTATATGTAAGCCAGAATCATCAATGGAATTTCAGAGCAGCTGTACCTTCCCACCTACACAGTCATAAATCAAAACAAGAACATGATCCAGGCACATTTGAACTTCAGAGATTTTGAAACCCAAAGCAAGATTAGCTAGATTTTAAGATTCCCCTTTCCTCTTCCTACAATTGTAGGCGTGTACAAACATATAACACAGAGAAATTTCAGAACTAGAGGATCAACAGCTACCTTGTCTTTTTAAATATATTGAAGATATTAAATTTGATTTATAACTTTCCTTGTAAACTGATAGCAAAGTGAAAAAAAACTGTTAACTCTCTTCAATCACAATTTGACATGAAGAGCTTGAAACGAATCCTCACTATATCCTCTGGAAGGGTGCAGCCATCAGGATTATGGTTTTGCATTCATGACTCCTCTCTTTCCAAGTAGCTACTGATCAATAAAATTGGTTTGTCTCTAGTGACCTCACAATTAAAGCTCCTGCCTGGTCTGATTTGCAGATGTCTGATGGTCACAATGAGGGCCATTCAGTCTTTCTCATTTCTTCTCTTGTCTTGAAGTGACCTTGATGCTTTTCCTGAAGTAAGGAGCTGCAGTTTTCTTGCTTTTATCCTCCAAGACCCAATGTATGATAATATATAAGGGTCACTGTTGATTTGCAAACCAGAGGAGAACTATGCTAAATTGTGTATCTTTAGAGCCATATTTCCC
>WEZZ01022412.1:199-24713 GCA_013400585.1 Chloropsis cyanopogon | reverse complement strand
TTATACCAACCAAGCTAGACATTTGGGAAAGAAAAACCTTTAACTCAAAAGTGTTTGTAGAAAGTGAGAGGTTTTAAACTATTGAGAAAAATGTTTCCCAGGCTGAGTACTTGGTCTTTGAAGACACACTCCCCTTTACATTAATTTCATTAATTGCAATAATTATTTGCATTATTTTTTATCACAGTGATTCAAGTCACACACATATGCAAATCCAAAATTTGCAGCCTGTTAGAAGGCCATGAAAATGCAGGGTGCTCATTGCTCAGTGTCACAATGTACTTCATGAACCAGGCAGCTCCTAGGGATAAATGAATTCTAGAATGAAATTCAGGATTATAGTAGGTTACTAGGTGAATTAGATGGAGATCTGTTAAATTCATCTGGTATGCAGAAGTGATTATCAATTTGAAAAAATTATCACCAATCCCTCAATCACAACAGCTGAGGGTATGGAGGCCTCTTCCAGGTTGACAGGACATTGGACTACAGATCTAGCACTGATGGAAACACTTATTGTAAGTGACCCACTCTGAGTTTACCAAAAAGGGCACACCAAGTTCTATTTCTTGCCTTCAACAACTGCCACAGGAAATTGCTAAGGAATAGGGGAACTATATATGATATATTTAGCCCTAGCATCTTCCTAAGGGATTTTCAGTGCCAAGAGAAACTTTTTTCTGTTTAACACCACCAGACAGATTTCTCTATGACGGACTTGTCAAACCTCTCTTTGTCAAGCCAAATCCAAGGAAAACAATAGCACCTACAACATCCTGCGTCATCAACTTCCACACAACTTCTTCACTTGTGGGAAGAACATTCTCTTTGTCCTTGTTTTGAAACTTTCTCATACTGTTTTTATTTTATGCCTCCTGGTTCTTGAATTGGAACCCAACTGCTGTGTGACACTGCTGGTTTTGTCGACATGTATCATATTTGTCTTCAGTTGCCTCCTTTCCAAATTGATCAGTTCTGCTTTGATGAGCTGCTCTTCATTCTGTATCTGTGTAATGTATTGTCCTTCTCTGAACTTTGTTAACATCCTTATGGAGATGAAAGAATCTGAATTCAAGCTGTTGGTGAACTATGTCACCCGTAGGCACCATGCAAAAAAATATGTGGGAAGAAATACAGAAAAGACCATAGTGCTACTGAGAAAACATTTTAATTGTTAGATTATTTTTTATTGTCTTGACTGATAACACCAATTCAAAGCTTATTATCATTTTATATATGAGACTACACCATTTTCTGAGTATCATTTCAAGCTTATCTACAGTGAAATTCAAATAAAAGTTATTATCATGTCATTTCTTTTCTGAAGGCCTCTAAAATTTGCCTTCTTTTTTGCTGCTCCAAATAATTTAGTATCAATAATGTATTTGGCCACCTCCTATCTTGTATTCTTTTTCAGGTTGTTTATAAATATGAGGAAGAGCACAGATCCCAAAGTTGTCATTCTTTCCTTCCTTGCAAGAACAAGTGGGTCCCTCACGTGTATTTCCTGACTTGTGTGCAAGTAAGGGCCTTACCTCCTGGCTTACACAGAGTTGCCCTGCTCAGTTTACTTTAAAGCAACTGGATTTAATCCATTTGCTTTTAATCCCTTCAGAGAACTCTAATGGGTTTAAGACGGAGGACTTTGCTTTACAGATATACTGTTGTCGCTTTTCCATTGGGAAAAGATCCTATCCATCCATGTGTCTATTATGTTAATTCTTCTCTTTGTTAACTTGCACTTTTGTTCTCACCAGAAATTTCTTTGTTTCAAAAGCCAACAGTATTTTTTTTCAGGGCTGGGATCCCTGTGATTCTTATGGGGAGGTTTGTGGAAGAAGAAAGTTACTTGGAAGCAGGAGAAAAAAAATAAAAGAATCTGCTCGGCTGATGATTTAAACAACTGATGATTTAAACTTACATTTTAAACCTATTTGGGAAAACTTATTTAATATCTAGCATTTGAAACTCAATCTAGTTATTAAGATGGCTATATAGGATGAAAGTTCTTTCTGAGAGACACTGTATTTTTTTCGCAATACTAGTTAGGATCATTACAATCAACAACAATTCTGGCACCACCAAATGATGAAAAATATGATTGAAAATGAAAACAAGATCAGAAAGTTTAAATTCTTTCTGCACTAAAAATTTATCAGATGCTATTGTGTTTATTTATCTGTCATTCTGACAATTGCAGAATGGCCTCCTAGCCTGAATAAACAATTAATGAGCCTTATGATCTAAAATTCTTTGTGAGTGCTTTCATGTTTTGATACATGTTTGTCTTGGACTCTCTATTTTTCTGTGCTATGACAGTTTATGTTTTCTTGCTGCATGGATTCAGCCCTTCTAAAATATATAGGACACTAGTAATTTACTGTAACTAAAAGGACGACAAGAAAGATGCTCCTAGAAGAATGAAGGTCAGGATAAAATGACAAAAATATCATTTACATGTGTGGTTAGGTGTGGTTCAAATAAATAAAGTCTCTGTACTGAAGGGTGAGAGGAAAAAAAAAACCAAACAAACAATTAAACTTTTTCTCTGTTGAGACTTTTTACTTCTCTCTCCCAGGTAAGACAGAGTTTTTATTACTTTGTCACAGTGATTTATTTTGCAACAGTAAGCTAAAATTTGCAGAATGTTTGAATGCTGTTTTTAACTTCATTGCCTCAAGGAGCGTGCTGGGGATGACCTTTTAACCTGACAAGTGTAGTTAGTAATTAATTGATTAACAGTATAATAACACAGTATGTGAGCTGTTTATTTTTGTCCCTATAATGATAATGTGGGCAGATGTGTAGCGACTCACAACACTGGTCTCAACTGTGTCTTCTCTGTAAATCTATAGGGTCTGTTACTGATTGTGGTGCTGCAGCAAGAGTTCATGGACTGTGTCTGGGAGGACATCTTTCAGAAGCATCTGTTAGAAATCTAATGCACAATAACAGCAGGGGTAGCCTGGAAGTCCTATTGCAGTTCTGCAGCAGTCTCACAACAAGAGAATCCAAGTACTGTCCACCAAATCTGGAGCACCCCAATCCCATCAGAGAGGCAGACCTGCAGACCTCCAATGAAGTATTAATAGTGGAGTGTCCTAGAAGAGACAGTACAAGGTGGGAAACATGGATGCTCAGACTTGTTTTACTCACTGTGACGGTAGCGAGCATTCCGTGTGCCTCTGGGGGATGGATGCCTGACAGACTCACTGACAGGGAACAAGAGAGTGTGTTTATACATTGATGCTGCTCACACAACAAGTGTTGCATCTGTGCCTGTTGATTTCAGTGGGGATATTTCTTCTACCTCAAGCAATTCATCTCAGCCTGTATGTTTGTTTAGTGGGCATGCAGACTGGGGCTCAGATACTTAATAAGTGCTTGAATGTGACATAATCTACAATTCAAAGTGAGGAAGAGGTTTATTTTGTGACTGTTTATGATTTGTTTGCTCTATAAATTCATGTTGCCTCTTCCTCATAAATAATGCCGCAGTTCTGTAATCTTGCAAAATGGGTATTTTAATATTCCTTCTTTACAGCATCACTGCAATGATGAGCCTGATTTTTATCAATAATACAATGCACAGATATTGATATCTTTTAATTACTTCCAAGATAGTTCAGTAACATTTTTCTTCAACTTAGTATTTGATGGAGGAAAAACGCAATTCATAAAAAGTGACTTAACATCTTAATTAAGGTAACAACCTTCTGTTTAGTGGCGCTCATGCACTTAGAGAAGTGATTTCTTCCCAATACATATTGTCTGCTTGCTTGTTTGTTTAATCACCTTGCTGATCACTTTATATTTTTGAGATGTCTAAGACTGAGGGAGTATGAAAGGGTCTAGCACCTTAGAAATAACTGTGACTGATGGATCTCTGTAATTTTAAGAGTGAATTTAGGAACTAAGTAGCAAGAATTTCCAAGAATTTCCCTTTTGTTTTAGGAAAACCTAAAACCAGTTTTCCCTCCTCTCTCTCCCGATTCCTCAAAAAACACTGAGGTAGCACATGGTCTGTAGAATCTACATTAGCTGTTAAATTCCATCCATGCAGCTTAATAAATCACTAATGGGACTACAAGAATGTATGGGAATTTACCATTGCTTGTAGAAAAAAAAAAAATTATTATCTTTTGATAAACTGAGGGATCTATCAGCAAAATGATATTTTCACTTAATAATCTAATGCTACCATTTGGTCATCAGCTTTCTTAATTATTTAGGGTGTTCAAAGTTCACAGAAAATTTAGGTTGCATCATTTGTGTTTCCTGATTTAAGTTGCCCAATTTTTTTTCAAGTGATAAAGGAGCTTCTGAAATTCTACTTGATGTTCACAGTCTTATTCATCAATTGGGTTTGTTAATTGAAACATCTGTGTAAGAAATATTTGAGGACCACTACACTACAGGAAAAACAAGAAGTTTAAAGTCCTCAATAACAATTCCAGTTCTGAAATTTGTTAGGAAACTTAGCAAAAGAAAATATCATCCAGTTTCTGGGTATAATTTAATAATGGCCATTTATCTACTTGTTTGGTTCCAGTATTGTCATTTTACTTAAATTTGTTTTTCTTAGTCTGGAAAATCAGTTGTAGTAAGATAAAAAGATGTTGGGTGTGGAAATGGCCCCCCCCGGGTTCCGGCTAGCTTTCCTCGGGGGGCTTTTGCTGCAGGCTCAGTCCACAGGCTCTTTGCCTGGTCTCTCCTCGCTTGATTAGCAGGGAGATATCAGACTGGGTTCTGCCAGCGCACGAGGTCTTGTTTCCACAAAGAAACCAGAGGCAGAGCCACCTGGATAAGGTGCTGTTTATTCCTCGGAGATCCGAGTCCAAGTGAAGCGTAGTCAGCTCCCTTGGGAAATCCCCCAGGGCGTGGCCCCATCTGGCCCAGTCAGAGAGCCCGAAGGGTGACATGACATGTGAAAGGGCCAACTGGATCTATAATGGTGGGTTTTTCCCCAGGGAGTAGCCAATCAAAGGGAATGTATGGGGTTTCCTTGGGAGGGGCAGCAGGGACAAGGGGGCATGGGGTTGGTGAGATTGTCCTCACCATTGGACAGGGAAAAGAGAGGAAGTACTGGAACAGCCCACCTGGAAACCAGGTGAGAGGGTCAACTGGGAATAAACCATTTACAGATCAATACAATATAAAAATAAATAAACACACTGCCACAGTTGGGTTATGTGGTATATTGTAGCTTTGGCAAAAAATTTCTATTTCCATTTTTGCTTTACCTTCATGGCTTCACTTATTTTTCCTTCAAAATCTGTTTTTTATTCCTGTAGGAAATATACTAGTGATCCTGCAGTTAATAATTTTTTCTTGTCTTACATATAAATCCGGCATTTTTTACTGTGCTGTGGTATGGTGCCAACCCCAATTTTGTTAGAAATCTTCATTGTAAGACCACAAAAATGTGTTAATCAGAGAACTCTAGAATGATGGCAACTGGCTTCTCAAATAAATCACAGATATTCTTTCCTTCTGTGCCCATTGTGTCATAGCCAGTAGAAAGGCAAACATGTCTGTGGTTTATTGCATCCAAAATCTGTATTTCAGAGCTGTGAGATACCGTCAATCAGCTGAATAGCAGTATCTTGCTTCTGTGGCAGGTTGGGACTTATATCAGGATGCCTTCCATGTAACCCTGCTTGCACTGCTGTATTTGAGAGAGACTCTGATTGGCCTAGCAGTACTAAGATCATAAGTCCATATCCAGACTGGCATTCAAATGCCTAAGGTGACATTCTAATGACAATTTAAATGCTCAGGGTGCAAGTCTTTAGAATCTTTTGTAACCAGACCCATCCAGCTCTTGAGGCACCTTAATTTCTTGAGCATGTCAGCTTTTGGCATCAACATCCAGGTTTCTTTTCCAAGAAAATGAGCTCTGAACTTCATCATCTGCGCTCAGAGTTGCCACCATAGCAACAATATGGCCCAATGTGTTCACAATTCTCACCATGGGGGTGGGATTTTATCATCCCTGGTAAGACTATCCTCAGGTAAATTATGTTCTAGTTCAATCATTTGTCTGCTGACTTTAGTGTTGCCTTTGTCTCCTTAAAACTTTGTTGACTCACCTCAACCAAACTAAGAAATTCTATCCTAGCT
The DNA here is from genome assembly GCA_013400585.1 of Chloropsis cyanopogon. Lineage (NCBI taxonomy): Eukaryota > Metazoa > Chordata > Aves > Passeriformes > Irenidae > Chloropsis > Chloropsis cyanopogon. Next base: position 18,590 of record WEZZ01022412.1, on the reverse strand, counting down.
TTGTCCATACCTTTGCCTTTGGGATTCAGGTTTGTTCCCAACAGAGTCTGTGACTCAGCCTTAGGTCACTGCCCAGCAAAAAAAAAAAAAAAGTATTTTACTCTCTTCTGCAGCACTGTGTGACTGTATAAAAAGGGCACTTGCCCCTGACATGTCTTACATTTTACAGATGAGAAAGGGAGACTTCCTCGTAGGAGTGGAAGAGACCAAAGACCCCACATTTAGCAATGACTACTCTAGCTTTTTGTCTGAGCACACTGGTTGTGTTGCTGCACTCACCCAGATGCAGACACAAAAATATGAGAGCTAAATTTTAACTAGCTCACAATGCCCATGCCCTTCTGAAGTTTTTTTCTTTCTTGTGGGCTTTTTTTTGGTTTATTTTTTTGAGGGGGAGGGTTTTTTGAGGGTTGTTGTTTGGTTGCTTTTTTCTTCCCTGAGAAGAAGCTGAGCCACTTGCAGATTAGAAATATAAAGCAAAAATCCAAATTCTTCCAGAAAACTTTATCCCATTCATGGGAGCTACACACAGAAAATTGGACCAGATAATTTAAAAAGATTCATGGCAGCATGATGACACTTGCACAAGATTACTGTTTTAATCTGCTTGCTAGTGTTGTCTTTCTTAAATGGTGCTCCTTTTAAAGTCTTGTAAGGGGCTTTCCCAAGCAATGTTTAGCCAAACCCTGAATCCCAAATATCAAAACTTTCCTCTGGGCATGCCACCCTTTTTCAGGCCCAGTCAAGACAGTATCCTGGAAGATCCTTCTAACTTACAGAAATGTCTGCTCTATGCTTTCCAACCAGTGTTCTAAAATACTTTTTTTTCATTCCATTATCCATATTTTGGTTGTTTTGACAGGAAACAAAGAACTTTGTGGGAGGAAAGGCTAAGTGATCATCACAGAGACTTTGAAAATTCTAAGAATGAATGGTAAAGCATGCTTTCTCTCAAGATTTGTTTCATATTTCAGACTCTTCAACTCCTCATGTGTTTGAAATTACTATTTTTTAATAGCAATGTGTCTTCTAGCTTAGAAGGAATTTAAAAAATATTTTAAGCATAAATTGTGGTTTCTACACACTAATCCTTTCATCAAACATATTCTATTCCATAAGTTTTTATGTCATATTCATCTCATTAAAGCACTTCCGAAATAAAGTCTGAAAGAATGTGCTTAACATGCGCCACATGTTTGTTTTTTCAATGTCTCTCCCATAGGGAAGGATGAGTACAGTGGAATATTTTTCTTCTCATGTTATTTAATTGGACACATACAAACTATTCCAAACTTCTGTAGCAGAAAGAACAAATAAAAAAATGATTTCTCCCTGATATAAGTTTGTAAAGTCTGTAAAAGTCTGTTTTACATTATTCAGTGCCCAGTCTGTCCCTGTGTGAAGTGTGTTTCCTGCATGGGTGAGATGTGCTGTTCGTGTCAGTGATAAAGCTGGTGACCACAGCTCTCTTCAGAATTATGGGAACAATTTCTTCTGTTTATGCCATTTTCATATATCGATGGATAACTATTTGTATCTCTTTAGAATCAACAGCAAAGTTCCAAATGTTTGTCTTTCAGGACACAACCTCCATGAACTGCAAGAATTTGAACTATTTCTGCAGTGTTCAGTCTACACTTAAATCTTCAAAAAAGGTACAGCAAAATACTTCGTTCTTTTAAGAGCCAAGTATTACACTGTTCAGAAAAGGATTAAGAAATTCAAAAATAAAGTTTAAACAAGCTGGCATGTGCTGCTTTGCTTACCTGCTTCTCTTTAGTTAAAGTCAATCATTTCTCTCCCCAAGTAACCCAACACCAGATACCTAAGTTTAATTTTATTAGGTGGAAAATATCACCCATCCAAGTAACATTTTCTCAGTGGTTCTATATTACCATTCTGTTTCTTCTTCATCAATTTCAGGGACTGATCCTTAAGCTAAATATTAAAAAGAAAACCTTGAGTATTTTATGAAAGGTTGCAACACAGGAAGTTTAAAGAAGGAAATACAGAAACTAAAAGTAAGAGTTTGAGAATCCACCAGCTAGAATTTCTCCATTTCATCAAAAAGTTTGCTTTTTCCCTATCCTTATCGTTAGACCCAGCCTGCAGTGGAAATCAAGGAATTCTCACAGCTGACAAATTTGTTTCCACTGTTGCCTGTGGACAGAAAATGGGTTGGAATTAGACACATCATTGAAATAGCCTAGCATCCTTCCATGGCTCATGTCCAAAGGGTTATTTGAACTAAGGCAGAGAATTGTAAAAATTGTTTCTATGAGAATAGGCTTTATGATATTAGGCTTAGTTTGATCTCCATCTTCCTTTGCATTTTTTTGTCTCTTGTTTTGATTTACTGCACATTTATTTCTTCAACACCAAAAAATGCTTTTACTTTCTTTATATCAGCACTGTTGTCACTGTAATGGTTGGTCTCAAGCACTATGCATATTTTCATTTACAACTAAAACTAAGGATTTTAGAATTGCAATTTTTGCTTTCCACTCCTTCTTCAGAATAGTAATTTTCAATTTAATCTGTAGATCTGTAGTCCTACAAAAATTAATATTAAATATGTATAGACTTAAATTTATTTTAGCTCAACATCTCCACTGGAAAAATGCTAGCCAGCACAGAAAAGAGTATTTCTAAAACCACAGCTTTGATTACTTTCAATCCACATTTATGCACGTAACTACCTAATTCATCCTGTTTGCTGAACTTGCATAGTCATCTCTCTCCCTGCTATGCCACTTTACCTGATCAAGTTTACTATAACCTGGATTTATCCATTTACATTTACTACTCTCATTTTCCATCTGCTTTGATTTGTTGCTAAAAATCATCTCCTTATATCATTGCGATTAAGCAACTGCTATTTAATTCAAATACTTTTCTTTGTTCAAGCAATTGATTGACAATATTAGACACCAGCAATTAGCTCCTACTTTGTTTTTAACAATTATTCTCTGTTCCTGCCGTTTTCTGATTGTAGTCTGACTGCTGCTAATTATTTACTGTGAATCACTGATAATTACCATTCTTTTCAAATATCTATCACTTGCCTCCAACTTTCTACATTTTGCTTTTGTGTTTGCATTGAACTTTTTTCAGTAGCTACTCCAAATGATTTGCTTTTGTATTTTTCATGGATCCTTATCTGAAAACCCTTTTATTCACCATGTTAAATGATTATTGTTAAAGGAGGTTACTTTCTTTGCTGTCTGCTTCAAAAGCAAATAGGATGAGTGATGCAGTGAGTGTTATCCAACATCAGAGGTGGGTTCTTCTAAATGAATATAAACACACGAAGGAAGGTTGATAAGAAGAAGCCAGGCTCTTTTCAGTGGTGCCCAGAGACAGGATCAGAGGAAATGGTCTCTTTGCAGCACCTCCCTCTTTGGAGATACTCAAAAGCCATCTGACTCAACATGGTCTTGGGGAACCAGATCTGGGCAGTCCTGCTTGAGCAGGGGATTGGACCTCCACTTCCAACATCAATGCTTTTGTGACTACATGACCAACAGATAGTAATTAATCCTGTAGATCCTCTCAAAACAGGACTTTCATGAGCAAACTTTCTCCCTTCCCAAAAGCATGTAATTCTTCCCTGTGATAAAAAATGCTCTCTAATAATAATGCTCTCTAATCACATCTAATTTAAATGCTGAAAATAATGCTCTCTAATCACATCTCATTTCCAGTATATTTTTCACCTTATGTTTCATTTTCTGTCTGACTTGTTTGAAATACTTCAGAAATATTAATCATCTGAAAATATTGGTTTTCTCCTTTTTTTAATAGCATAAAACTCAGGCAGCTGGAAAGCAAGTGGAACACAGAGAATGTGACAAGAGTTATCCACCTTTTTATGCACAGTCAGTATTTCAGATATCAAATTATGTTCCCTTTCTACTTAATTCTCTTTCCCCTTTGGCCCATTGGACTTGGTTGCTTGAAGGTCTGTGGTTTAAATGCCTTCTTTCCTGACAATGAAGTAATACAGATTGCATTGGGTATTACAAAATGTGATATCTGGCAAATTGCATTTTAATAGTTTGAATGAAAGTAATGTAATTTCTCAGCATTCCTAGGCTGTCAAGACAAAAGGAGGAATGAGTGGAATTTAACTACAGAAATGGTTGGATTAGAAAGCTTTGATTTAAATATGCTTTGAGAAGTTTTCGTTTTTGATGCCAAACTCCACAGCACATATAGAATATAAATGAGACAGGAACTTTTTTTTTTCCTGTGTCTGACGGACAAGTACAGTCTTGATAAATTCCAAAGAAAAGTCTTATAGAAAGTGGTGATAGTCAATTTGTTCATCGGTAATAATGCTGTATTATGTTTGACACTTTCTGATTGAGCTTTGTCAGTAGTTACTTATTAATGGGAGGAAACCTCAGTCAAAAATTTGTGTTAATACAGTAGCAAATAGAGGTACTATTGGCAAAACCTGACAAAACAGAACAAAATTAATAATTGTCAGAGAACTGTAATTTAAAGTGAAGGAAACAATCATTTTTCATTGTATTAATGTAAAAATATAAGATTCAAACAGTGATTTTCTGCTCATTGTTTTTGCTTGCTCACAGGGTACTCTAAAACATCACTGGAATATGTAACAAAATTAAATTATGAAAGCATATCAATGTTTCTTCATACTCTTAATATTTATTATTTGAAATTGCTCTCCCTCAGGTTGTATACAAATATGCAAACTTTAGTATCTGTCCATGATTAATTTCAAATATTTTCTTTATTTGATGAAATAGAATGCCATAAAATAAAATCTTGTGATGTATGGTTAGGACAAAATATTATGCCATTATTCATTTAATACAACTGTCATGTTTTCATTCAAACTTAGAAAAAATAATGTCAGGCACCACATGAGGGATACTTTATCACCAAAGGTAAAAATGTTGATAGTATTTTAAATAATGAAGAGGCTCTCTGATCTAGAAAGGGATAGATAATCTTCACTTCAGGTGTTATGGGAAGCTATAACAAAGTCACATTCTTTCTGTAGTGCACACTGGCAGAATTTTAGAATGAATTCAACTGTTGGCCAGCTTTCTGCACACTAACTCACTTCTAGCAAAATTATTTTCAAGACTTAAAACCTCTGAGCAGCTTCAAAAAGGCTTTTATCTTATATCAGTCCTTGCTGTCATTCTTTTTCTCTATCTGACTCCATCAATAAAAAAATGGCCTGAATGTAAAGCACAGAAGTGTTCAATCTTCAGCTACTGACATCCTTGGTGTTTGCAAATCCAGTCTGGTTAGAAATGGGTGATTTTCAACAAATGAAGAGTGACACTTTCTTTTCACTTGCTCTTTGCTATAGCATGAAGCATTTGTTTTCATTCCTAGTTTTATCCTTTTGCCATCAAAATTGTCAGTTCAACATTATCAGTTAATGGAAAAACAATTTTCTGCAATTTATCTCTGAGTGATGTTTTCTTGTTCATCTAAAGATTGTACAGGCAACGTTTGAGCATGAAGATAGCCTGCAAGTATAACAGTCACGGGTAAATGATTGAAAACCTTTCTTGAAAATTTGTACTATGAAAGTCTTTCAGGAAATGACTGGGTACAGAAGTATCTAGGGATTTTGCTATGGGTTCCTCTCAAAATAAATTAGTTGAAGCTCTTCTTGGAATCTCTCTCAAAAAAATCTCTCTGAAAATTACCAACTCCCTTATTTGATGGTACTGTGACTTCTACTCTAATGGTCTTAATATGTATCTTTTCCCTTTCTTTCCTTCACTAAACCTCTCTTTCCCTCTTTTAGTCAGAAACAATAACCATTATGGCCCACTAAATGCCCCTCAAAAAAGTGGATATATTCCCAAGAATTCTTTCAAACAACGGACACCCAACTCTTAGGAACTTTCAGTACAGTCTTGGTTTACCCTGTTCCTGTTCAATGGAAAAATAGCATTGCCTGTCCAAAAAGACAAGAAAAGATAAAAGCTTCATTTTGCACAATATTTGGAGAAAGAGTCCTGCATCAACACTAGTATTCAAAGACAAATAGACAGAATTGTAATATTCAGTCTCTCTTTTGACAGATATATTTTTCATGGCTTAGCTGCGCATTTAGGTGTGCATTTGACTGATTGACATTAGCTATTTGCAGAAGCAGGAAGAAAAATAATGAATTGTTCCGAAATGAGGTTTGTAAAGGCCAAGCTCCTTCTGATCTTAAACCTATTAAACGTGTGCCAAGACCTGACTTACCTAGCTCTCCTTGACTTTCATGCCAGTCTGGTTCCAAAAGCTTTGTGAAAATGCCTCCTTTTGCCAGTGTGAAGCAGGAACCTTTGAAAATATAAAACAGATGAAAGATGCAGATGTCACAACACACACAAGACTTCCAAGATATTGGAATGCTTTTAGGCCAAAATTCCTATGAGTAAAAGGGCATTCTCCACAGAATCAGATCTTATGTGTCCTCAAGACCCACCAGTTTCTGTCCAAGTGAAGTATTCCTAAGGCAATTTTCTGCTGGTAGTGAAGATTTCAGATCACAATACACATTTATGCAGCTCATGAATGTATAGCATATGGTTATGGCAAACTAGAAGCTTCTCTAAAAGTGAAGAAACATAATTTTTAGGGTGTTCTACCTGCTTACTAGGTTGCAGAGCACAGACACACTGAAATGTGGGTTTGAGGATAAAGAGAAAGAGCAGCTGTAGAATCAAACCCATTACTCAAAGTGTGGAATTAAAGTTAAAAAAAAATACTACTAAGGAAGAAGCATATGCAAGCTCCCTGTTGCTTCTAATGTGTTCTCTCTTGGTATGAACTGCAAGGACCCATGGTGTGCAGTGATTCTGCTGCCTCCCTCAGTAGGTTTCCTTGTCCCAGAATTTTCCCCTAACAATTTCATCTTTATGCCAGACAGGTTGACCTAACACAGTTTGTATCTTAATGGGGCACAATATTGTTGCTAGCCCAAAAAAGAAAGAAAAGGAAAAAAAAAAAAAAAAAAAAAAAAAAAAAGAAAAAAAGGGGGACCCCNAAAAAAAAAAAAAAGGAAAAGAGTGCAGTCCCAAATTCTAATATGAGCAGATTTCACTTACAACCTTAGCCAAAAGATCATCCATATCAGCTGATGGAAGAGTCCTTCCTATGGACATGAAGAGTAACTTCGCCTTCCTTTGGATGACTGTGCACTGAAGTACTGTGTTCCTACTGGTAAGCAAAGGCCTCAAAACAATCAATGAAAACCAATCAAGTCAGAGAATGCCTGCAGTCCTGCATACTGAAGTCACCAGAATTTTGTAAATCACAGGCATAATCAAAGCTTTTCTCTTAACATCATTTGTTTTGCAGAGGGGATATGAGAAAAATCTAAGAGGTATATGAGGTTAAAAGGCACGTAAAAATGAATGTGGAATGTGTCTTTTGAGACACTGTTATGTGATCACTAAAAATGTCTCTGAAAACTAAGGAAGGAGGGAGAGGCAGAAAATTAACAACTAAATTTTGGTATTTAACTCCATAAAGACTTAATTTATCATGTGGTTTGGCTACATATTTTACAACATTTAAAATTGTCTTTTAAATGTTTTGTTTTCTGTGGAGATTAAGTTTAATAAAGATTATATGACACACCAAAGTGGAGAAAGGCTGAGAAAGGAAAAGAGGAAAGGAAATAATTTTTGAGATGGAATACAGATCTGTCCAAACCAGAAGAAGGACTTCATGAAAAGCAGAGATAATGAAATACTGAGGGCATTGCAGTGTTTGAGAACTCTGAGAGTAACTAGTTGATGTTAGCAAGTTAATAGTAGGATATCATTTGTAAGGAGGCAGAATACAGGGTTGTGGTGAAGAAACCTTTTATGTTTCTGGTGCACTGGGGAAAATGGTCCATAGTTAATCTGCTTTTGTGTACACACAAGTTTGTAAAGGTGGCCAAGTGAGCTGGGAGACATTTAATGAAGACTTTCTGCAGAGGAAGAAGGCTGCAGGTAGTGGAAAAGTCCTTAAGTCATAGAAACTGCAGAAAAAGCCTTGAAGAGATTCACAGGCACCATAGGGCCACACAGAAAATTTTGACAGAAGTAGAAGAGAGGAAAGGACAGACATGCTTTTTTCCAAACGGTATTCCATTGTAATTGCAAAATTAACCAGCTCAAAATGGACAGGTCTCTGTGATTCTGCAGAAGCTGGAACTCTACACCCTTGAGAACACTCAAGCCGAAGGACTATTTCAGAATGGTGCAGAAAGAGAAACAGAAAAAAGAAGCTAGATCTGGAGGCTCTAGTTTAAGATTTACTCCTTTCTGTTTTTATCTTTTGATACAATTGTTCAGGAAAATTCTGCAAAACCTAGCTTTCTGAACATCCTGCTTTCTATCTGACATTCAATCCAGAGGTATGCCATGAATCTTCAGGAGAATATGGAATGGTTCTGGGAAAGAAGTTTATTTTGGCATTTATAGTTTTTTATTTTTAAAAAACAAAATTTTTTGTTGATGGCATTTGGTATGAACTAAGATAGGAAGTGGAAATACTTAAAAAAAGTGTAGGAAATGCTTTCCTGCCTTCCAGTTGGTATGTCTATAACAAATCAATTGGTATTAAAGCTGAGATCCAGGCAAATTTATGTCAAGCCCAGCATGATATTCCAAGGGTGTAAAATGAACACAGCAGAAAAGACTCTCTCAGCTATGAGCACTAACGCTTAACTGATGGAAGATGGTCAGTAACAAAATTTTTGAAGGTGTCCAGCAGGTAGGATGTTTTTCAGCTTTTCTCTTCCCATTCAACATATTTACAGGAAACATATTGCTGATTTCTAGTAGGAAAAAAAAAGTAAAAAACAAATCCTGCTTTTTCTTATTTTCTTTCTGCACAAAGAACAAGCAGAGTTAACTGCAAGAATAAAAAAAAATAAATCTCTTTTTTATTTTTGTATGAGACAGCAAGACAGTAAATGACTCCCATTTGCTGCAAAAATGACAGCACTGTGGGCCAAATGGACTCCAACACAATATTGATTAGGACTATTATAGCCCATCAAGGAATAAATGGGACAGCAATTTCAAAAATACTTGGGTAGTTTATGTGATAGAAAGAAAAAACCAAATTATTTGACACAGAAACAACCAAAGCAACTGGCATTGCAGATGAAAATTATGGATATTAATGTGGATATGATATAACCAAGGAAACTGTGAAAAAGATATTTACAAATAATTTCACTTAGTTAATTTATTATTTTATAAGTATTTGTGTGAAAATTAATTTATACATTCAAAAGCACTGCTAAAGAAATTTGAATATTCAGAAACAAATGCGTTTAGAGATTCTGTCCAAACAGCTGAGATATTCCCAGCTCCCCCTGAGCTGTGTGAACACTGATGTCTTCTCTTTTCATGAACACTTCACCCTACAGAGAACGTAAAAATCATCAGAAATATTACAATGCTTCCTGAGTTGCCTCAGCTTCTCCTCTTCTAAAAATGTTGTGGTTGTTGTGCAGAGAGCTGGGGCTTTACATGGCGCTGCTCCTCTGCTCCATCCCCAGGAGTGTCCTTCCCAGGCTGGCTGGGCCACCCAGCCTTGACTCCAGCCTGGGCTAAAGGGACTGCTGGGCTCAGGCATGAGGTGACAGTAGGTTGGAAGCACCTGACACTCCGTGTCAGGAGCCCAGAGCTGTAAGCGGTCAGTTGTACAAGCACTGGCTGAGGTCTTATTCCAGCAGGAGTTTGAACTTTCAGCTCGGGAGTTGATTTTGCCTGCAAGATGGTTCCAGTTAATCCAGTGGCAGAAAGCAGCCCTGCTTACAATGTGAGGCAGGGTATTTCTTGCAAAACAGGCACCAGTAATGTGGTCTAGACTGTTTCTTACTGTTTCTTTGAACTCTTACCCTACTTGCATTAGCACTTTAAAAACTATTTTCTGTTACAGGCTTTTTCATTTCTACATAGTACTTCTGTAGTCAGAGGTTGTAAATGACTTTTCTGGTGGTTCTGTAACACTCTGCTTTGGACACCAATGCAAACCACAGCTGTGTCACTCATTCACACTTTTCTTCCAGAATTCCCTACAAGAAGGTAGCACTGCCACTATGAAGTACATTGCACCATCTGAGATCAGCAGCTTATATATTTTTGTTCAGTAGTGTTAAGGTGTGATAAGGCTTGAACAAAATACATAAATAGCTATTCAACTTTAACAAAAAGTCTCAGCATCGTTTATTTCTCTCTAATTATTATTTCATCCATTTCCTGCACACTGTTAATTCTCTGAAGTAGTATGGAAGTTTGCATGAAACAAAATACTGTATTAATTAAGAGCATAGTAGGCTTTGCCACTTAAGAGTCTACTCTCCTGTGTAACCATCAGTACTTGTCCTGTTCCATAAGTATAAATTATTGGAGATGATTGGAGCAAGAACTATTGCCGTCCATCATCTCACAGAACGCAGTTTGACTCTGTTTTCACCAAGACTGCTGTAGAAAATAAATAAGTAAATAAATAATTTTTCAGATCACAGATTTTCTTTCCATGAAATGGAATAGAATTTCAAGATACATACTACTCTTGAACTAAAAACAATGCTGCTGTTAGCTTCTTTTCCTTCAAATCAATACAACTCACACAATATAACCAGCTAAGAGCTGAGGATATAATTTGAGAGATATTGGGCTTTGTACCCTCTTAGATATCAGATAAAACTCAGTAGCATTTGGAATCAAAAACACAAGCAGTACTTCGGAAAGGACAGTGAGTAAAGAACAAACCAGGGGGCTGTCTTACAGCTATAGCAAAGGTTTGTTGGATCTCCTTAGATTAGCTGAGACAGCACTGCTGCTAAGCTCCTGTTTTATGAATACCCAGTGAGAGCAGACAGCTTGTCTGCTTGGAGCAGACACTGCTGCTTGGATTGCAGCATACAGAAATATATGCACACAGGTTTTTGGACCCTTTCAAAGATAACAACCTTCTTGTGCCGTTGCTTGAAAATGATAAAGGAAGCTAAATATTGGGCCAGTAATTTCAAGTGAGAGGAGTAATTTCAATTAATGAGGAGGTAGAAGCCACTCAGACAACACAGGAAATAAATATTATAGAGGGATTTTAGAGCAAGGCAATTAGATATATCTAAAGAGAGCTAACTATTGGCAAGATGGCTGAGACACAAAATCTACTCCATGGATAGGCACAGAAGATCTAGGAGGTACTCAATGCTCCTTGCCTAAATTAAAATTTTGATAAATGCTCTAAAAGAAGATACTTCTAGAGTAAAGACTGGCCATCCCACTCCAGAAAGGCATGTCAGCATCTCTGGGAGACAAACACGTGGAGTACTGTGAGAGTGGCAATTGCCTCTCCCTGCATGGTCTGGAGCATGCTGAAAGGTGAATGCAGCTGGGCCACAGGAGGTGACAAGGGGTTCAGCTAGTTTAGGTTTGGCACTAATACACAGAATTTTAGAGAAGAGGATGGGGAAATGCAGTTCACAGTCCCCCTTAGAGCAGCTAGGCTACATGGTATTGCTGTGATGTGTCCTCCATCAGCATGGACACAATTTCCACTTAAATCCTGCATGACTGTGAATTATCCCAAGCAGACTTCTGGTGATTATTTCAGTAACAGATTTGTGCCTTGTAATCTTCCATAATTTTGTTGTATCTGAAGGATAGTGTTACAAGTAACACTTCAGAGACTTTAAATCTGTATTAAGACTTCTTCGGGGCATTAATGATGGGCATTTTGCTTTTTAGAATGAGTAAACCAGAGCTGGAATCAACAGTTTTGCAGCCAAGGTTCCAAGCAACCTAATGTGGATTTAAATTTGGACTAACCTTCAAAGCTAGTCTTGCTTTGAGTGTAGGTTGGATTAGATGGCCTCTAGAGGACCCTTCCAAAGTAAACTATTAATTATTTTAAATGCAATTTCTGGGTGGTAAAAGGATTATACTATTTAACTATACACTTTATATATCTTTAGTGTCAAGTTTAGTAATTCCTGGCTCAGTTAGAAAAGTTTCTGTGGTTAACTAAGAACTGGCTGGGGAGCTACCTCAGGCTTTTCCTAAACAGAGCAGACAGCTCAAGTCTCTAATAGACACTACTTTTTTTCCTCACAGCTGTTATTCCAGGTATCAGAATTAATTGTAACTCATAAAAGTGTTAAAAAATAGAAAATAAAGCTTTTAATAGTGTTATTTTTTCTAGTCCCTAGTATATTAAAAAGTAGGTGGTAGTTTAATAATTGTTTCTCCCTCAAGGAAACACCTGCATTTCATCTGAAGTCATAAACTTACTAGTTTTCCAGTTGCTCATGATTTGAATTTGGAGGGAATAGGAGGGGAAAAAAAGAATATTCTGAAGAATATCTTTATAGCATGCAAAAAATTTTTCTTATAATTTCATCACATAAATAAAAAGTTACATAAAATTTCCCTTTTTTCTTCTTTTTTCATATCTGATAGTCTTCAAGAAGCAGTTAATTTATTAATTCTCCTCTTCATCCTCAGCATAAAGATGCCTTTCCTATAATTCTGAACTTTTTAGAAAAAGTATGGATTTTGTTCTTTATCTCAAATGTAGACTGACAACCTTTTGGGTTTGTGAATTTAATCAAAGACCCACTTTGACCCACTGAATTTCTTCTTGCTCTCATTGCTTCCTTACTAAATTGAATGGCTTCATCTGGGTGTGAGACTTATCTGTTTCTTTCCTTTCTCATGTCTAATCAATCACTGCCTGGGTGTAAATGCTGAGAGTGGCACGTGTATCCATCATTCTGCTGGTGCTTAACTACATGGGCTCTGAACTGCTGGATGAAGAAAACAAATGACATCCAAGTAATAAATATTTTATAGTCTTTGCCTTTGACAAATATTAATTACCTATACAACAGTTTGCTCTCTAGTTTATGGTAGCTCCGACCTGGGGTCAGGTCTTTTTTTTTAGAGTGAAGTAGGGTGAAATTCCACTCAACTTTCAACAAGATTTATTTAAATGAATGCTTGGGGTACAGGTGGGATGCAAGACATGATTATGAATTACAATTTTTTACTGATCAAGTGAAAATCGAAAGCAATTCTCTCACTTTTGCATGGTTCTGTTCTGCTCTTTGCAAACTAGACAAATAAAATGGTGCACCTCATGAAAAACCATGAAGAAATACCTACTCTTCCCATCATATATGCTTCCTTGGCATGCCACATTTCACTCACTAAATTGCATGTATGTTGGATTTTACAAGTTTTCTGGCCTGTTATAATTTTAACTCCTTTTCTGTCACCTGACAATAAAAAGAATATTCATAATCTGGACTGCAGAGTCAGTTCTTTCACAAACCTGATTTGCATGATTAAATTAGCGTGTGAATTTTGCCTGGAATAAAAAAAAATACACTAGGTCATCATCATATGTTATACATTTTATACATTTGTAGTCACAACTTCTTACTCAAATAGATTGTTATGTTTGTAAGCAATTCTAGCCAGTGGTGAAACAGGAAGTATCTGATTGATGAAATAATTTCTTTTATAATTGCCACATGTCCTGTTTGGAGAAGTAATCTTTATTTTTGTTGAGTATCATCCTAATTATTTGATTTATTTCTATCTTTCCAAGCATTAGTAATCTTCATAACTTTGGAAAGTCTCCCCATAATTATTCCCTGAGGTCAATGTAGATTGTAATATGGAAAACTCTGAATAGTTCTGAACCTAGAATGGCATTCAAGGAACCTCCTGAAATATGACTTTTGGTCTTTGGGTCTTTAAGTTTTTTTTCAAACAATTTCATATTCTTCTGACCTGTAAACCTTCAATTTTTATATATTTGACTCTGTGAGACAGCAAAAAATAATCTTTCTTACATTAATAATTCATAGTTGTACTATTGTTATAAATCAGAATTATGAAGTTTTATATTATTCTTCCTTTTTATAACTCCCTAATGGTATTTTTTTAATCAAAAAAAGAATTTAATTGTCCTTCTAAGTTTTTAACCCTGAAGACCAGAAATTTACCGTCTCCATTCATGGAATGTCCTCACAAACTATAGATTGCCCACTTTGAAGAATTAATTTAGACTGAATCAATCTTTTATATATTTTTTTCAGAGCCTGACTGTAAAATTTAGCTGTTTCTTGGATGTGATTTGTGAAATATATCAGGTGATCTCATTAGAGCTGCCTCCCTGGAAACGCCCTCAGGTTTTTCTGGCATGCATACCTGACAAAGCATTTGTTTTCTCAATGACCATAATGAAAAGCTCCTTTCCCTCCAATAGTCATATATTCACCACTTCTTTTTTCTCATTGTACTCATTCAGGAAGCAAACACTCCTTCTCCATGCACCTTATGTTATGGTAGAAGTTTTCCCATCAGCCTTCCCAGCAGATGTTTGTTCCTCTGCAGCATTTCCTTATGATTTCTAAATCTCTTGGCAACCTCCCTTTCACTACACTATTAGTGCAGCAAATATTACTGGTGGTCATATTCCTTCCTCCTTCCTTCTCCCATCACTATTTTTTTTAATCAAAATCATATTCGGTCTGAATCTTGTAACTGCAGGCAGAAAATGTGCTGTCTAGCAGAACTGGAAGAAATGCTAGCCCTCTCTCAAAAACAAACAGTGGGTTATTTTCAGTTTTGCTCAGTACTGGAATAAAAGCAACAAAAAAGAATATTCCCATAAAATCTAAGGAAGTGTTTGTTTTTTTACTCCCCTAGAGCCTCTCTATACTGCACCTATTTGTTCCCTCAACATGACATGGTTTTTTTGTTCATGTATTTCTTTTCTCATGTCCTTGCTTTTAACTTTGCCAACACAAAACATTTATTAGTTCGACCAAAAAAAACAAATGCAAGAGTTTAGCTCAGCATGAAATGTTTTCCTCTCCCCCGAGAAAGAGCATAGCTCTCTCACTCTTTTCCCACAAAATGAATTCCCTTCTGGGACTTCATTCTGGCCGGTGATGTGTACATTTACAATGTATCATACATGAAGCTATCACCGGCCTGTATTTGGAAGAAAAGAGGTTATCCTTGGAAGAAGGAAGCTTGGTCCTGTTTGTGTTCCAGCGATGCTGGGAGAGGCAGGGTCATGGCAGCTCTCATTGCTCTGGGAAGGGCTGTGCCTGTGCTGCAGGTTGCAGTCTCACAGGAAATCCTCCTCAACAAGAGGAAGAAGACAAATGCCCCCATTACAGCTCTCCCTG
This sequence comes from Chloropsis cyanopogon, assembly GCA_013400585.1. NCBI lineage: Eukaryota > Metazoa > Chordata > Aves > Passeriformes > Irenidae > Chloropsis > Chloropsis cyanopogon. The sequence continues at coordinate 3,376 of WEZZ01022412.1, read as the reverse complement.
GTTTCGTGATGATTGTATGTACAGTGGCACCGAAGTGTGGAAATGAGATGGAAAGCAGAACACAATAGAGCCAGACTTACAGAAAACCTCCATGTTATAAAACGTGGGAGACTCAAAGATTAAATTAAGTTTGTTATGTATTACTTACTATGAAGTGAAAGAAATGAATTGAGCAGAAATGATGGCTCCTCTGACACTTTCATAAGGGCTAAATCCTTGGAAAACACATTAAGTGTTGCTGTTTGGTAATGTTGCACTTTCTTCACTCCACAAATGAGGACCCAGGGTCCTTGTGGCCTGTGTTATTCTGAGGGCTTCTTCCTGTGTAAATGACAGCAGGGGAGGGGAAGGGAGGATGCAAATGTACACACCTAAATATCACCCTAACATTGAACCAGAATGCAGGTAGATTGGACAAAAGGATATGGGAGCTGGGAGGACTGGATTTCCTGCAGGTTAGGTATACCTTGTGAGTAAAATCTACAGCTTCAAAGAAGCTCTGTCTTACTCATCTCCAGAGGTCCTTCCCAAGCTCAAAAATCCTGTAATTCTGTGAAGGTGTATAGAACAGCCAGCTGGAAAGTACACAGACTAAAATGAGACTTTCATTTCAATTCTCTTGCCTGCCAAATAGCTTAGAGAGTCAGTTTCATGACTTCTTTCTTCATTCTTAGACATAATTAATATTTTAAATATTTAGAGAAAAAATGAACGAACAGAACAGCTCCAATAATGGACTGTGAGCAACGCACTGCAAGACATTCAAGAGACTGGTGTTCATCTCTCAATTTATGGGAGATATAGGTCAACTTTTTCACTTTTAATAAGGCACAGTGATGATCTAAGCCCAAAATGATACTCTAAACATTGCTTTATTACATTTTAAAAAACCATCCATAGCCATCCCAGAAAGTTTTGTTCTGCAGCTGCTCCTTCCTGTAAGTAAAACACATCTTTTCAACATGCCAATTACAACTTGAGAATATCACTTATGCACAGGCAAAAACAGTGCATACCAGTGCTTAAAACTCTGCAAGGACTTTATGAATGTTCGTGATGTCTCAGGGCTGCATTTTGACATTAGTTTCCGGTTGGGTCTGGATGCTGTATGTGAACTCCTGCAATAAATCTGCAACACAGTAAGGAACATGACTCAGATGTGTCAGGTTCTAAGTGGACACCCTTCCTTCTGAGCCATCCTTCCCACTTGGAAAGAGGAGACTTTGTCCTCCACAAACCTTGAAAAGGAAAGAAGGGCAAAATGTACCACTCGCAAGTAACTATGGCAGGTTTCTCAGCTTTCCTTAGAAACACTTAACTCTGAACAAATTAATATTGTTCTGAGAAGAAATGGTTTATAATAAAGGGCATTTTCTTCCACATTTTACAACCATGCCTTTTTCTCCAGCTGTGAATAGAAACCAAATTTTCCTGCTTGTCTCATGAGGTCTTTGGATGATACAGACTGCTTTGTAAACAGCTGTTCCAGTGCTCAGTGAATTGAGTGAATTTGGAGGTACTTCAGTGGCAATATCTGCATCCAGAATAAGAAAATTACATCCATATTCTTCAAGGCAAAACTGAGAATGAGAAAGAAGTTCAGCTCAGAGAATAGAAGTAAATAATTTTCTGTGGTAGCCACATTACAGCTGTTGCAAAAGCTTTTGTTGAAAAGACAATTAAAGTCTGAATTAGAATTTTCCATACTTATACTTTGTTTTCATTAGGATTTATGTTTTCTCTGCTGAGTTTAAGTAGATTCACAAGTATGGAATGAAAATATTTTGTTCAGCTGGTTTTCCTATCATGTTTATCTAGCCTGCTGAAGGTTCTCCAGCAGCCTTTCTGAAGTTAAAAGGAGGAAAGTAATTATTAATAAAGGTCATTTTCTTTTCCAATTCTTTTTTGTTTTTCTAAAATAACTTGAATAATTACTACCTACTTTACTTTGTCACCTATTTCATTGTTTTGTTTCCCTGATGGTTTGTACCTCTTTAGCCTCTTGCCTTTGTGAGTTCTCGTGAGTAGTAGTGGCAGCCTGATTTTGCTTACACAATCTTCTAGCGAAACAGAACAAAGCAGAAACTCTTCTTCGGTTCCTCACACTGCTATTGCTTCATTATCTCCAGAGTTTGAGGGAAACAAGAGCTCTCCATCACTTGCAACATGGCAAACTTCCATTTCTTCCTGCCCATTACAGAGTATACCTACATCTGCAGCTGCATCCCCCTGAAGAGAATCGGAAATAGCATCTAAAATGAAGAAAACAGACTTGCCTCTTGTTTCTATTCCCACAGCATATGCTTCATGCTACACGTAGGCTGGAAATAGACGATCAGGCAGCAAAAGAGCTAATTCCTAAGAGAAGGCTTGTGCCATCACGTCACTGAAAATCTGGACAGTCAGCAGGACAATGCTGAAGTTTCTGGCCTCCATTCTTGGCTACCCAATAAACACCCTGTCTCTTCCCCAGTAAAAAGCAGTCCAAGTTGGCTTAGTTACAAGTGGAACATTTTGCACGCAAAGATTTTGCTCCCATCTGTGCCCCAATTTGTCCTCAAGCCAAATATGTGGTGCACAGCTGACCCACACCACCTTGAGCAACCACCATTGGCCTAACCAAAGGCTTGACTTTAAGCCCCCTCATTTAGTCTTAGCTTTATTTCCTACTTCTACTATCTCCCTTGAGCCAGAAGGCACAGATTTAATCCCAGAGCTCTTACCCTCTTCCTGTTCTATGAATAACCTCTCATCTGTAGGAGCTGCAAAGTCACGTGTTTGAATGTTCATTGCCTTGAATTAGCAGTCTCTTTGTCTTGGCATTGACACAGGATGGGAAGAGTTGAAAAATCAGTGTTTATACCGCTTTATATAAGACACCTTTGGAGAATAGTCTTCCCAGGATGCCTGCATGCAGCCTGTAATACGACAGGCTAAAAGGCGGATGAGTGGAGGAACCTCTCGTAGGTGCCCTGAAGAGCCCCCTGTGGTACCTGTAAGCTCTTTGTGGCTCTAGACCTATGCAGATGAATCTCAAGAGTAGTAGAGATCTCTTATATTGGAAAGTTAAATGTAAAATTTCTCTTGAGTTCATTGTGAGTAACACCTCCAACATGCACATAGCCACACCATTGTCTTGTTCTTTAACTGGCATTCTCGGTCTCCTACTGTGGCATT
>WEZZ01022411.1:38318-51549 GCA_013400585.1 Chloropsis cyanopogon | reverse complement strand
GCTGAGGTTAGTGTTGCCTATCAGTACCTGTAAAAGTGCAGTGCTGCTCTGAAGGATATTTGTCCTTCATGAGAAGGCTGGCAGCTTTTGACATGAGGCTGCCTTTGGGGCTTTGTACCAGCAGCCCCCTTTCTGACAAGCTGCTTCTCAGTACTTTCCAAGACAAGCATGAATTTTGACAACTTGTGCTATAATACTGCTGTGTGAGGCTTTAAAAGATCAAGTTTACTGAATGTGGATTTTATTGCCCCAGTGTTGATAAAAAGTAGCCATTGAGGCTTCATGGAAGATAAAACTTCCACATCCCTTGTAAAATGTATTTTTTTTTCTGGACATCTTAGGCATTTTTGACCTGTCTTTTGACAGTAATCCAAATATTCAACATCAGTATTGCCAATTTGGAGTCAAAATTCCTGCTGCCAACTTTATAGCAGCCACTCTTTTAGTATTGCTGGATGAGAGGTTGTGGAATGGGATCAGCCAGAAGAGCCAGTGATTGTTTTGTGGTGGTGGGGGAAAGATTTTATACAAAAGACAAAAATAATCCTAGAAGGTGTTAGTTCATTTGTCCCTGTTGGAAAATGAAAGCTGTAGTTCAGCTTCCTTTGTCATCAAAGGAAGCAATTCCAATAATTTCAAGCATTTTGTACATAGATTTTGTCTGGTTTAATTTTAAATAGAAAAATTTGAGCCAGGTGTTCTATGGGTTTTTGCCAAAAGTCTTAAACAAATGAAAACCGAATGAACTTGGGAGACTAGTGGTTTGTGCCTGAGAGGGAATTTTGAGTGGCAAAAATCATCAAGTTCAGCTCTTGCTGGAGCTGTGGGCAGTGCTGTAAGCATTGTAGAATGAGTATTATAAACCTGAGCAAAGTCAGAGTTTTGTAAATGCATGCAGACTGTCTGAGGATCTTGGACAGATGTTTCAGATGTTAAAACAGGATAGGCTTTGCCCATCCAAACAATCTGTCACTGTGCGTGTGTTCAATAGGCAAATAAGAGGGAACGCCAGCTTTTTTCATGTAAATCTCCAGGGATTTTCCTCTAGGGTTCAGAGCTCTGGCAAAAAGCTGTCTGCAAGAATAATTAAACGTGTGTGTGTTGGGGGGAGGCCTACAAAATTTAAACAAAATATCCAGTGCACAGGCACAGCATATGTATATCTTTGAATTCAGTATATCAATGCTTACAATTAGGAAAAAATCTATCCTATAAAAAATTCCTTATAAAATCAAGTATTTTGGGGCTGTCTAAAGGAGCACATAGTTTTGTGCTAGGAATTGGTCTTTATCCAGCATGCTTTACATGTATTTGTTGAAGGATACAATACACTTGTATTATTGCACTGATTTCATTCTTGGATGATTTCCCCTTTGGCATACTAGTGGCAGTTTTTCATTGGTTATTCATTTATATTATTGATTAACACCTACTGGACCAATTCATTAGTCCCACTGAATCCATTTTAAGTATCAGGGTTTTCTAATGGAGAAATATCCTTTACAGAATACTAACATCACACTTGTAAAACATTCATTGGCTTCATTTATTTTGCTGTGTATAGCATAAACCATGCATCAACAAGTAGATGTTCTTTTGTTGCAGGTCTCCAATTTTGCAAACCTTCTGGCTTTTTTGTTATGGAAATGTTACCTGGAGCACAAGAGAGAATTCTTCAGGAAAGCTCTTGGGTCAAGGTATTTTAACTCTATGACATAAAAGTACAGGCTATATCGCCAGAAACCCCTCATGGGCTGAGAATATGAAGTACTCTGGTTTAGGATTGTGTGTTCCCTATTGTTCTTCTCGGGGAAATATATTTGCACATGACTAGGTACATATGTGTAGGTATTTTTTAGTGTTTGACTTGTCAAAAACATCGTTACGTGTGCCAAAATTAATGATCAAAGGCCTACAAACTGAATGATAGTGAAATTCTACCAGCTTCCAAAGATTAGAAGATGTTGTTCAGTACATCTGTTGGCAGCCTTGGCCTGTTCCAGTAAAGAGCCATCTAGGTTTTTTCCTTATTTGCTGATAAAAATTGTTTTACTCATAAATTTCTACCTTTGCTGCAGCTTGTGATTGACATGCTCCTGATGACTGACAGGTGTGTGCTTACAAGATTTTTGCATGATGCCTAGGGCAGGCCTAAGTGTATGGGGGAGAAAACCAGGGTTCAAAAAAAAGGTATGAATAAGGCTTGTGTTCTGAACTTCAGCTGTTCCCCTCCAGAAGGGAGCAATACTAGAAACTGTCTCTCTGCATTAAAAAGAATGTATTGCTCTCAGGCCTTGCTGATCTGAAGTGCCTTAAACAAATAAAAAAAAATTATATTAACAGATTAAAAGAAATAACCAGAGTTAGGGAAATAGAAATTAAGACAGAAAAAAATAATTGTGGCATTTTTTATACCCTAATCCTTCAGTAGTTCCTAGATTTCCTTCCAGTAGACCACTTTGGGATGGTATTAGTACTTTACCAAGGGCACATAACTGGTGAGAGTTTGCAGTAGGGCTGTGCTTTAAGACACAAACAGATGTAGGGCAGTAGCGTGGCTGCGGCAGATGAATAGGTGATGAATCAGGAGAGCTTTGCACAGTACAAAGGATAAACGTTGTCAGTGCAAGTTGTCCTGTTTCTTGTCTTTAAAGACACCTCATTTGGGATGTGCTCTTCTCACCAAATGAAATGTAATGACTGTCTCCTGACTTGGTAACTACTTTGAAACTGGTTAAAGCATAGGCTGCAATTATGAATTAGTATTTACTGAAGCTGAGCATGCAATTCCTGGTGTTATATTGCTTTGAAGCCCAACAGTTCATACTTGACACATTTCATGGGGTCAAAAATGATTATTTTAGTAGCTGAAAGTGTGCCAGAAAAGTCACGTGAACTTGAACTTAAATTTTTGTTTCTCAATGTCCTATTTAGACAACACATGTAGCACAATGAGATTTGCAAAGCCGGAAACCTTAATGTTAGGATATTCCCTAACCTTCATATTCAGTCTCTTCAGAAACATCATTTTTTGCTGTCTGTGGGGTCCAAACAGAGCTTAGGGAAATCCAAGGCCTTGGACTCAGGAGGAAGAGAGCTGAATTAATAAATGTCCATAGACGGTGGAAAGAATTTGGTGCTGACTAGCGTTTTCCTCATGGGCCCCCTTCTGCAGTGAGAAACTGCATTTCACGGGGTATTTGCAGAAAGCTCCATCAGAACAGCTCCACAGAGTTACACGGTCTGGAGAGCTATGAGAGGAACAAATGTTAAGCCTGGTATGGAGTGGAGGGGCTCCATGGAGATAGTGCAGCAGACACTTTCTAGCAGTCAGTGGATTATTTCTTTATAAAAAAAGAGATTGATACAACCCAGTCATCTCTCCTGAACATACACTTGGGTTATTTTCTTCCTCTTCTGCCTTTAGTATTTCCCACTCTGTTCCTGCCATGGGAGTTGTGTGTGTGTGCAAAAGAAATGCAGGAAGGTTGTATGGTGGACACAATATTACGTTTTCTTCATGGGTTTTAGTGGAAAGCCCTAAGAAACTAAGGGTATGGGTTCTCATGACTGCAGTGATTCATGGTCTCAGTAAGGGAGTATAAGCACAGGCTTTTAATGAGCAAATTAGTTTTTATGTGCTAGTGACTATATAATTATTTGGACTTACTAATGTTTTGGAGCTTACACAAGATAAACTTCTAGTTTCTTTTTTGCTCGCTTGATTTCCCCCTCCTTGTGGGAAAGAGTGCTCAGAATGAATGTACAATGTATGGAATAAGTTCTCATTTGATTTTAATTATTTGCTCTGTATATTCCGGCGCATTTTGTGGGACTCCGAACAGACTGGATGGCAGGTCAATTACAGGGTGTCTATCCACAAATGGTGTTGAAACCGGCTTAAAGCATGGCTTTGTTGGGAATAACTTGCCCTTGTGCTGTCACTGAGCCATTTGTAGGTTCCTGTCTAGGTTTCTGAAATGCCTGGAATTGTAAAACATGCACAACACATATGTAATATTTTGACTTTTGACAAAAATAACTTCCAGAGACTAGGTAGCTCTGACTGGGCTGGGCTAAAGTTGGATGACAGAACTCTTTAATGCCTGTTTACCTGTAAAAGAGCAACTTGGAGCTGCAGATTTAGTTCATGATTTACCAATCCTTCCTGCCAGATCTCTGCTAATACTAATTAGGGCTGGCTCAGTGTGTGTGCTCAGTTGTGCTGTGGCGAGCCAGGCGCAGCACAAGCTGTGCTGCTGCTACCAGCCCAATGCCAGCTGCAGTAGCACAGACGATACCTGATCCAGCATAAAGCGAAGAGTGCTGCAGACAGATGACACCTGATCTCACCCAGTCTGCTGGGACAGACACTCCTTAAACATTTTTAACAAATCTGAAATGACCAAGCAATTTTTCACTGGCTCTGCAGTCTTTGTCATGGCTTCAGTGTTCCTGATACAGCAGTAAGCATCTTAAGGCAATATTCTTCATCTTGCAAAACCATACCTATGTTATCTCAGTAAACATCTGCCTGTGCCCTAAGGAGTTTGGTGAATATACCTTTTAGATAGGAGATTCTAGTTCTCCTAGTTCTCAACAAATTCTGGTTCTGTTTGGACTTTATTATTGCTTAGTTGTCAGACAGTTTTGTGCTAAATGCCTGTTCCTCTAAATGCTTAGGAGTTTAGACAGTTTGGTTTCCTTCAGCGAGCACTTTACTTATCAGGCTAACACATGTTAGCTGCTGGCATCTGGATCCTAAGCCAAAGAAAGTCTTCCATGGTAAGAAGGTAAAGACCACAGACACCAGCTATTTTAATTTAATTGGGATTCAGTTGGAGTCTAATTGTGCATAACCCTTAAGAGAATATTACTTACAAATTCCATTGAAAGTTGGACTGAGATCTAAAGCAGGAGGGGGACATTTTTGAGATATATATCTATTACTACTAATATCTTGGTTTTACATCTGCTATCCAAAAGAATTTGTGATGTTTAATAAATAACGATTTCTGCATGTGTGTGTCTGTAAGCCAGTTTGGGGACTCTGGTGTTTCTTTTTGAGGTGCAGTTCTGTGTTAATAATATAGGAGAAGTGTGGCTTGTCTTCTCATAGCACTAAAAGTGAGATAATCCCTGTGTAAGGAATCAGTAAGTATGGTCCGCTTAATCTAGTCCCAGTGTGAAACTGTTGACATTTGTTCTTTTTTTTCTATCATTATGTGACTGGGCCTGTTTTGTGCTGGATTAGGCACAAATCTCCTATGCAGCACATTTGGCATGTTACTAGTAGTTTAACTTCATTAATAATGTATGAAGGAAATGTAATCCATGACAAGGAAGGAAAGAAAAGTATTTTTACAGCTACCAAATCCTCTGGAATGGGTAATTATTCAAGATTTGATGTTATAGTTTACAACTGAGCTCCTTCCACAGAATAAAAAAAATATACATACATACAAATATAGTAGCACTATAGGAAATGTGCTCCTTTCTATTTGAGGTTGTATGTACTAGTTTAGAATGAATAAAATGCAGAGCGAAATGTAGATTGTAAAAAGGATGTGCTTTATCTTACATATTGTAAGCAGCACTGTGTTTTGATCTCAGCGAAAACAAGCTCAGACAATATAGCAAGCTTTTTAAAAGGGGCGGGGGGGGGAAGGAATGAGCAGCTACTCACTGAGTTATGTTGACCTTGCATAAGAAAAGAGATTAATTCCTTGTCAGCTACAGAGCATAGAGCCCATAGTGGTCTGTGGGCTGCTTCAAACAAATTTTCTTATTTAGAAATTCAATAGTATACTTGGTATTCCCTCACACCTGCAAGACAGTCCTAAACAGCCTCAATATTTGAGGTGGCTGAAAAGTCACAGTGTCCTGGACGGAGCCTAAACCAGCCCCAAAGCAGCAGTCGCAACTACTTTTGTGTTCTGCACTCCTGTCACATTTGTGCTATCAGAGCAACAGCTGGGGAGACTTTTTCAACAAAGATGAGTGTCAGATAATCCTGATGAGATTCCACATCCAACATCTTTTGTAATTATGTCACATTCAGCTGTAATGGAATAATTCAAGCTGAAAGGACAAGCTTTGATCCTTTCTTAAACCTTTCCCTGTGGACTGGCTATCTAAAAGATTTAAAGATATTTCTGTTACAAGATCTAGTGTTTCCTCAGAGAAGTCATGTTTCTGAAGCAGTGAGATCTGCAAGAGCAATATTATTTGCCAAATACATCTCTCAGAGCATTTCTGCAAAATAAAGATGTCAATAAGAATATGCCCTTCCATAACCAACAAAGAAGGTAGAATTTATTTTTATGTTAAGTCATTTGTGTGCACAGAAAATAGTCTTTGTTAACAAATCACAGTGGTGCAATCTATAAATATTGGTGTAAAAATATGTTTGTGCCGAAGGAAATGCAAATTTGTTTAGGCAAGTATCATACATATTTGGAATATCTATTGAGAGAAGTAAATGTTTCCAAAGAGCCACTCTTTACAAATAATTAGTTGACACTAGGATTTTTAAAATAAGATTTAGTGGGCAGTTTCCTATTGAATTTCAGTACTTTATGCCCCTAGGCCCTTTAGGTAAACTTAATTAACTTGGAAAGGCCTTTGGGTCTACATAAAAAAGAAGTTCTTCAAAGGAATCTTTCTTATTTCAGGACAATATTTTGTATTCTTTAGTGTTACAGAATACGGCACTAGCTATTTTATGTTTCTGAGCAGAATAGTGTGGCTATGGATGTGGAAACTGCTGTAGAAGATCTTTCCCTGGGATCCTTTTGGTCTCAGTTTGGAGGATGGAGTTAGGATCCCTAATTTTTCTGTGTGTCAGATTTATGCCAATGTAAATCCCTTGACTTCAGTGAACGTTTTTCATTTGTTTCCTGGCCTCCACTGGAAAGAGAACTGTTTCGAAAGGTTTTCACACATGGACTACATTAAGGGGTCACATTCAGATGATACTCTTCTGGCATTTCCATCAGCCAGGGGTCAATGAAGTGCTATCTGGGCTAAGGGTATAGGGTTGGGCATGTGTTTAGTGAGCTCCGAGTTTCCCATCTGTCAGACATGAGAAATTCAATGTCTTTTCGTGCATGCCTGTTTGCTTAGGGTCCAAGAATCAGTGTGGCAGGGGTCACTTCTGAGGGCTGTGCTGGTGGAGTCCTTTGGTATGCCTCCAAACAACTTGATTCGTGCCTCACTTCTGTCTGCTGGTGTTTAATGCTCACTCATCTTTATGGTCCTGAATTTGTGAGGCCTAGGATAGAAGCTGACCCCTTCAGAGGTATACAGATGGGAGAGGCCTGCTTTCACGCAGTCTCTCCTCCAAGTTTCTGCTACATATGTAGAATGTTATTAATTTTGCTTTAGCTTAAGTTTAGTTAATAAATAAAATCAATAACCAAGGTCCTGGGAGAATATTTTTCTCTCTTTCCCAGGATGTATTTCAGTTTATCTGCAAGCTAATAAATGGTAGTGACTAATGATTGGTATGAACAAACCTCAAAAGCATCAATTCAGAAAGCAACCTCGAGTTTGGACATTTACCCAAGTCAGTTGAGTCTCAAGAGTGATCAATCTGGTCTGAAAGCTTTGAAGGATTTCTTCCTCCATTTTGCTGGTTGAAAGGCATTGTTCTGCCTTCAGTTCAAGAGAACAAAATTCTGGGATGTAGTACACAAAGTTGGTCTTGTGCCTCTAAGGATGGATGCTGAGAAGGCTGAGCTTTTAACTCTTTCATATCCACTGTTACTCAATGGGATAGCTGCATGCTGCTGGCTAGTGCAGTTAATACCCCTGAAAAAGGTGTGATGTTTCCACATGGATAGGAAAGTAAGCCTTGGATTTTTCCTGTGTCATTTGAGTCTGTCTTTGACCATAGTGATTTATTCACTTGTTCAAGAAGTACCTCTAGAATTTGTGGAGAGCGGACAGGTACTAAAAAACTGAGGAAAAGGACAGTGCATGCTTACTTTTTAAAATAGGGAGGTGTTGATGAGAGGAAAGAAACAGGGGGACCTTCTAGACGAGCCAGAGAGGTTTTAATCTTTGGCAAAATTCTGTAACAAATTAATGTACAGTTTGGAAATATCTAGGAAATAGAGGATGAAGAGCAGCCAGAAATACCTCAAGATAAAATTTTATCTAAAGGTTGGAACCACCTTCTATGACAGGGCAAAATATATCTGGATAGAGGCAGAGCAATAAATTCCTCTGTATCCTGGATTCAGAAAAGGTTTTAAAACAGTCTTATGCAACACTTTTATAATGAATTTAAGACTTGTTGTCTAGGTGAAAATGTTGTTGTAAGGTAGGCTCCCAACCAGTTGGGCAATCATCCCACAGAGGAGTTATTTTTACTGAAAATAAGAGTCTACCAAACAGGCTTATTTGGAGCCCGATTCTGTTTGAGGATTTCATTGCTAACTTGACTGTTTTAATAAAGGCTATAATGAAACAAACTGGGGTGAGCTGCAATTGTTTGAGGGTGGGGTCAGAATTCAAAATAATTTTGGTAAATTAGAAGTTAAGTGATCTGAAAAGTACAGGATGAAATTTAGGCAGGTTGAATGATTATTTGGGGGTAGTAATTGCTTGCATGAGTATGGATGAGAAGCTATGGAGTAAGCAGAGGTTCTGTGGAGAAAGATCCAATGCCAAGTCACAAGAGAAACATGACTTAGCTGTGTTGTTTTATTGATAAAATTTGAACAGACCTGTAACAGGAAAGACACTTATTTTCCTCCCCTCTTGCCATTGTGAGCTTTCAGCTGGAATGCTATGTCCCATTTTGAACATTATACTTTGAGAAAGACTTCTCAAACAGGGAGGTTGGAAAGAACCACTGGAGATAGTTTAGTCCAACCTCCCTACTCAAGCAGGGCTCCCTAGAGCATGTTGTTGAGGATTGCATCTAGATGGCTTTTTAGTATCTTCAGAGAAGGAGACTCCAAAACCTCCCTGGGCAATTTGTTAAGTGTTCAGTCACCCTCACAGCAAAGTTCTTCCTCATACTCAAGTGAACTTTCTGTGCATCAGTTTCTGCCCAGCACCTCTTATCCTATTGCTTAGCACCACCAAGCAATATGAAAAGAGCCACCTGGCTTCTTGCCCTTGGCACCCTCTTTCCAGATACTTCTAGAAATTAATGACACTCCCTCTCAATTGGCTTTTTGTGAGGCTGAACAGGCCAAGCTCCCTCAGTCTTTCCCCATAAGTGAGAAGCTTCAGTCCCTTTTCCCCTCTCTGTAGCTCTCTGTGGGTCTTGCCCCAGGTATTTCTGTACTGAGGAACCCAGACCTGAAGCACTCCAGATGTGGCTTCACCAGGGCTTAATAGAGGGAGTGGATCACCTCTCTTAATCTGCTGGCAATGCTCTTCCTAATGCACATCAGGATACCATCAGCCTTTGTGGCCACAAGGACACTGCCAGCTCATGGACAGCTTTTTGTCCTCCAAGTCCTTCTCAGCAGAGCTGCTTTCCAGCAGGTTGGCCCCCACCCTGTACTGGTGCACCAGGTTCTTCCTTCCCAGTTGTAGGACCCTGAACCTGCCTTTGCTGAGCTTCAAAGGGTTCTGGTTTGCCTATCCCTCCAGTGTGTGAGATATTCTGCAAATCTGTGCAGCTCTCTGGGGTATTGGCCACTCCTTCAGCTTCATATCCTCAGCAGAGTTGCAGAGGAGGCACTCTTATCCCTTCATCCAAGTTGATGGATAAGCTAAGCAATACCAGATCCAGTATCAACCCTTGGGGGACACCACTAGTTACAGGCCTTCAACCAGACTGTGACACTGATTAAAAACCCTAAGCCCTGCTATTCAGACAGTTCTCAATCCACCTCACTGTCTAGTTTTCCAGCCTGCAGATTTTGGATTTGCCTGTGAGAATATCAGGAGAAATAGTATGAAAAGCCTTTGTGGAACTTGATGTAGACAACATTCACTGCTCTGCCCTCAACTCTCCAGCTAGTTGTCCCAACATAAAGGTAATTGGGTCTGAACTGGTTGCAGAGAAATGAGGGAAAAGCACTAAGCATCATTGATGTTAGGAGAATGAGACAGGCTGAATGGACTTTGATCCATTCAGAACACTGTAAATAAGTAAGTACCTGTGAAGAATGATCAGAGCATGGTTTATACTATGCCTGAAGCAAGGTACAGAAATGACCTCTTCATGTCCCTTATGACAATATTCAAAAACCTGTGGTCAATTCTCTATGATAAAACACTGTATATGTGTATTATCAGAAGTATGGTTGGAACTTGGATATCGGTACAATGGTGCCAATTAAACCAATTTGCAAACTTTTCTAGATCCTGTGTTTGATCACTGAGAGTCAGTTCTTCAGCCATTGGAATTAAAGACAGGCTGCTGGGGTGAATTTACAGACATTTGGTCTTGTAACTTTTAAGTGCGTTGCCCAACCAAAAAGTAGTTTAGGCTTAGTAGAAGTGTTCATTAAAGCTTAGGTGTCAATCCAATCCCAAGGGGAAACCCAGATTTGTATGCAGTGCATAAAGTTTCCCTGAATTGAAGATGTGATTGCAGTTTGGTAAAGTCAAAGCACATGTGACCAGCTCAATGCACTGAAGTGTCATTTCCGCAGCAAACTGACAGTTGTGCGTGTGGATAGCGCAGGGGAGCTGCCTCTCTATGCTGGTATTTCCTGTGCTAAATCACTTTATATGTTTGGAGATAATGTATTGCCTAGCAGGAAACGAGCTTGACTCATTTTACATACTGGAAGGTACAGTATTGGTAAAATCCAGCTATTCCAAAAGGATAGGGCCTGCGGTCTGTCAGCTAACTGCAGATTACTTCAGGTTAGGGGGCAGAGCTCATAGGATATGTGTGATGCTGCAAAGTGCTGGTGAAAGGCAGGACACTGTTCAGAGGAAAGCAAGCAAGAAAGACACACTACTCATTGACAGGCTACAATGATAGCAATAAGGCTTAAAGACTTCTGATCTAATTTCTGTTTCTGCATCCCGTCTACCTGCTGGGGCTTTGATAAGAGTAATAAATCTGTTATTCTAGTGTTTAAACTTTCTCTAGTTGGGAAGCTTTTTAAAATGTTTGTTAACTGGCAATGGAATTCTTCAAATGAGTGCAGTTACAGGGCTGAGAAATACTCTGGTTAATTTGTTTTGAGGTAGTTCATTGTATATATCAATGAAACAATATTAGATATCCCAAATACTTAATCTACATTATGAATTAGGACATTTATCAGAAAGCTCCATCAGATTTAACTATCATTGGGTAAAGGTGTTACTAGTACACACATCATGCTGCAGACTGACTTGTAAGATCAGTGGTGCAAGTGAACTTAGCTTTTGTCTTCCCATCTTCCTAATGCCCTCAGACTGCATGTCTGGTTGTTATTGCTGTGGTGAAAAGAAGATCATGACTTTAAGGAAAAAAACGCCAACTATATTTTGTGGCTGTCTAGAAAGACACTGCATGATGTGATTTGGAAAATTTACTCCTTATATGTTCACTAAAAATATTTTTAAATGTGATGGTTAGATTAAGAACATAAGAAGCATAATGTTTTTTTTCCTCTTTGGGTGGGTTACCAGAATAATTGTTTTAGCAGAGATGATTTTACCTTTTTTAGTGAAGCTACAGCTTGGAGCTTTTGAAAAATCTAACCATTAGATTTGTCAGTTTTTTATATATTGTACATTTGGCTCAAACACTCACATGTGCTTAATCACTTGGATGAATAAATTCCACAATATGCTCCAGTACTGTGATGTACAGTGCACTCTTAAGGGCAGCACCTCTCTATTAGAGATCATGTTATTTTTACTCTTCAGCATGAAGTCTGGGATTTCTTGCAAATGTAGTGCATCTTTAGTAGCAATTTAAATACAGCAAAATTCTGTGATTTCAAGGCACTTGTAAAGGTCAATATGCTACCAACACTGGACTGTGTTTGAAAGTAATGAGAACTAGTGATTTCAGAACACTCAATAAGATACTGTGTTTTCATCTTTAGACGCACACAAAATCTACAGTTATAAGAATACAATCTGTGAATACCTAAAATGGTGATTCTAGGCATCTGCCCTGTTGGGAGTAAAGCCTCTGAACCAAAAGTGTGATATAGTGCAGTGCAAAAGAAGTTTCTTTGCAAAATGGGAACTAGCCTCAGCGATGCCAAATGCATATGGGTAGATGTGAAATTGGCATGTCATGTTAATATTAATTTTAAATTTCTTGAGGAATTCCCCTGGAAATTAATACCTGCTGATCTTTTTATACTGCATAATGATGGACATGAGCAGTGAATGATTATATGGTTTATGTTAATAAAAAATATTAATAAAATGCAAAGCTATTCTTCAGAAATCTATAAGTATGTGAAGAATGTCAATTTTTTTCATGATCTTTGAACTACTGGTTTGGGTTTGTGTGTTTGTTTGGGGTTTTTTTACTTTTTGCTTGCTCTAGTTTCCCAAATTTTGTAACTAGAATTAGTGGAATTTCACTGTCCTCTAACTCTTCTTGTGAGCAAATGGTTAATAAAAAACAATTTCAATATGCATGGGCCTGAAGCTGCACGTGTTGCTCATCAGAAAAATGTGATTAAAAAAGAAAAAATATAGACATTTGTTAAAGCTCTGGGTATAACTGACTAAATATGAGAAAGATAGATACCTTAAATGTGTGCTATGTTTATGCCTGCGTTTGACCTGAAAAACAAATAGTCTTTTTAGAGCTAACATGGTTCGTCCAGGTTCTGCTGCTATTTCCTATCTCATCTGAGTTCAGGAAACACAGCAGCTTATTTCTGTTTAAATTATCTAAAATTATCCATAGTTCTACAAGTCACAAATTTATATCACTACTGTAGCTGTTGGTAACTTATGTCAAGTTTTTATTATACCTATGTGTGGTTCTTAAATAAGCTGTTTGCTGTGAAGCTTAGCTAACCACTGAGTGACCTTTTGTTCATAATTGTGTGTGCACAGAAGAAAGTTCCTCTGCTCTTAAAGTCTACATTTACATAATTTCACATTTCTCTGTGAGAGCTCCATCAGCTTAGTGGGTACAAAATCTCCCTTTTCACTTCTTTCAGTTTAAGTATTTCATGGATATCAAAAATAATGGTGTTAGCCATCAATCTCATTCCTATGGATCATCCTAGATAAAAAACATAAATTACATTTTAGGTTTGTAAAGTCTATGTTACATTAAAGTTTTAGG
>WEZZ01022411.1:0-26934 GCA_013400585.1 Chloropsis cyanopogon | reverse complement strand
AGTTGTATGAATGGCATATCTTAGTGTCATTTAACTAGATGAATTGGTTCTGCCGGCCTATACTACTCTACTGGGGTTTTTTTTTTAAGCTCATGTAGTAGCCATTTAAAGTATAATAAAGTTAAGAATTTTTGTTTGTATTTTCTTGTTTTTAAACTTGTGTTNAGTCTGTTTATTTACTACCTTTGCATTTATCTCTCAACATACCTCTGTGACTTCTGTTGTGACTGAATATTGCATAACTATGGAGTTAGTTTGATGTTTTGGGCTATTAAAAAAAAGAGAAAAACACAACTTCTGCTGCTTGTCAAGGTCATAATTACAATTTACAATATAGCTTGGCTAAAATATGTCAGAAGTATCTTCTGCTAATAGCTGAACTCTTCAGGGACTTAAGGATGGGCATTGTGGCCTAGTTGAAAGCCACATTTGGGGCTTTGTGATGTCTCTGACCCTATTGAGCTGCACATAGGCAGAATAATAAGTAAGAGTATAAATATTAAATACACCCTGCCTGCTTTCTCAGCAACTGTACCTTGAGCACATACCTCAGTTTTCTGTTTGTTTCCTAGTAATTTTCTAATAATTTGTCAAGTTCAGCTCATGTTCTCACTGTTCAGCTGATGTTTGGGTGAATGTTCTACAAGTGGCCCCAGATAATTCTGAATCATTATAATGAATGTAAATCTTGTTTTGAACTAGATATGTTATTTTGTCACTTTTCTACTTAGTGTTTTTTGGGCTATTTACTAATATCTTCTGCATAATATTTCATATAAAGTCTTCTAGGATTCCACAGTAAAAGCTGATTAGTAAACTACTTATCCTGATTTTCTTTAAAAAAAATTCCAGACTGTGAGATGTGGTGGCACCATCTAAGAGGTGTTACAATCAAGGCCATGAGTAGCATAAAGTTATATGAACAATTTACCTGCAGGTATGTGAGTAGGTTAATCTGCCACTGATAAGTTTTTTGGTTTTGTTCTTGATTTTTTTTTTTTTTGTTTGTTTGTTTCAATCTACCTGTGCTCTTTTAGCTACATCCTTCAGTCTAAATCACTACAGTGTGGTACAGCTGTTCTCACTGAGGTAAACTGCAAACATAGGTGAATCTAGGATTTAATAGTAATATTGTGAAATAACAAGGTATTTAGGACAGGACTCTGCTGATTGTGCCTTCACATGGGAAAGAAGTGTAGGAGATTAGTAATGTGATGGGTTCATGGTGGTATTGACCTTAAGGACTTTTTTCCTTTTTAGGCCTACAAAAAAGGCAAATGTGAAATTAGTAAATCTAAAAAATTATTGTAGGAAAGTGGATAAAGGTGTGGGTATGATGACACTTGTGTCCTATTGTTACCCCAGAACACTCTAACAACTTTGTTTAAAGGAATTATAGACCTGATATGCCTTTTAAAAAAAAAAACACTTGGATTTCTTTCTTCAGTAACCAAATGGAAAGGTAAGATGGGACAGTGAGATCCCATGGTGATGCTAAACACTAAATGAGCAATTTTTGTGGCCAGCCAGAAAGTCTGTGTGATATAATCTAATCTACTTGTTAGCATAACCAAGAAAATGCTTGAGAAATTAATTTGAAAAATAAGTGGAAAAAGACATTTAAGGATGTTGTAGAGCAATCTAGGTTGAAAAGGATCTCTGAAAGTCACATGGTTCGATCCTACTCTGAAGCAAAGCCAGCTGTGGTTCTTGAAGTGTTTCTCATAGTTGTGCTTATAGGAAGATGCTTAACGTGCCACATAAGAAAGAAACAATGGTTTTAATTTTAGTCATTCCAGAATAACGGGTAGAAATGGACCTAGTTAATGTAAAGGCTATTCATCTGGGCAATGCCTGAATTCAGTCTGATAGCTAACACTATGGTGCCCCAAAGACTGCAAAAGTAGAATAAATATAAGTACCATGGTTCCACATAGGTTTTTTTTATTTCAATGTAACCTTTTAACATGGTATTTTTAATTTTTTAAAATGAAATAGCATTTAAACTGCCTAATGAGGCCAGAGCCAATGGAATGTTTTGAAAGGGAAGAATATGTTTTGGCAATTCTGCTTGATACATGTCAGAATATTTAGAGTCTGATCCAGGTTAGAATTGAAACCATATCCCCCTACTTCCATGAAGTTATACATCGTTAGGGCTGCTTCCAAAAGCAAAATGTCTCTATCTGGTTTTTCTCTCTGTCCTGAGTGCTTAAACAAGCTAAGTGGGTTTTATGTGTGAAAAATAATTTAAGTGTCTTCTTATTTATGCGTGAAAACTAAGTTAGGTTCCTTCCCAAGTACAAGGTAATCACAGACATAACTTTGCTTGATGTAGTTTTTTGGGGGCATCCTAGGAGAAAAGGGGTGGGGAAGGGAGGAGTAATTGTGCTGTTAGTGCTTGACTTCAGCAACAGCAGCTCAAAATGCTAATGAAATGACATTAATTTTAATGTCACTTGAAGAATTTAAAGTATATTTGACCTTCTGATCATCAAATGATGCATCCTACCTCTGGAGAGGTGTGTTTACATAATGAAAGTTTTCTAGAGCTGAACGTAACAACAGGCTTGCTCAATGTCTGTCTGGAGCAAATCACCTTGTTCTTGGTGATGATTTTATGTTTTTTTCTCCATTACAAAGGCTTTTGAAATAAAATGTGGGACACTGCCATGTCTGTTGTTGTTGCCAAGTATTTACACTGACCTGTTTCCATCACTTACTCAGAACATATTTTCAATCTGGCTGAGTACAGTGCAGATGTGAAACAGTTGGATATTCTTAAATATGGTGTGGGATTTTTTTTGTTGTCTTTTTTGAAGACACTGCTGTGAGGCTCATACAGCCCCTGACACAGAGAATGAGGAATGAGATGTGCTGGCAGTTGAAAGTGAGAGCTGATTGCATAGTGAGGAGGAGACATCTTGATTATGAATTCTAAGGTACTGCAGTAGCCCTAAAGAGTCCTGAAGATAATCAGTGAAGCAAGGACTGGGGAAAGGCCAAGGCAGGATATTCAACTGAAAAAATGATTTCCCACTATTTAATAGTTTTATTATCAAAAGGAGTTTTAGTTTGTCTTCCTGTTCTCACACATCCCTTGCATATGATGAAACAAAAATAGTTTTGGGGAGAGAAGTAGGAAAATCTTGTGTGGTGAAGTGGTTTTGGTGTTAAGAGAGGAGGTCTCTTCCCTTGGTCTGTAGTACTGTCCCTTTAAAACATGCAAAACTCATGGAGACACATTCCCGTGCAAACTATTGAGCCACTGTAGGACAGACATAGTGAAGGCTCAAAAAGCTAGACATGTTTTAAACAATGGACGTTAAAACAAGTTTTAATGTTTACCATGGAGCCTGAAACAACCAAATGTGAGATGCTTTGTCAGTGACTTGCACAGCTGCAGTGTGAATTTACAATTGGTATAGATTTAGCAGAGTGGGGAAGAATTATTTCCCGTATTTTCCTATGAGCAATCAAAGATGCCCAAAAAATGTGATGTTTGCAAGGCCCCAGGAAGTCTCTGCTATAAACAAAAGTTGAATGTAGGTTTCCCAAATCCTTATCCAGTGCTGAACTGATCAAAAAATTTGATATTCATACAAATCCCATTGACTGAATTTTCCCAAGGTAATAATGATCCTTTCAGAGGTGCTGTAGGTTGTATAGCAGGAGGTTTCTTTCCTTTTGGGGTTGCTTTGCAAAAATGTCTGTGATTTGCAAGTCGTAGTTGACTTTTTATGATATTGTATAAGCTAAGGGTGAAGTAGTGCTTCTTAGCTTTAAAACACCAGCTCTTTAAAATACTTAGCTTCTTAGCTTTAAAACACCAGCTCTTCTTTGTTATGGAGACCTTCAGCCTCCCACCCTGAAGAAAGTCCTGTTGGGACAATGGATTAGTTTACAGCTGCTGATGTCTAAATAAAAAATCAGATACCACAATAGAGCTGGACTGAGAGAATATAGTGTATTTCTCTTTAGTCTTTTAATATTTTCAGGATTCTTTGTTAGCAAGCCTATTGTGAGTATTCCACTGGTAATACCCATCATCTGAGCTACCCTCTTCCTGATTCCATGGCTTACTCCAAAACAGTCTCTTGAGTATGAAGCTCTCTTCTTAATAAGTACCATCTTTCAAGCTGATGTTGATTGGCATTAGGCCATGTTTGCCTCTCCTGGGCATGTTTCAGTCTCCAATATTTTGTTTTCATTGGGTTTTACCGCTTTAGCTTTTTCTCACTTTTAAGTTCTTCAATAATTTAAGCTCTCCTGTGATTCTGCCAGCCTTTTTGTACTTAAAACCAAGCTCAGTCACTTGGCAGATTTTCCCAAATGCTCAGGTTCTGAAAATATCCCCCTGACTCTGAAGCAAAATATGTCAAGGAGGGACTTTTTCAAGTCACGTTTTATGTTTCATCCCTTAGAGCCACTTTCTGTTACAAGTCAGAATTGCTTCAGGTTGGCTGTTTAAAGAGCTCTGCCTAAGCATTGACTTTTCTTAGAGTGGAGTGACAGTAGGAATGAATGAAATGTTATGGAAATTTACTTTGCTCCTTTATTCAATGGGAAAAACCAGCTGTTGATACTCTGCAGGAGATCATAGAATCACAGAATGGTTTGGGTTGGAAATCATCTAGTTCCTACCCCTCTGTTGTGGACAGGGATGTCTTCTTCTAGACCACGTTGGTGAGAGCTCCATGCAACATATTGAACACTTCCAGGGATGGCATTCATAACTTCTCTGGGAAACCTGTTTCAGTACCTCACCACTCTGACAGTTAAGAATTTCTTCCTCTAATCTAAAGTAACTCTCAGTTTGAATCTATTCCCCCTTGTCTTGTCCCTACACACCCTTGTAAAATCTTTCTGGTAAACTCCCTGCAGGTACTGGAAGGCCACAATTAGGTCACTACAAAGCCTTTATTTTCCAGGCTCAGCAAACCCAATGCCCTCACTCTTCCTTCACAGGAGAGGTGATTCATTCCTCTGATCAACTTGATGGCCTCCTCTGGATTTGCTCTAACAGGTTTATGTCCTTCCTGTGCTGGGAACTCCACAGCTGGATGCAGCACTACAGGTGGGGGGTCACCAGAGTGGAGCAGAGGGGCAGGATTATTTCTCTTGACCTGTTGGACAGGTTTGGCTTTCTGAGCTGCAAGTTCACATTGCAGGGCCCTGTCCAGCCTGTCCCCCACCAGAACCCCCAAGTTGGCAGGACTGCTCTTGATCCGTTCATCCCCCAGCCTGTGATGAAATGCAATTTACTCTGTAGGTGCACAAAGCCAGTAGTGCTCCCCTTTATGTACATGTGTAGTGAGGCTGGTTATAGTGACTAGAAAAATATCTCATTTACATCTGTTTCAGTATAGTGGAGTAGGTTGCAATTAATTAGGAAGTTTCTGGTGTGGTAAAAATCATCATATAGGAGGAATGCAAACACATGATTTTCAAAGAGGAATTGAATTCCATATGTGTTATGCCCTCTCCCAGCTAGGAATTAATTGCAACTTTAAAAGAGATTTGATTATGTCTGTTTAAAAATTAAAAAAAAAAAAAAATCAGCAACAAACCCCAACTCCCTCCTCTCTCTGTCATGCCTAGCCACATTTTCAATACTGAGGATATTTAAATGATTCTAATTTAAGCTTTACTTTCATTACTTTGCTCTAGTTGAGAGAGTGCTTTGATCAACCTTTGAGTTATATAATTTATTAGAGTTAAGGGAAGAGGATAACCCTCAGATGTCTTCTGTGGTAAAGCACTGATGCTGAAAATGTTAAATGTTTGCAGACTAAGAACATGCTTGGCTGGAAAGGCCAAAGAAGAATAAATAAAATGTGGCATGTTTTATTTTGTTATTTATTCCCTAGTAAGAATACAAAACAAAAGTAAAAATAAATAATATCTTATTCAAAACATGGGCATGAGTTGTCTGGAATGCGCCTCTTTGTGGTAGTATCCTCCCCCAGCATATATGATGTCAAGACATATGCAGTTAGCTTTAAGGTTGTCAGTACAGCAATTTTGTTAAATCGTTCTAGCTTCTTAATATATACATTGTAAATCCCATGAAGGACACTTGTATATCCTTATTGGCACGTGTTAGAGGCTGCTGTTCTGCTGCCTTCTGTCGATTTGGGGTTCTGGTTGTACTTTCCGTAGGTTGGTACTTGCTGCTTTCTTAAGGTGTTTCATTCAGTTCACTCAATTGTGCTGCGTTCAAGTGTGGTATAAATCTGAGCACCTAAATCCATAATTCTTTGGCTGCTGGTGCTGACAGGATAATTAGGAACAAGAGCATTCAGATTTGCATTTCTAGTTCATTGTGGGGGCACAAATTAAACCAGTTGAAAACATCATGTGCAGACGATGTATTGGCTGACAAGGCGAGTTAAAGTGAGGAAAAGCGGCACTATACGACGAGATAGTACAGATCTGGGTGGAACCCTCTCTCTGAGCTGCAAAAGTAACTCTTGTGGAATAGCTGTTCTTTGAATAGCATGATCTTCCCACTTAAGTCTACTAAATGGATAAGAATAGCTGGCCTTCTCGCAGATGCTGCTGAGCATCAGTCAAGCTTACTGAAATGACGCACCCTGTGAAACAATGTTAGAGCCTGGCTGTTTCACAAAGGAAATTAATGTGCAAAACTGGAAAATAGAAATGCTGAGGTCACTTTGCGAATAGCATATTTCAATGCACAGTGCTTGAAATTCAGTGCTAGCTTGTGTGAATATCAGCCCTGAAAGATGCTGACAGACTTGCAGGTGAGATGTTTATTGCTCATCTTGCTCACCATTCTCATTGCTTAATGGGGGAACACATCACAACAGAGTTACTACCGAGAGTTACAGCAACAACTTATGCTGCTGTTGTCTTCTGGGACTGAAGCTATTGGGATGGCAGGCTTCTTAATCATTCCTGTATCAGTCCTTTTCACGTAGTTTGGTGATTTCCTTGGCTTACTGATTAAGTGTTCATTTATACCAGTTAGCAATCAACAGTAATTTAAATCTGTTCTTTACTAGGTTACCTGTCAGGCTCTGGGGTCCTTTCTCTTTGTAAGCCTTAACAGTGGTTTAAACAGAACAATTTACGTATTCTTAGTTTTGCCTCCGTGTTGAGTGTTTGACAAGATGATTGAAGGCACTCCTGATCTTATGCTTCTCTGCAGAGTAATTTCAAAAGCTGGACCTAGGTTATGTTCCTAATAGTGTTACTAATTTCTGTTTAAACCACATACAAGCAGAGGATAGGTGCAGGATGGTGTCAGCGTGCTAACATCATCTTCCTTTCCAGAGGGAGAAGATGTAAAACATGTGGTAGTGCTATTTACACAATAAAGAGCTGCATACAAAGGGTAAAGTGATGTTTGAGTGGAAAGTGGAAAATGGTAATATGTCATCTGCCAGTGGCAAGGGAGGAGAAAGCATAACAAAATGTGGATTAGTCTTAGATGTAAGTATGACTAAATGGAATATGTTTTGGAATCTTATGGGACATGCAACCAGAATTGCAAGCCCAAGATGCAGAGGACTAAGGGCCAGGAGAGATTATGATCTGATCTGAGTGAACTGCCTGTATTCATCAGGACAAAAAACCTGATAGAAGCAACACACAGGCATTGATCCCCACTGCTTGTTTTTATTTGAAACACATCTTCCCAAAACAGTCCTGATTTGAAACAATCAAAACTTTTCCATTTCCATTTTAGTTGCTACCAAGGTTAATCAACTTCACTGTTCAAAACCCAAAACAATACTATTTTATTTTATCTGCATTTGCTAGCTTTACTTGTGATTCGTGGACTTCCAAGGTACTAAATTTAACTTTTAGCATTGGTTCAGAGAAATCCTTTAGGATTTCATACTTTTTATGAGAAGATACCAGCATAGTCTGATTTTAATAAATTAAACAGATATAAATTTTAAAGTCTGAGAATTTTCTTCAGTCTTTAAAATGATTTTTTTTTTATTATTATCCTGCACTTACTTAAACTTCTAATGAATTTTAAAAATAATCTGCATCCTGGATCTTTATGCAGTATTTTTAATCCTTTGGTTTAAACCAGAAAAACCTACCTTTTCCCCCTTTTTTCGCTCTGAGTCCACCAACTCTTTTTGAATTGGCAAAGTATTTGTCTGCATAAACAACTAAACTAATCTCTAAATTATGTCTCCGGGATTTTCAATTTTCAGTTGTAACTTCTGCCTAGATCTTTCCTTTCTCTTGGGTTATCGTACAGTTTCCTCAGTTTCAGGGAACTGGCCATTCTAAAGCTCAGTGACAGGACTGTGCTTTGCTTAATTCTTCCTCCATATTTTACTTTCTCAACTGATCCCTACTGCATTTTCTTTTCATGTGTGCCTTGCAACCTTAACGTTCTTCAGCCAGTTTCCAACAGATGATCCATAAGAAATGGGATTTTCCATTCATATAATCTCTTCAACAAGACTGTGATGTGAAGATCTACGCTACCAAAATCTTCAGCTTCAGCAGCCGTACTGTTCACCTCATCACAGGTGAGGGGGATATATTTCTTAGGCAGGAATTTGGCTTGGTTTTTCTTCTTCAACTCTTTCATAGTCCATGAAGTTCTTTAATGTGTCATTCATTCATGGAGTCTTCCATTTCACAACATGCAATGGAAAAAATGTCATCATTAGTAGAAATATACAAGATAAATGAAGGCTCAATAGGATTATGATTTGAAGCAAAGATTTTTTTCTGTCCTGCCTTGGTTCTTTTTCTCCATTATCAAAATAATTTGGCTTTTGTTCCAGTTTAGGATAGTAGATTACTGCTTTTGGTAAGAACTTTAAGACAGATTGTGGAAAGCATAGTTTCATCAAGCTTTTTCTGGAATTTGTCTTAAATCTTATGGGATGTGATTTAATAAGTTTCTGAAATTAGTTATCTGTACTAACTCTATATCCACCTGTATATATCCAGCTACCTTATTTTGTTTGAATAATTCCTGCAGCCTATAATTCCTTGGTCTAGTGGCATACTGCATGACGGTGTTTCAGTTGAGCGATTTTTTTTAATTTTCCAGGAGCTCACAAATTTGAATAAGCCTCTTGGTTTTGAATTTAGATAAGGAAAAATAGCTGTTGTGACCATATTTTGCATACCTTACTTCATAATTTTTTCCTGTATGCTGCCTTTATTTGCTTCTTTTCTGAAATATGTCCAACTGCTTCAGCTTCCAACCTTATGGAAAGTCCTCCCCCCGTATTCCTTCATTCTCATCAGCTTTGTATTTGTACTCTGATTTTACAATATTTTTTAAAAATAGAGGGATTGTATGTAAGTAGTAAATCCACTGTAAATTCTAAATATTGGATATCTAAGTGAGGAAGAAACAGGCCAAATGGAACTTTGGTTAAAACAAATAGTACACTTGGAAATTATATTTTCGTTCCAATCTTTAAATAGAGGGGGGAAGGGGAAGTTACAGTTAAGTTGGAAGAAAGTAGTTGATCATTTGGGAGAATACAACACAAGACCAGCTGAATTACAAAGGAGAGAGGCAACTTCTTGATTTTTTCAAGGGAACGGAAAACCAGATTCCTGTCCATGTGGGGTTCTGCTTAGATCTTGCCTCTTTGCTCCTAGGTGACCTGATATACTGGGCACTCTGGAGTCTGTTGGGAAGTTTCTCTTGATGTGTGTGTTTGCAGTGGGGAACAAAGCAATTATGGCAGTAGGCTAGAAATATGTAAGATTTGGGGCCAGTGGAGGGAAGTCCAAAGAAGGAATTGGATCAGAGAATCACCTGTTGAATGTGTGTGACTTGACAGCTTGGAAGAAGGGGATTGTTTTGGTTTTTATCCCTTTGCTTTTAAGACCTGGTGGGTGTGCACAAAAATGTTCATGGAAGTGCATTCCTCTGCAAGAAGCCTGTGCAGCAGCTGGGCTTTGTCCCTGTGCATTGTCAGCATGCAGTGCTCAGCAGACTTTCTGCAAAAATTCCTATATCACAGTGGTATATCATTTTTAGAGGAAGAGGGATTTGAGCCAAGTTGCACAGGGGTATTGACGGTCCTCAACCTGCCCTGCCTGGTTGGTTCCCTGTGTTGGGTGACCCTCCTTCCCTCAGACATGCACACATGATGGCAATGACAGCAACTTTCTTAGTCTCATATGGGGCCAGGATTTTGAGATTGGTGAGTGTCAATCCCTCATTTCAGGCAGTCAGTTGAAGGGACTGCATATGAAAGAAAGGATGACATTGACTTTGTGCTTTGAGGTTTCTTAGAGCTCTTTATTGCATGTTTTGATCTGCTGCATTGCCTTGTTGAGTCCTTGAATGCTTTGCACAAGTTCTTGTATGGTCGAAGAAGGGGTCTCTTTTTTTTTTTTTTCCCCTAACCCTGTGTATCTTTAAACCACTGAAAATTGAAGTTAATTGAAGCAAGTGTTCAGGCAAACTTATGGGGAGAGCTCTGTGGGAAAGTAAACCAAGCTGGTTTTGAACTCTTGCAAGGTGGATTTCAGGACTCCCTTCTGTCATTCATCTGGTCAGAAGTGCAGCTCCCAGCTTGGAGTCCTGTGGCTCGTGGATCTCTGCTGGGGAGTGAGAGAGAGGCCCACGGTATACAGCAGAATAGGCCCAGATAGAAAATAAAAGTGCTTTCTTCCATACACGCCTTGGCTAACAGGATAGGAACACTTGAGCTGCACAGACACACACAAACAAAATGCTTTAGGGAAAGACCACAAATATGCTAAAAATCATAATCTGATAAACTCAGATGCTTTCAAAATACAAATGTCCTGTCATTTCTTTTCATAACAAAAATGATCGCTTAAGACTTTACCACAGCTTAAATATTCACAATGTAAACATCAACAAAACTGATGATTGTTTCAGCACCCAATGCGCCTTTCACTGCGGAAATAAATATTTTGGCACCCAATCTTTCCATATGATATTTTTAATAGGAACCCACAGTGCAGAATCACCATTTGGTTAGACAGCTGAAGTAAAGCAGATTAGATATGCAGATATGGAGACTTCTTTTCCAGACCATTTTTCCATTTCTGAAACTTATTTTGTTATCACTATTTTAATCTTTTCAGTGCAATCAGAAATTTCTTTCCAAACTCCTGAGCCCATCCTCTCTTCAAGAATGGAATAGTTTATGACTTCTCAATTTTTTTCCCACCCGAGACCCAAACCAGCTGCTGGCTTCACTTTTTCTCCTTCTTCTCTCCCTCCCAGATTAAAATCCCAGAGTCTTCAATCTTGGCAAGAAAGTGGAGCAGTTTTTTTGCTGGGGGTTATTGGGGGCTGGGTGTACAGGAGTGAAATGGAATTGGGTTTCCATGCCTGCCTGTACTGCATGTGCAACCAAAAGCAGCTGTTATGGAGTACCCAGCTGGATTAGGGGGGCTAATTTGGTACATGACTGGTGATGCACCCCTTACTGCTGATATGGCCTGGTGCTGACAAGATTTGAGTCAATTTCTTATCCAATTCTGCTCAGTATAGTCCCTCTCCTAGAGACTGTTTCTGGATAGGTTTTGTTATTTAAGATGCACTGATCTTAGTAACTTATCCTATTGTTCCATAGATGTATCATTTTTCTGTGGCTTCACGTTTCTACTGCCATTCAGATCATATTAAACGTGGTTTTTCCTTTTTAAATACTAACATCCAGGATTAATTTAATCCCACATTTTTTCCTGGGTAACTTAAAGTTTTGGATGAATCACTCCCAAAAAAATATTAACATGTCCAAACCTCAGCCTAAACGTGAAATTAAACCAGGATTCAATAGGTTTGGATGAAAGCCTGCTCTTGGGCCCTCCTCAGAGTACACGCTGAATCAATGTTGAATCTGTCCTAACAAGTCTGACAGCCTTGCTGCATTGCCTAGTACCTTTGGATCTTCTGTGTTTGGGAGTTTTTTCTGCGTAATCCATATCTGAAGCATCTCAAACCCAGACGAGCAAAACTTCTGAGAATTAGATGGAATTAGTTAGAGAATGGAAAAGGATTATTACTGAAACTTGATGTTGCCAATTTGTAGCTTTTCTTGCAGGTATGATTTTAGTACCTTTCTCAACAAAGGGAAACATTTCCAAAGAATTCTACACTTTAGGCTCCAACTATTTTAACAGAAAGAGTTGAAAGCAATCAGAGCTCCCTAGCAAGAGAAATTTTGGAAGGCACCGGATAAAGTGAGCAACTGAGTGTGACATGCATTCAATTCGTGGCACACTGACAAAAGGAAGGAACTTGTAATTTCTCTTCTAGGGCTGAGTTAGGACATCACTTTACCAATATTCTTCGGCTTTCTAGTTTCTTGGAAATTCCCTGAATTTTCTTAGCTCTAAACGTGCCTCCTTGTGCTGTATTCTTTCATCAATTAGCATTATCCTTCTCTTCAATATGGAAAATGTACTCCACTTTTTTTGAAGAGACATCTGAGAAACCATGAGAGGTTCCATGTCACACATAAAACTGTAGTATTGTAAGCAATATAAGTATGATTCAGCTATAAATCAGCAGAAAAGCTTACACTTTCATTACACTAAAGCAGAACCATCTGTAATGCCACCTAATATGGATGAAAAGAGCACTCTGGAACTGGCAGTTGTTACTGGGGAAAGAGAGAAAAGTAAAGGTTGTAAAGGCCTTGGCAATTTCGCTAAAAGGGAGACAATTCTTTTTCTACAAACTGATCTTTAATTTTATTAAAAAAGGAACATGTAATTGATCTGGGGATAGGAAGAGAAATATAGTAAAGAAAACAAGAATTAGAAGGAAGAAGAAGAGTAGAAACTTCAAATTCCTCAGAAGTTGAGTTGAACTACCTTTTGTAATCCAGCACCGAGAGTGATTATTTGCTTACCTTGTAAACATCTGAATTTTTTTGGGTTCTCCAGTAACAGCACAACTTCCTGTACT
Source organism: Chloropsis cyanopogon (assembly GCA_013400585.1). NCBI lineage: Eukaryota > Metazoa > Chordata > Aves > Passeriformes > Irenidae > Chloropsis > Chloropsis cyanopogon. Next base: position 14,015 of record WEZZ01022411.1, on the reverse strand, counting down.
TCCTTTTTTTGAAGTTAGAATGGGTTCATCATGTGGCTGCGGTTTTTCTTCTGGTCTGTTTCTGCTCTCACTGAGGGTCTCCTTTTCTCCTGTTTTTCACAAACTTTGCAGTCTCTGCTTCCAAGATATGTGTATCTCTTTCACCTTGTTTCTTGATGGGAATCCTTTATCTCTGCCTTTCATCTTTCTTGCTTTCCAGTATGGAAGGTATATTTTATGCCTTCTCTTCTTCCTGCCCTTATGATGGGCTGTTATCTATCACTTATCCTATTCTGACAGACAAGTTGCAACCCTTACAAAGGTCAGACCTCGGGGTGAGGTTTATGCTCATCTCTGTCTTCAGAGAAATGAGAAGCTTGTGGCTGTGCTGCTTTCTGAATTGCATAGTAAAACAGCGCAGGAATAAAGGGAGGTGTAATAGGTAAGTAATCTGTTGTCCTGACACAAGACTCCAACAGGGTAAAGTTAAGGAAGGCTGAGCCATGATCCTGCTGTGCAACTGCTCCATAGCTCATTGTCTTTCCTTCAGTTTAGTTCATAACAATTTTTTATCTAAATAGACTTGATATTTATGTCCCAGTGCATATGCTCTCATGAAATACACTGTTTTAATTGTGAGTGTCAGTTTGGGTTCTTGAATGCATTGTCCTTGTCCTTAACCAAAATAAAAACCATACACACAGTGCAGGGAGGAACATGGATATAACCTTATGATAATATTTCATCTAATATAGTTGAAGCCACTGGTATTCCCCAGCATTGGGCTGTGGGCCAAAATTCGGCCTCAGAGCTCTTCTAGGGGCTGCACAGAGTTGTCCTGTTGGCTATACTCCCCCTCTTTTCTCCTCCCTCCCCCTTCTCTTCCCTTTGCTTCAGTGTCTGAATTAAGCAGTTTGGCAGACCGGAGAATTAACTCTTGTGAGGCTGGGAAAGAATGTGAAGGTAAGCGCTCCAGCAAGGCTGGGGTCTTTCAGGCTGCATATAATTGTTGCTGCTGTAAATAAACAGCTTAACGTTTGGGAAAGCCTGGGGACAATTGTATGTTTATGTTGTACAGCCTTTTGAAAATACGGGAGGAACGTAGTCTTTGGCGATGATAGCTCTGCAGTAAAGCAAAGGTGAAGGGGCACCAGCACCTCTTCTCATTATTGCTGCCTTCTTTACCACACTCAAAGCACCACCAATTTCACTGGCACGGAGGCATCACCTTTGTTCTGTCCAAGAACCTGATTTTCTTAAAGTGTTCATACTTTTGTAAAGCCTAGCCTTGCAGGATCTCAAATACCTGTTCCCTGACAGAGAGGAAGCCCTCATGACAAGTTTTGGCAAGAAAGCAGATGGCATCCTGGCTTGTAACAGTAATAGTGTGGCCAGCAGAGCTAGGAAGGAGTTGTCCTCTCCATGTGGCACTGGTGAGGCTGCACCTCGAGTGCTGTGTCCAGTTCTGGGCCCCTCACTACAGAAAAGACATTGAAGTGCTGGAGCGCGCTTCCACAGAAGGGCAGTGGAATTCATGAAGGATCTGGAGGACAAGTCCTGAGAGCAGTGGCTGTGTGAACTGGGGGTGTTTAGCCAGGAGAAAAGGAGGCTTGGGAGACCTGAATCTGTTTAACTACCTAAAAGGAGGTTGTAGAGAGGTATGGAGCTAGTCTCTTCTCCTACATAACATGGCATAGGATGAGAGGAAATGGTCTCAGGTTGTGCTTGGAGAGGTTTAGAGTGGCTCTTAGGAAAGATTTCTTCACAGAAAGGGTTATCAAGCATTGGAGCAGACTGCACATGGAAGTGGTGGAGTCACCATCCCTGGAGGTGTTTAAAAGATGTGTAGAGGTGGCACTTAGAGACATGGTTTAGTTGTAGACTTGGAGCGGTGGGCTAACAGTTGGACTCAATAATCCTAAAGGTCTTTGTAAATCTAAATTTTTCCGTGATCCCACAAGTACCTCTGGACATGGCCAAGGAGCATTATTATGTCATAATTTTTAAGCTTCCTTCACTGCTTGTTTTTATTCTGTTGTCTGAATGTAATGTTGGGCCAGTGAACTCTAGTCCTGACTATCTCTTCAGTGTAAGTACAATGTATTTTTCTTTATTCTTAATCTGTTCTTCTCCCTTCTTGATATATTGTCTTTTTTTCTTTCGCATTAATTTTACTTTTTTTCCTATGTATTTTTCTATTGTCCTTTTTTCCTCTTCAAATCTTTATTTGCGTGACCAAGTTCAAGCTCTCCCCATTGTTACTTGACATTCACCCTATTTCTCTTCACCGTGTAAGTGTTTTCATTGCTTACATCATCTCTCAGCTCAGCCTGCTGTCTTTGTTTTCAGCCAGAAATCCTTTCACTCTGCTGGGAAGATGCAGCAGCCTTGCTGTATTGGACAAACTGGGGAGTGGTTTGTGTAGTAATTTCTAGGTGGTGGGCCAGCCTCTGCTTCTGTGAGATCCTGGCTCTCTGAGAGGTGCTGTGCTGCCTGCTCCATTGTGTGTCTCCTCTGCTCCTGGCCAGATCACAGGGATTGTGTCTTGAAACAGCTGGAGAGAGAGTGGAAGGTGCTGGCTACTGTCCCCAGAGGTGCAGCCAGCAGTTTGTGTGGGGGCCTTGTTTCTCAATCATTCAGTATTTTCAGAATTTCTGTAAACTCCACTGGGAAGGAATGATTTCTTCCTGCTGACCTGTCAGAACTTCAGCTGGGGTTTGGGCCTGCTGCAGAGCAGCATCTTTAGTAAGAAAGGCTCAAATTGTTTGGATTCTGAAAATTTTTAAAAGCCCTGATTTTTCAAGGATAGTGGTTGTCATCTCCGTGCAGAGTACTTCAACAAATAAGAAGGACATCACTGCTGCCATTTAGAGACCCTATTCTTGTGTTTGAGAGTGTGTGGCAAGACCTGGAAACAGGCATAAAACCACCGGGCAGGAAAGGTGGCTCTGTGACAGCTTGTCACAGACAGGGGGTGTTTTGCAGTGCAGCACAGCTTTAGGCTGCGCGGTGGCTTTGGCTCAGCAAGTGCCTGGAGCACAACTGATTGGTTTGGAGGTTTTGCATTAGTAACAGTTAGTCCTACATCCACATCTTCTCACTCCAGAACAGCCTGCTGTTGTACCAGTAGAATTACTGTGCACTCTAGACTTTAAATCCATAAATTGCTAATGCCAGATTGTTACGATGAGCAGCTTTTTGATATCCTTTACATATTAAAAAGTACTCAGGCCTGTTGACAAAGCAAAGAAATGGTGTCAAAAATAATTTTAAAACCTTTTGACCTGCAAGGTTTAAGAGAATTAGGCACAGATTCTTTGCTTTAAGCCTCTTGGTGACAAGAAATATGGTCCTATGCTAGCCAGTTTGATTGACAGTGGCGTTTGTAGTTTCAGCTGCTAATACACTATGCTCCTTGTATATTCCTAGTGTGTAAATATAGAAGACTATTTGTCACCTGGGTTGATGGATTATGCATAAGTGAGACAATGTGGTTAAAATTCTAAAGCATAAATGAAAAAGCATAAACTTTGCATAACTCATAAAGCAATGCTTAATACTCATAATGAAGTATCCTTATTTTAATCAAGGGAAACTGTCAGACTTTGAAACAAGCAAAGATTATGCAGCTGGCATGGTGTGTGGGGCTTTTTATAGCTCCATGCTACTAACCTGCATCATTGGATTTTTGACAACCATAATAAAATGTATTGGAAAATTGATTAGTTTTAAGAGACTCCTCATAGCCAGCTGCTTTTATTTGTAAATGTCATGTTTTCAGCCATTGTAGGCTTCATCTCTTCAAGTGAAATTCTTGGCTGAATGTGAACCTTTGCATAGGTATAAAAGCACTCTTGTTTCATATTCCTCATTTAGTTTTCAGCATTTTCATGTGTATTTGCAGAAGTAAAATTTTCCTAAAGGCTTTTCCACCATAAATAGTTGCATATTTACTTATTTCCCATCGTGCCATAATTACAAATTATCTGTGCTCTCAAACTGTCATAAATTTGTAATAATACCAAGATGACTTTGTAATTGATATTTTCAGAAAATTCCAGAGTTTTTTTCACAGAAAAGAGCATGGTTAAGTTATTGATTTTTGGGTAGAGAAAAGAGAATTTGCCATGAAAAGTGTGTTATCACCTCTTGAAACATGCAGTAAAATTGGCATTTTCAGCATGCTGCTCTTATCTTTATTTGCTGATAGAGAGAATATCCAGATTTTTTTTTAGCTTTAAGGGAAAGGCTATGGTTAGGTTCATATTACTCAGCATTTAATAAGTATGAAGTACAAGAAAAGGAGACATAGCCCTGTACTATAACCTTTCACAGATTTCGTTTAAGGAAAGCACTTTTCATTGTGTAAATTAATCTAAATAAATAAAAATTCAAAACAGCATCTCTTTTAATCTGTCTTTTAATCACATAAAAATCTGTCTTCTGAAGCCCTTTTATAGGCTAAGCTATCCTGACCTGTGGGGGTTCTGTACGAGGTGCAGGACCTGCCTGTGAACTGGTATGTTTTTTGTAAACCCCTCTGAAGCAGTTTTGGTGAGGCCACATCCTGCTCTTTTGCTCTACACTGAGTCCCAATAGATGTCAATGGCAATTTCATGCATGTTTTGAGAGGGCTGTGCCCTTCAGTATTATTTTGTTCTACAGAGGTATTATAGCAGAATGTTTGGTTTCTGATTAGATTCCATTCTTTAAAAAAAATTTTTTTTCATGAGATGAGCTTTCCGTGGCTGTCGGCTGATATTTAACATAAAAAGCCTAGACTCAGAAGACACAAAAATGAATATGAACATAGGTATCAACATGAGTAAGATTATTTTATTTGGTTTCAACAATGAGGGATTCAATTAGATGCATTTTATCATTTGTTCTGTTAGCTCACATATTTGCTTTGTTACTTTAGAAACCAGCTTCTGAACCCAAGCGTGCCCACAGCTGAAATGAGGAGTATTCTCAGATGAAATGTTTTAAAGTGTTATCTTCAATGGATTATTTTAACTAGCTGCAGCAGCTTCTTCCATGTGTTCGAGTCTCTGCTGTGCTCTAGACTGGAGGGTCCAATTGTCCCCTTGCTTTGTGGCACTTTGTGCATTTCTCACCTGTTCAGTGAAACCCTAGAAAGTCATTTGGCAACATGGGTTAGAAGAGAAAGGTTACATTCACTGCAGTTTATTCACACCATGTACCTATATATTGACAACATATCACATTTATTAAACATTCTGACTCGGAAAAAATATGCAATAGTGAGACTAGATCATAAAAAAAACAATAAAAAAACAATTCTAAAAGAGAATATGACTAGCCTGTGTTTCTTTTGGAGTGGATATTACTTGTCAGTTTACTTTAGTAGACTTTTTTACTTCTGTACCTGGAGGAATTCTATTTATGGCTAGATACTATGGACCAGACATTTATGTTGTATGGATATAATAATTTAAGTAAAAAGAGAAATAAATGTAATTTTTATAGTTTTGTAGAGGAGAAATTGTCCTTAACTACTTCTTATTTCATTCTTTGAGCTTGATAAGGTTATTCAAAGACTGGGAAGTCAAAAAGATACTATTTAAATAAGGCTCCTTGAGCTCCTAGGTGTTATAGGTGCTTATGTTTTAACCCTTCACTCTATGAATATTGAACTCTATACCTTTTCAGGTTGCCTAATTTAGCGTAAAAAAAGTTATCTAGTCTGTGAGGGAAGATGCCAAGAGATAACTTCAAGTTCTCTTGAAAAAAAATGTCTTTTCCCTCACTTCAATTTGTTTTCCTTCAGCATTCAGTTGTAGATTTCTATGATAAATTTCAATGACTTGGTTAATTTTGGACTCTTAATACATTCTCAGAGCAGGAAAAGAAAGCTTGTAGTCACTCACCCTGTTGTGCATTCTGAGGATGCTGCTCTGTTAGAGATCATCCCCAGTATGCACAGTATTTTAAGATCAGTTTTGACAAATTTGAAAGTTTACCTCCCCCCATATGTAAAAAGAACCCACATATTTGTTTTCCTGCAGGCTGGCATTTAAGACATGTAAAGCTGTCCATTATAGCTCCATCCAGCAACTTAAAAGATTATGAAAACAGCATCCACACTTCAATATTTCTCTATCATTTCTCCCTTTCACCTTTTCTAGTTGTTACGATTTTAATTCTTTTTCCTAAAAATAGATAAAGAATATAGATATAGAATATATATCTATATATCTGTGTTTCTGATATAGAAAAAGATTCTAAGGAACACATTTCTTCTTTCTAAAAAAAATTTTAAAATGCAAAATTCTTCTGTCTTCTTGTGCATCTCATAGAATGTAAAGATTCATGAAAATACATCCTCTCAAGTGATATAAAAATATTATACCTACACCAGCTGCCAAGTGTAAATGCAATCTGTGGTGTAACTTTTTTCAAGTTCAAAACTGACAGATGATGATACAAAGCTGCTTATGAGCAAGCAATACTAAAAATAAAGTAGTAAATGGGAATCCTTGTTTTGCATGATAGATGAACACAAATATTAACAGTTAATGGCCATGGCTGTCATCCAGTTTATAGCTTTTCATTTTTTTAATTAGAATTAAAAAATGCCAACAAAAGCAGATGTATAATTAACCCTTTAAGGCCTTCCAAGACTTGCCAAATTCTGGGTTGATTGTGTAAGGAAGACTGCACCTTTAACTCTTCTGTTTTGGGGGTTGAGATTTGTTCTATGAGAAAACCTGGGGAAGTAGCTTGGTTGACAAGGGTAGACTGATGGGCCAGGACTTGATTCTTCTACGCTGTAGAAACTGGTGCTGCTGATGTAATGCTGGAATCATGTCAATGTTGCAGTAACTTTTACTTTGAGGCTCTGCTTACATTGAAAGATTGAGGCATGCATTTTCTTCCCTCAGAGCTCTTGCTGCTTGGATATTTGTTATATGCTTTAGAGGTCAAGCAAATTCCTGAAATGGACTAAATAATAGGCTGACTTGGTTTGATTTCGTCATTGCTGTTGAAATCAGTGTGGTTTGGTGAATTAGAGAAAAGTCATGCGTCTGTCCGTTTAATGAAACCATTTCTGAAATGAAGGGGAATTAATAGAAATAGGAAGTCATTAATTTCCGATGTTGCATAGTACGCCAAGACTTCAAATTATGTCAAAACCAACATAGTGCACTAATGTGTCAGAATACAAATGCCAGTCTCTCAAACTGTGGTTTTTTGCATTTCTGCATCTCTTGGTCTTATAGTATAGTGGTTTTCTAGCTCTCAAAGGTTCAGTACCCTTATCCTGGACAGAATTATTGAAATAACATGCCTCTAAGAGATAATAATGATATTCACAGAGATTCACAGAGAAATGAAGTAACTCATGTTGCAGATGAACTGAATGTTTAGCTTCATGTTTTAGTAAGTGAAAACAAAAACATACCTTGTTTCCCATGTGCAAAATCTGTCCTGAGTCTGTTATAATGTAGGGAATCTGTCCACAAGCTTGTTATCAATCCCTGCTGACAACTATGATGCTGCAGTATCATCAGTATAATCCCTAGATATTTCACAGAATAGGGTTAAATATCTCTTGTAAGTCATCATTTACCCTTTGTGCCTTCCCATTTAGATGGCAGTGCCTTGGAACTGAGGAAATCAGCTGTGTCTGAAGGAAGAACACACAGAAATCTCTGTGAATTTGCTGTGTGCTCCCAGCAAGCTAAGGAGGCAAGTGAGGAGATCAGGACGTGTTGAGGCTGAGAGAACTGGCTGCACAAAAGGGGGAAAAGGCACAGTTCAAAGGGTGGGCTGCAGGAACAAAAACCTGTCCACCCATCTATGTTCTGGCTTTGTGATGGGCAAAATAACAAGAAATTATAATTGTAGATTTCAAACTTTGCTTGCAGTTTTATGTTCTTGATGATTGTGCATTTAGGAAACGGATTGTTGAAGGCCTGAGAATTTATGCTCGTATCAAACCATAATCAAATATACAAGAGTATAAGATCATAAGTGCCATCCTACTGAGAGCCCCAATGGCATGTTTTGCTTTCTGTCAGGAGGCCAGTGAGAGAAAAGCTGCTGGGGCCTAAACTAGCTCAAGGACTTGTGAGCACATGTGCCTAGAAAGTGACTCCACTGCAACAGCCTGTGTGGTGTCCTTGTGGGTTGTTATTTTATGGAAACCCTGATTTCAAGCTGGCTGCAGATGGCAAAGTAAGTGACATCATCATACCACAAAGAAAATAAATGCTTGCCACTTATTTCTGTTACATGGCAACTGCATTTCTTTCTCACACTTCTGCATACACTTTATTATATAATTGATTTCTTCAAGGAAGTTAACAAATAAGTGTTGGAAAAAAATAGAAAAAGTGTGGAATACATCAATTTTTGTTCATTAATATTTTCAAGACCTCTTTGCCCAGTTAGCTTTTATCTGCCAATATTTACAGAACTTGATGTAATAGCTTGTTAAAATACATTAAATGATTAAAAAAAAAAAAAAATCCAAACACAAAGCCTTTCCCCTGCTGTTTTTAAAACCTCACTCTATCTAAGATAACTGAGAGCTCTGCCACATGGAGGACACAGCACCTTTAAAAGGAAGCTATTTCCTTGTTATAGCAATAATTTTTCCATTTGGAACACCCAGCAACATTCAAGCTTCTAACAGCAAAGTAAAAGAATACTTTGTACCCGTCAACTAATTTTAGCTAACACAAACCAAACGTTTCCCTCTTCAACCAAATGACCTTTTGGCCACCTAGAAGTGCTTATATGAAACAGCACAGAGGCTGTTGGGAGGTGTTGATCCTGGCAGGGGGATGATTTCATGGGCCTCTGCTGATGTCCTGAGTCAGGTGATGTGGCTCACAGACCCGGGAGGCAGGCAGTCAAGGAGGTTTTCTAGGCCATGAACTTGAACTGCCCTGATGGAAACAGCAGGAGCGCCCCATGGCAACATGTGTTTTGAAATGAACTTCAGTCTGTAAAACTGTCTCCAGACTGGATCAGCCTGTCCACTTTAATCATAATGTCGAAGTGGGGCATGATTGTAAATTACACAGATTTTAGAGAAGGATGGTGGTGGTCTGCTTCATAGCCTGGGAAGCACCAGCAGTGAAGACTGGTGAGCTTTAAGTTAAAAATCATTCACCCTTGCTCACTGCTGAATTTACTCGACTCCTTTCCAATATCAGGAAGCACAAGAGCACTGCCAGAGGAGCATCTCTACAAAGGCACACCAACTTTTGGGTTGCCCCATCTGCAGGGAGTAAATACCCGACAGCCCATTTCAGCAAGTTTGAACCTATTCTGTAGCTGGAGATTGGGAGCAAGGAAGAACATGGCTTTAGCCCATGGTGTTGCCTGACATAAATGTTGTGTGTGCATTCTGTTTTGATGATTTTAAATGAAGGTTACCATCACGTTTCTGCCATTCACCTAGAATCAATGCTTTTAAAGTAGCACTGCTCCCTCCCTTGAAACAAGCAAAAAACTCAAACCAAAAACCAACTGCAAAACCAAACCACCCATTAAAATTGATATTCTTATATATCTTAATTGAGTAACACTAACCTCAAACTAGTTTCTGGATGGATAGTTTGCTCATTACAGAGATTCTGATGTTGATAGTTCTGGAGGGCCATTAATTGCACTGCATAAGGCAGTGAATTTCCCAGGTGGTTTTTGCAGCTGGTTAAGTAACTTGTGACTGAATTAGCTGAGTGTGGTTTTTGAACACATAGAAGGGATCTCCTTTTATTGATCAGAAGAGGGATGACTACTGTAGTTGTCTTTTACTGCAAAGCAGTACCTGATGTGGAATAAGAGTCAGCTAAACAGTAAGTGGGTGCAAGGAAGAGAGAAGAGGAAGATCTCAGGGGCATACTGCTAACTCAGTCTTCCAGTGGGAATGTAAAATAACATGTAGGCAGAAGAAAAACTCTGCTACAAACTTTTTGCTCAGCATCTATAGAGAAAAGGAATATTTTATGTCTTCCTGGAGCTGGGCATAGTGTAATTGAGAGATTGAGGGTATGACAAAAGGTTTGGAAGGCCAGGGCTGAGTTGTTTTGGCAGAGATGTTGTAGGAAAATGTGCAAATATCTGTTGTTAATCCTGTTACTGAAGGATGCCATTGCATTGACTGGAAGAGGCATTAAACATATTCCTCACACTGCTCTGGCAGTCGATCTCCTTCCCACTCTAAAAACTTCAGAATACTGTGATCTCATTCTTCTGTTTGTGTTTATGTATGATGGACAGGGCTGCTAACGCTACCTATGCTTAAGGTTGCTTAACACTTTCAGCCAGAAGGTCGTGTTTTTAACTGTCTGTGCTAATGCTGCCAAAGCTTAAACAATTTAGGCTGAGATTTTCCAGATGGGTGTCTTCATTCAGGAGAGGTGGGGAGGGGAGGGATTTCAGCCAGGCTTATATCGGTGTACTTCTTAGAATAAGCTGACAGAAAATGACTTTTTTTTTTTCATATTGTAAAGGGAAAACGTCCTGCATCTTGCTTCACTTGGAGGGGTAGGGAGAGAAACCTTAGAGTCTATGCTTTTCCACTTGAAATCTGGCAGGCAGTGTTTGATCTTACTTGGGGAGAGGAGAGAGAAGTAAATGATAAAGTAATGAAAAATTGAACCTTAGAATAAAGATAAGTTTTACAAAGTCTGTCTTAAGAGACTAATTCAATTTTTGCATAAAACCTTAGCTCTGGTGTTTTCCTGCATCTTTGAATGCTTGACTGTGCAACCTTAATGTCATTCCAACGTGCTAAAAACGTGATATGATTTCTTTTTTTCATAACAAAGTAAGCCAAGCAAAGCTCCATCAAGGGATATAATTTTGGCACTTATGCCTTTTGGCTGCTCTGCCAAAGTCTTCAGATCTCTTCCACTGAAGCAAATGGAGCAATGTACAGTGTCTGTCATTGTGCACGAGCATCTCAGCAGGTACAGCCAAATCAGGTACACTCTGCAAGCAGGTATTAGAGCTCTTCCTTAAAAACCACAGGGCTGTTGAGACACAGACCTCTTAGGCTTTAATACAGGCTTTGGCTGGATTGTTACTTAGGTACAAACCTTTTCCCTCCTTTTCTTCCTTTTCTGAACTGCTATGCTTATAGTTTTATTCAGTTCATTCTTTTTCCAAAATACCTTCAGGGTTAAAAAGAGGCTTCAAGAAAGCCTAGGGTCAGGAAGTAATTTTTGTTCCTTCTTCAGTCACAGCATGTTAATTCATTTTTATAGTTTTGTACTTCCTTTTCTTCATGTATATAAGGAAAAAAGCTAAGGATGATTGAGCAAAATGATTGCTTTTGCAACACTTGAGCTCTGGTAGTGGAGGTGAAGCAGACAATAGGTGCATGTGTAAGATGGTGCATCAGGGAAACCACAGGAGAGCCACTGGAAAAGATGTCTGCATGGTCCCAGAGAAATGAATCGTTCACCCTAGTGAGGGAATTTGTCAGCAGCACTACAGACACCACAGTTCTTTATCTTGAGTAGTAGAGGGAATTTAAAAATATTCGCTCTTTAGTAACAAAGGCTTTAGACCTGGTAAGGTGACAAGAAAAGCACAGTGGGAAGACAAGGCAGCAGTTTTCATTTTTGATTAAACTATCTGAACCCTAATAAAATTAGGTTGTTATCTAGAGTCTTATTCTCTGAGTATTATTTTTGGAAGTACATTGTGGTTGTATCGCTTCTTAAAGTCTGTGATGGAGTATGCACAGCAGTCTGCAGGCTTATCAGTTTGATCTAGACTTCTTGCCAAAAAGTATGCTTGAAATAGTCTTGATTTCTTTCTCCTCTTTTTAGTTCTTCTCCCACTTTCCAAGTGTCTGGACAGTAGAGACTGGAAAGTAAGTAGAATTACAAGAAGAATGAACTTATGCCATTAACCTTTCAAAATACAGTTATGCAGAATGACTTCAAATCACTCAACAGTAAGTTACTTTTTACTGGGAGATACATTGAGGTGAGAAAAGGGGCTTTATTCCACTTGTATGTGTACATATATATTCAAACTTTGTTTTGAGCTCTCTTAATTGCTCCTTCTTAAAAAGAAACTGCCTGCTTCAGAGTTTTTTAAGGACTTCACCTAAGTTTTATCTAAGTCCAAGCTGCAAGCAGCTTGGAGCGCAGACTACCTTTCTGCTGCTTCTCTATGCAACATCTGCAGAGCATAAATAAAAAATTGCTCTAATAAAGAGAAATGAGTATTTATTAATTTTATCTTTGTGAGAAAGAGGTAATTTTCTTATTTAATCCTGCATAGCAAAAGTTGTGTAGCATCACTGCATATCTGAATTTCCTTTCATTTTTCATTAATTCTATCCTGCAAGCCGTATCTGGAGTTGGCATCCCCATTCCAGCCTGATTTATTCTATGGTTCTTCCACCTACAAATAACGCATGCTCATTAGTTAAATCTTCAGCTAAGGAATTTCTTGTGCGGTATATCATATAAACCTCAGTATCTCTTCCTTTTGGTTTTACAATTACTGTTATTGGTGTGAATATATAACCATAGACATAAAAATATTCAGGTAACACAGGAAGAAAGTTTCTTTTGCTTTCCAGAGTTTGACTGTGCCAAATATTCTCCTCAGTGCTACAGAGAAGAGGATACTGCATTGTTCAAAAGGTCCCCGTCTTTCTCTACTCAGACTTTTGGAAATCCCCACAGAAAACTATATCCGTAGAGGCTGTAGGAGGGTCCTCAAGATTTTTTTTTGTGGATATGGGGCAAAGCTGTTAATCTAAACCATTTTGCAGTCCAAGGTAACTTCACAGCTGTCTTTCAGGACGAGTTATGGGCTGTGAATGATCACTTGCTGCTCACGTCAAAATTTTCTACCCAGATTCTTGGCTGTGCTGGCTACAATTGCAGCCATAGTGAAAGGAAGCAAATCGAACAGGGGTATCAAATTTGGCCAATCCATTTTAATCAGGATATTTGATACAAAGTTAGAAGGAAGATTATTAATATTTTAAAGAAAAATAATTTGGATAATTTGCTTATGTTAATAGTATCTATTAAAAGGATATTTGATTATTTTTATATGTTAGATTAGCTGCATATCCTGGTGTGACTCAATTAGAATAGTAGGAATATTTTTTCCCAGTTAACACTCTGATCTGCCCTTTGACCTAGAAGATGACAATGGTGAATAAAATCTGAGGCAAGAGCATCCTTTCTTCACCCTTACCTTTTCTTTTTTTCCCCACAAAATATCTCCCCTCCACTCCTTAAATAATCTGTTAGCTGCTTTTATGTTTGCAGAGAAAAGGGCATCAGAAGTAGCTGAGGTGTGATACTGAGTAGCTCTTACCACTGGATAACTGGGTTTGTTGAGGCTTTCTGTGGGATTCTCTGCATATGAGAAGACTATCATTGTTTGTCCTGCTTCCACGCAAATATTTTGTAGTGAAATATGTGGGGGTTGGCTTTCACTCAATAAAGCATTTACACTGAGTTAAATCTTAATCTGAGGTAAACTAGCATCACCTGGAATCAATTGCATTGCTTATGCATGTGAAATAGATCATACCTTCTAGAGTCATGGCAGGCATGCTCTTACCTGGGTATATTGTAGAGCAGAATTGATTGTTGATTTTCTCCCCTCTTTCTACTAAATGTACTTGCTACAAGCACTTGTTACAAGATCATGTCCTTCACTTGTCTCTTAACCATCTGTCTCTTAACCATCATTATTTGGTTTGGGGGTATTATTGGCTTATCTGTACCTGTTTGCTACAGTCTTTCAGTTTTAAGCTCTTTGGGGGCAGTACTGTCTTTTTATAGCATGACTGTGAGTACAACAACAATCTTCAGGGTCATGCAGCCCTGACTATGGCTTATTGATGCAATTTGATTTTTCTAATAGTAAGATACATCCTGCTCTGCACACAAGGTTGCTTTCAGGCTGCATTTCTGTCTCTGATTTTTGCATGTGCATAGCCTTCTGCTGCATCTCAAAGGGAGCAACTGGCGTAGATATGAACTTGGGAAGGATTTTCTTCTCTGGCTGCAAAA